>OZ018392.1:32634031-33151488 GCA_963969525.1 Ontholestes murinus | reverse complement strand
GAATATTCTCTAATAATAATGGAAATTCTTCTTGGAGAAATTGTAAAAATATGGGACCATCCAAGTATCCATCGAAAAAATGAGGTCCAATGACGTAATTACCCAAAATGCCTCCGAATACATTAATACTCCAACGATGTTGTCGATCAGTAATTTGAAATTTGTGGCAATTTTCGGTGCTGTAATAATGGCAGTTACGTCGATTAAAAGATCCGTTATTATTAAAAGATGATTCATCCGTAAATAAAATATTATTCAAAAAATCTTCATCATCGCCACTTTTATTTAAAACACATAAACAAAAATCTAACCGCTTCTCGAAATCCGCATTATTCAGATGCTGGTGAATTTCATAGTGATATGGGTGGTATTCATGTTTTTTTAATATCCTTGATATGCTCGCCTTGCTTAACCCAGTCTCACGAGCTACTATACGTGTACTCGTGCTAGGATTATCTATTACAGAAGTAAGTACCTGTAATTGTGTCTCCTCGTCCTTAGTTACAGTGTTGAAGTTCGTTTTTTTCAGATACTTGACACTGCCTGTGGTTTTAAATATATTTAAAACTTCCTCCAATGTCTTCTTATTAGGATGTCTCCTATCAGGGTACCTTTCGCGATATACTCTTTCCGCTAAGAGACAATTTTCATAACATTCCCCTATTATTAGGATCATGTTAATTCTTTCGTTTAAGGAATATTTCATTTTTGCGGTCGTTACAAATGATTCGAATGTGTCAACTGACTTTGTTTATTAACAAAAGCTACACACTAGCTTATTGCAATAATTGATACTAATAATTATTATGTCGAAAATTAACAAAAATGGATATATCTTGAAAACTATTAGTATTAGGTGTAGAATACCTTTATACTTTTTGAAAGATAATAAAATTTGCTACAAGATAGGCCTATTAGATATAGGGTGTGCCATTTAAAGTAAGCAAGAAATTTGACCTTGAATGTGTTTCTGGAGATACATTAAATTACCAAAACATCTTAAAATTTTAAATTACTACAAATAGTCTAAAATATTCCCCCATTAGTCTAATGTACTGATACAAAATTTCATTTGTTTTCATTTACCTATTTGGGAGATATGATTTTTTTTCGAAACGTCAATTTTTCCAAAATTGTTTAAATATTTCAGAAATTATTAGGTTTAGGCATATGATCTTATAATGAAAGTTACCCTTATTTTTGATGTAGAATCTGAAAAAAATATCAAATATGGGGTGTTCCATAAGAAAAAACATAACTATGATACGCCATGCTTTTATGCGACACCCTGTATATTTAAAACTAATTTTAAAATGTGGTCCTAATACATCTACATACTCCTGCGAAAACGGATTTTGAAAAAAATAAACCGTTTAGCCGTAAAGCTACTCGGCGCGCACGCTGAGACACCCGGTATATATATATAAGAAACCAATAGACCAGGCTGTAACGGATAGACGTATCGCTGCCGCCGCCAATTCAATTGTCAATGTTACTTCTGTTCCGTCACTTACTGATATTTTTCTCCACGCTTGAGGGTGCTACTAAAATCTTAATTTTCCTTATAATTATAGTGAATAGAACAGTATGAAAGGTAAACGCTGTATATTTTCGTTACCATAAACCGAAAGTCATAATAGGTTATGGGCCCAACTTAGCTGAAAATAAGAAAAAATGGCCTATAAACACAGCGCCTATATTGAACCGCTACACAAAACAAATTAAGATACTTGGAGGGTTCAAACCGAAGCAGTCCTCGTCCGGGCTGGACTGCAAGCATGTATCACGGGACAGGCTAAAAAAGATCAAGATTTATTGGCCAAAGCCGAGCTGCTCCTGATCATATCACTGTCGGAATTATGACTCGTAAAATCATGCAAAACCACCCAAGAAGTGCGGAATACTTTAAAAAATGCTTATAAAAGCAAAGGTCTCGCAAGAAAAGCAACCCTTTTGATGAAATTACTTTACAAGGAAATGCGAAACGGCTAGACCACATCAATAAGTTCATTGACCTTTTCGAAAAACTTAAATATATGGAGATAGATATCAACGAGGACCTACTAAGCATTATGTTATTATACAGCCTACCAGAAAGCTACGGACATTTTTGTGTAGCAATCGAATCACGAGATAAGTTGCCGGCTATTGATGACTAAAAATTTAAATTATAGAAGAGAATGAATGAGGCAAAAACAAGAAACATGAGCTACAGGAAGAAGAATCGTACTATGGAGGTAAACAAAAACAAAAGTATTATCTTGCTACGAACAAAAGTAAACAGTACAACAAATATAAATATAACCTGAAATATGAAAATTGCATAAAGCTAGGCTACAAAACATCAGATTGCTGTCAAAAATAACTTTATATTGCAAAGAAAAACAGCCTATCTGCAGAAACGAATAAAACTTACAAGTGGTGTATAGACAGCCTATCCATTCAAGTTTATTCTTATCTATGGAGCCAACTGACCAAATCCTAAAACTAGTCTCGGATAAAACTGAGAAAATTAAGGGAAAAGCGTCACTCAACTAAAACTTAGAGGAGAAATCATTGACCTACAAATACACTATACATACCAAAATTATTAGTAAACTTATTATCTATGGTTCGAGCAACTGAAAAAGGTTATAGCGTAATCTTCAAGAAGGAAACTACAATAATAAAGAATTAACAAGGAATGGAAATTAATGCTATCAAAAGAGATGGACTATACTATGTGGATGTGGACACAAAAGAAAAAGAACCTGTGCGCAAAGTTTTACTTACAGATACTGAAATATACATTTGACTCAGAAAAATGGACATCTGAATGAGAAAGATTTAAAGCAAGCTCTCCAAAATGAAACTATGAAAGTATTACATTATAAACCTGAAGAAAAACTCTCTGACTGTGAAATTAAAAGAAAAAATGACAAACTTACCTTTTCCGTAAAAAAGACGAGTAGAAACAAAATCTCGAGAAATACTTTACACGGTATACATATACACGTATTTGGCCTCATGTCAGAGGAAAGTAATGCTGGTTATGGCAGGGTTAGACAGTTTGACAGAAATACAAGAAGAAGACAAAAAATGTACTAACCTCAAAATAAAAATACTGCAAACAGACAACAGAAAAGAGTATTGCAACAGATAATTTGACGATTATCTAAAAGAAAATGGCATATCAAGACGTCTGACCGTCCCGTATACACCACAACATAACGGGGTATCCGAAAGAAAAATATAGAACTTTATTAGAAACAACCCGTTGTATGATGCTAAAAGCAAATATATCAGAATCATTTTGGGCCGATTCATACTGCAAGTTATATTACCAATAGAGTGTCATCAAAAGCAACGAACGGGAAAACCTCTTTTGATATGTCGGTTGGAAACATACCCTCATTTTCATTTTCAATGCTTTGATACAAAAGTTTTTGTACTAAATAAAAGAAACAAAACCAAGAGCAACAGGAGGAATTTTCGTTAGATATTCATAAAATACCAAAGGCTACAGGATTAGGACAGAAAGTCAAAATAAAATGGTCATTAGTAGAGATGTGAAATTTTTGAAAAGATGTTCTTTGACCAAAATGAAAAAGAAGAAAATAAAAAAAATCACCCATTCAATCCACTGGCTCTCGAATCTTCTCATAAACAAAACTCTGATGAAAATGAACTTTCTCAAAATGAAGAATCATCTGAGAGAGAACATGAAGAACGAGAACGTGACCATTATAAGCTTGCGACCATAGCACGACTTGAAAAAGAACCAGAAAATAAAAATCTGGACATACCTCAAAAAGAAAAGAGGCCTGAAAGAAAAAAGAAAAAGCCAATATAGACAGGATAATAGATAAAGAAAATGAAAATGATGTTATTTGGCTCACTGCAATAAAAGCTGAAATAAAAGCACATATCAAAAATGAAACTTGGAAAATCATAGAAAAGGACATAGATATGAATAACCTATACTATAAAATAGTACTAAAAAAAAAATAGGATCAGACAACATTGAAACAAAAAAGGCAAGACTAATGGCATGAGGTTTTAAGCATGTTTTAACAGCTGGAGCTGATTATAACGAAATATTTGCACCAGTAGCAAAATTAAGTTCTATCAGATCTCAGTCAGTAGAGAAAGGATTAAATCTGGTACAAATGGATGTGACAACAGCATATTTAAACGAAAAGCTAGACGAAACAATTCTAAGGTGTATATGTAATCGAGATTATGGTAAAAAAAAGTGCCGAAGATGACCTAACCATCTTTAATAAAGCAAAAGCGTTGTTGGAGGATTTGAGAAAATATAAAGGAAATTAAATCTGTCTGATTAAAAAAAACCTTATATTGCTTAAAACAATCATAATGGTATAAAGGACTAGATTCTGAACTAAGAAACATTAGTTTTGAACTATCCCAGACAGACCCTTGTGTTTACATATTGAGGAAAAGAGGAGATGAAATTATAATCACAATATAAGTTAATGACCTAATAATATCCTACTTAAATAAAAAGATTTAAATGAAGTTTAAATGGAGAAGAAAAAGAAGAAAAACCAAATATCAACTTACCTTTCAGAAACTTGATTGGAGCCCTGGTGTATTTATCTGGTGCGACACTCCTCGACATTAGGCATGCGGTGAGTTATCTCAGCCAATTCAGTGCTCACTATGGTGTAGAACACTGGAAAGCTACCAGAAGAGTACTCAGGTACCTAAAAGGGACACGAGACCTGAAGTTAACATTCTTAAGGAATGAAGATGATGAATTGAATGAATATGCTGAGGCAGGCTTGGCATCCTGTTCTCTTGATAGAAGATCCTATACCGATCATTGCTTCATACAAAATGGTGGTGCTGTTAGCTGAGAATCAAGAAAACAGAAGACAGTGGCCCAATCAATTGCTGAATTAAAATACATGGCCCTGACAGATTGTATGTATGTATTTATTTATTCAATGTTCTTACATAATATATTCAAATATAAGTTTTCAATTTTACAAAAATTTCGGTCACACCCGCAAAGGCTTGAGTTCACTACTTGTGTTCTTCCACTCGCGTCCATTTTTTAAGCAGACTTGGGATGGTCACCTTAGTTCCTTTATTGCTATACTTGACTGCTTGCGCAGCATTTTTTCTCAAAACTTTGAGTATTTTTTACTGACTTTGTCAGATTGACATATAATTGTGCAAAAGAAGCAATACACCTGACAAAGTTAGAAGCTGATTTAGGAAATAAGCAAAACATAACAATCTACAATAATAATCAATGTTGTATATAACAGAGCAGAACAAATGATTGCTGATATACTAACCAAGGCATTGCCACGACCAAAATTTGAAGAGTGTCGCAGAAATCTTGGCTGCGGCAGATGGTATTCTGTGAGAAGGAGTAGAAGAAATCAATAGACTAGGATGTACACGGAACGACGTATCGCTGCCACGTATTGATATTTTTCTTCATGCTTGTGTGTGCTACTCAAATCTTAATTTTCCTTATAATTATAGCGAATAAAACACTGTGAAAGATAAACGATGTATATATTCATTGCCATAAACCAATAGTCATAATATAATACCATTTCCCAAAATAAATTTGAGTTCATCACCGAATTGAAATTTAGAATAGTTGGAAATTTCGAAACGATTAATTTCGACTCGCGATAATCTATCAACAAGTAAATTATGTATTACTTCTGTTTCATATCTACATACGTTTTAATCAGTGTTATTTTTGCTGATATTACTATTACGTACTTTACTAATCTATCAGCAACGCTGTTTTCTGAGCCTGTTACGAATCTGGCATCAATAGAGAATTGCGAGATGTAGAACGAATTTATAGCATGAATCAAAGGCTTATGGTCTGTAAAAATGATAAATTCCTGACTTTCAAGGTAAATTTATATCTCTTAATTGCGAAATAAATGGCCAGAAATTTACGACCGAAACTTGCTTTCTGATGGCAAAAATGATTTTAAAAAAGCGAAAGGTGGAAAGACTCTAGAAATATCTTTCTGTTGCAAGACAAGACCGCACCAGCTGTGGAGTCGTGTGTATACTATAATGCTTAACTTCACAAGAAGGTCTGCTAAAGCAAGCATAACACAGTTAGCCAGTGCTGCCTTGACTGTTGTAAATGCTTGAAGAGCGAAGCAAAGTTGAGATTAATTGCGTGGTGTTTTTGTTGGAAGCTAAGCATGATTCAATAAATCTATGGTAGAAACTGACCAAACCTAAAAGATTTTCTATTTGGTCACTAGGTTGCGAAAAAAGAAAATTGCGTCAAATTTGAATTGAAGAGGTTTAATTCCAGAACAACTAACTAACAACTAACTAAAAAAAATATAATTTAGTAAAACGGACCCCATACATTTCATAGTTAGAGGATGGGATTTCTACTTTATTTTCCAATCAAAAACATTCGTTGTATTAATATGTTAAGAACAAAAGTGTAATATTATTGCTTAAAATTTTACATCGATATAGAGTAGGTGGGTGATTATAATTACAACCTAAAATTAATCTTGTAGTCTTAGTAAGACTCATTGTTTTAGATTCATGAAATGTTTTCGTATTTTTATTATATTGTATTATTCTAAAATTAATATATTATTAACGAACATTTTTGCTAATAACACTTTTCAGATCTTATTGAACATTCGACAGATATTCTAATTAGTTAAGTGCATTTAAATCTTAAAATAAAAAGTGTGTAAACATCATTGCTTACTATTCAGGTCAAATCTGCAATTGTCTGTATTTGCATTGTAAATTAGTATTATTACACCATCAATATTTCTGTCATAAAATTCCGTTGTTATTACGAATTTTATCGATATTTTGATGTTTTTTTTGTAGATAAGAGTAATGGAAATCTTATCTCTCATATTAGAAAAAAATCAGGTTAATTGGTTCATTCATATGTATGCATGGGATTGTGTTATGATGTAATTTATTCACGACGGATGAGTTTAAAATGCAAATTTTATACTAATAATGATGATGATTACATATTTAAGTTAAGTGTTTTCATTCGACACATAATGTATAAATTAAGCATAATGTGGAAATTCCAAGATTAACGTTTGTTTTGATTTAATAATTCCATGAAATACTGATGACTTATTTCAGTTAATATGATAAAAAAACTTATAAAAAAACTTATAACAAAAAAAAATAAACTTATAACCAAATTTAACGCTAATAACTTTTAATTTTAAATATTAAGCAACAACTTTTTATTAATAAATATAATTCTTTTATTTTTATTTTCAGTAAGAGTTTGTGTAGTCGATGGAAGAGGAGGCTTCAAAAGGGCTGTCAAATACTGTCCATTATTGGATGATATTGGAAGTAAAGTTGAATGCGTTGTTGGCATAGACAGGTAAGAACTAAAATTGCTAATTTAAGTAGATCTAAATAAAAATAATAACTTATTTTATAACGCTTATATATTCACATTAATTAAAATATTATACATGACGATCTGTACTAATTACAACTTCCCAAAGATGTTTAAACTATGCACTGAATTAAAAATAAAATTTATATACATTTATTACAAAAACGAGTTAACTTATAATTACTTTATAGTAACATTAACCATATTAATTATATTTTAACTAATTTAATTCTTGTCATTATTGAATCTCCATTCGGGCATGACTCGTGAATAGAATAAAAAAATAGTCCTAATTAGCTACGCTAATTTTCTGTATCATCCGCACTTCCTCAACATCAATTGTAGTTAAGTGTAAAAAAAAAGATGTGACCGCCATAGTAATTATCATGTGCTACTTATTGCTTGCGCAGTTGTTTTTTTTTTGTTTTCGTGGAAGTGGAGTAATCTTACATAAGATACCTAGAGGCCGCTCCTCTAGGTCGTGTCATATTCTTATTGACTAAAACTCCATTCCCCTGCTTTACAAATTATTATTTAAATTTTTTATGGCAGTGTTGATTGGATTCTTTAATTTACTCTGGAATGACTGAGTAGATGCACAATTAGTAAATTTTAAATCTATCAAGTTCAAATTATATATAATCATATATAGGATATATGGACTTTAGGAATGTTTAAGGCAGCTGATTGTTTAAGACGTACCATGGCGCATTCTGTACATCACGCCTCTAGCTTATTCATCTGCTTCTTGGAGAGGGTAATCCATGCAGGGAAATCATATGCCACTTTTGACCGTATGCCTGTTATAGTGAGAGCTTATTGAGTCAGTTGTAATTGATTTTAGGACGATAAATAAAATTCACTTTGTTGTTATCACACACGGTTTTTATTATTAGTGACCGGTTTCAACCATTACATGGTCATTTTCAAACTAAAATTGATTTTACCGTGTCCAGGCTTTTTTGTTTGGCGCCAGTTTAACGAAGTCCGTGACTTATCTGATCGTTGTCGGTTTAGGGAGTTCGATAATCGTTTAAAAAGATAAAGTGCCTCTTCGATTTTATCCAGGAGCTCACTACTCGTGGTATCATCGTTTGGCTTCGTCTTGGTCTTCCGCCCATAGATGACAAACGTCACCATTCTGGTTTTGGTGAAGTTCTTTGTGAGCTTCCAAAGTTGGGGTTTACGTGGTGGTTGATGGTTTCATCGATTCGCCTTACCCTACGATCCGAAATGCGATTTCTTTAAGCTTTTTCTGAATTTTATTTTGCAATATATTCATATCATGCTTTGTTTGGCGACAGCGTGAGCGTTGCCAACTACGACGGACACGATTTTCTCCCTAATTTTATTTAGATGTCGTGGATTATTGAGCGGATCGCTAGTCTGGATATTTTTGCATGAATATCCATCACTTGATTATGATCGTATTGTAATTCTAAAGTGGTCCAGACATCAATGTCGACTATGAATAAGTCTAAAATATTGGGACGGTATCCAGCATTGTGATAAAAGTGAGAGAATCTTGAGTTATCGTCTGAATGGGCAGTCGGTATAATCGAACACTCTTTTGCCTCTTTGGTTCGTGATACAACTGTGTTGAAGTCGCCTTCGAGTATTGTAGGAATATCCTCATTGAGGATTACATTACAATCTGCAAGGATAATTGGCTTTAATGATGATTCATTCTCCTTCTTCTTCTTTAGTCGTAGTTTGTCCAGTTCTGAACGTAGGCCTCCCCTATCTTCCACCAGGTTTCACGGCCTTTTGCAGCTAAGTACCATTTTGTTCCTACGATTTCTCTGATGTCGTCCTTCCATCGTTTTTGTGGTTTTCCGACACTATGTTTGTTCTGCCTTGGGCGCCACTGCATAAGTCCCTGTGTCTAGCAATCTATACTTTGCCCAGCTAGATAACCTGCCCAGCTCCACTTTAGTTTCGCTATGCGTTTCATAACATCTTGGACACCACTTTTTCCTCGAACATCCTCATTTTTTATACGATCTTTCAGACTCACCCCCAGCATTGCTCGTTCTATTGCACGCTGGGTAGTTCTAAGTGGGTCTCATGCTTAAGGCCATAGTTTCCATTCCATATGTCATCACCAGGAGAATACACATATCAAACATCTGCCGTTTCAATTCAAAAGGTATATTCATATCTTTAAAAATGAATTTTAGCTTTACAAAAGCAGCCCAGATCATACGTATTTGTCGGGCTATCTCAGCTGTTCGGTTGTCTTTGCCGAGCCTTATGGTGTGTCCAAGATATATATATATATACACGTTGTCCCCTGAAATTTTGAATATGAGTAATGTAATGTGTTTCTATTGTATCTTGATTATTATTATTGGTTGCCATGGTTGTTGCTGCAATATGCATGTAAATTTGACTTACATAGCTTCAAAATGTTAACCGGAATTTTATGATCGTCTGGGATATTGTTTGGCTCAATAGAGAGATGTTTTG
Source organism: Ontholestes murinus (assembly GCA_963969525.1). NCBI lineage: Eukaryota > Metazoa > Arthropoda > Insecta > Coleoptera > Staphylinidae > Ontholestes > Ontholestes murinus. Next base: position 33,141,623 of record OZ018392.1, on the reverse strand, counting down.
GAACATTGAATCAGATGACCATTGTAGTTATTTGTTATTATACGTCAGAATTGTGTAAATATGTTTCATTTTAATTCCCTATTTTATTATAAATTAGAGCGTGGTAACTAAGTAACAAGTAACGCATTTAAATGCCCGTATTCAAAATTTCAAGGGACAACGTGTATATATATATATATATATATATATATATATATATATATATATATATATATATATATATATGCGTTAACATTCTTTATTAGTTGGTTTTCGAATAATATGATAAGTCGTTCGAAGCTCATAACCTTAGTTTTGCTTAAGTGCATGTCGTTCAGGTTGTTGCTCATCAAAACGATGTGGTCGACGAAACGTAGGTGGTTTAGATATTTTCCATCAACATTTAACCCCTTTGTCTCCCAATGAAATTTTTTGAATATATCTTCCAAAGCAAGTTTGAATAATTTAGAGGAGATGGTATCGCCCTGTTGAACTCTCCTTGGTATTTGGATTTTGTTTCTTTTACTTGGAAGATTGCATTTTTATATATATACTTAAGAAGGTTAGTGTATCTGGAGTATATTCTAGCACTATCCATTTCATCGAAAACTGCCCACAACTCTATGAAGTCAAACGCCTTTTGATAGTCGACGAATGCTAGGTGGAGTGGAATATTTACTCGGCTTGCTCTTGCGGTTGGTAGAAGTCGAATTTGTTCTTTAGTCTGTTCGTTATGATCTTAGTTATTCTTTATTATTCTTTATTACCTTTGTTTTTCCTGCTAACATATCTAAATAAATATTTACATTAAACTATACAAAAATTTTGGCCGCAGGAATCACAGGCGGAGTTCACTGCTTATACAGATGTAATAACAGACCCATTGACCCATAGTTCTCTATGTTGCTATTGTCCCTTTTTTATGCGTTACTTTTGCCAAGTTGTTGGAATTTTACCGTTATATAGGCATTTATTTAGGACGATTTTAATAGTTTCTAGAAAATCGTCGCCACCTAGTTTTAGCATGTCACTAGTTATGCGATCTTCGCTAGGTGCTCTATCGGTTTTCATTTGATTTAGAGCTTATCTAATTTCGTTGGTGCTTATATTTGGCATATCCTCGGAGTTGACATTTAGGATTGTTTTAGGATGGCTCTTTTCAGGGTGTGATGTAGTTGAAGTATAAAGGTCGGTGTAGAATTGTTGGATAATGGCTACTATTTCGGTTCTTTCTCTCTTTATTACTCCGTTCTTGACTTTCATGTTTATAATCTTGGTTCTTCCGCTCGTCTGTGAGCGTTTTAAAACTTTCATATTTTTGTTGTTTTATACAACTGCTTTAATTTTTTCCGTTTTATAACTTCTACTATCTTGACGGATTTTCTTACTAATCGCTTTGTTATAATCTTTAAATTCCGGGGACTCTCGGTTCATTGTTTTTTCCCATCATTTGTATGGGGTCTTCCTTGATATTCTGGTTCTTCTGAAGATTTCTGTTGAAACAGCTTTCTATTCACCGTTTGAATGTGGTTTTGTAGTTTTTCAGCCAAGACATCGATGTTAAGATTTGTTTGTTAGTTGTTGGTGTTAGTGATATTGTGCTGTATTTTGTTTGATAGTATCTATAATTGGAATTGCTTTTTGTTGGATCATCTTCTTTCTTTCTACACCAAAGCTGATTTTAACTGATGCTCTTATTAGTCTGTGGTCGCAGTTTGTAACTATGTGCTTCTTGTTGGATATGATGTAATCGATCTAATTTTTTGTCCGCGAGTCTGGACTTTTCCATGCCCATCTTATTTGGTCAGGTTTTTTAAAGAAGGTATTCATACAGAATAGTTTTTCGCTCTAAAGATAGTTAATTAGTTAATTAGATTATTGATAAACACTAGTCGCTTTGACTTTTTCGCCTTTTATAACCACGATGCGAGATGTTACTTCCAGAATTTGTGTGTCTAGGCTTCAAAGGGCAATGTAATCGAGCCCACACCTTACGTAAATTGCAGTGCTTCGCAATTTGACCATGGGGATAAGGTGAATATTGTAGCCATTTATATATAAGCTGTGTCATGTGGAAGCTCGAGATTCGCTTATTGGCATTATGTATATGTCTGAGGTGCGCATGAACTGCTCTAGTTCCAACGTTTTATCATTTAGACCGCTTGCGTTTCAAGTGCAAATTCTGCTTTGGTTACAACTGCACCGTTTAGTTCTTTAATGCTTACAGGGTGGGACGGATGATAGGGATTCGAGAACAGGCTTAACTCCATCTACCCTTCTTAATAGGGCAACGAAGTCGGGATTTGGGAGCATTTCGAGAATGCTCATAAGATTAGCGTTGTTAACAGTTGAGTATGGTTTAACTTGGGGGGGCAGTGGAGGTGTTACTGCATTTGTTTTTTTTGAGAGTGTTTGAATGTTGGGAATTTTTGTCATCCCTTATAGTTGGCAGTGTGGTGGCCATTGCAGTTACAGCAGCACTTGGAGTCACCGTCGGTTTCTGGATTGCATTTGCAATCCGACGTTTGATATTCTCCTGCGCATTTTACGCAGCAAGGGGCTAGATTTCAGCGTTCTGCACCATGCCCAAAGCCTTGGCATTGCAGCTGGCTATGGTGACAGTAAGCTAGCTCGGCCATGATGCCTTGCATAACTTTGATAGATTAAGAATTTCTCTATTTTTTTCCTTATTGTCGTTATTTTTAAGGCTGACAGCAATCATATTATATTAATGGGTGTCTTTGCCTAGACGAAATACGGAAATGACTGCAAATCCTAGTTCGATTGAACCCTAGATGATCTCTTGGTCGGTGTTTTTTGGTTGATCTCTCTAATCTCTCTACCACTTTGTATGCTTTTTCCTCAATGAGGCGATTGGTAAATTCTGGCTAAGGAAACCTACTGTTTCCTTATAATCTCTGGCTGATTATAACTGGATTCGTAAGTCATTGCCTTGAGTTTTAGCCTTCAAGACGACTAATTTATTTTCCTGGTTAGTCTTTTGATAGAGAGGATTAGTTGTATGAGTTTTTATTTGTTAGTGGCGGAGGTCTGCGAGTAAAATTATATGATCGGTGGTTCTGGGATTTTTTAGATTTTTTTTGCCTCATTTAGATGACGGAGGAATGACAGCCTACTTGGGGCTGGTGAATACATTATTTTTGCATCCGTATGTCCCTTTATTATCAACTGGAAGGTCGATTGCCTTCAATGGGCTTGGTGAGCCGGTGCTTGATCGGTTGTTAGGTTTTTTTAGGGCGTCCTGTTTCTGACTCAGTGTTAGTGTCAATGCTTTATTTCACCAGTGTGAAATTATCATCGGGATTAGGAGTGGCTGGTTCAGACTTAAGGTTAGTAATCACTTCCTGCATCTCTTTGATTGTCTCGCGAAGTCTTTTATTTTCTTCTTGTACATCGACCATTTGGACGATCTCCTTTAATTTCGAAATGTCCTCCTCAATATCAATGATGACAAACCAAGTCAATAGATTTGTCAGAAAAATCAGATAAAAAATCACAGGTCAATCAGCTGAGTCAGTCAACATCGTGCTTGGTCAGAGAACGGATGGGTGGAATGTAAGGTAGCTTCTGCTTTTGGTTTTATTTTTCTTGAAGAAAAATTATGCAGGGCTGGTGGGGTTTGTCTACTTTTGTGAAATAACAGACTGGTGCAAATTTATAGATGAGCTGGGGGTGAGGTAGTCTGGGGAGACGTGGCCCGTCTTGACTACCCACCGTTAAGAGAAACCGATACTATCACTCTATGGGGTAGGGTGCTCGCCGAGAACGACCTGTTTTCACTTTTTTCTCCTTTTTAGAGGGAAATCAGTAGTGAGATCTAACGTCTCCCAATCTGGGGTTCACCTTCTATTTTAAATTTTTGCCTTAGTCTTGGCCCGGCCCAAACGATAAGATAAAGGTAAAATAGTAAGGCTTTGTTTTATCTTCTCGGATTTTTCTTCTTCTCTTTTTAAGGTGTTGTTTCCTTTTATCTTCTTGGATTTTGCCATGAGGATATCTTCTCTTTTGTTAGGTGTAGTTTCCTTTTTGGCTTGTGTTACAGTATTTTGTTATAATAATTTTCTTCAACTAACTAAAAGACATTAATACATTTTATTATGTATTTTGTTATATTTTTAATTTGTCTTTTATTTGGTGATCTTTATCTTTTGTTATTTTTCTAAACTTTTGTGTAAATGCAACAATTTTTTCTGTCTTTTTAGAAAGTAAATTTTTGATTGTTTCTTATGAGTTACTTTTAGAGTTTTAAACCCGCTTTTATAAATACATATTTATCTATTGATTAAAAAATATGCCAACATGCAACGTATCTAAATATTTTTTGTTTTAATGGTTAATGATAAAATGAAATGATTCTACGGTGAATTTAAATTCTCACTTAACCCGTAGTGAAACATTTTTATGTTAATTAGAAGATTAATTAAAAATTAGAATGAGAATGAGCAGCGGTCGAAACTAGTCGGAGAAATATAAAAATAATAAAACAAAACTAAATGTTTAATTAATCTTCTAATTAAAATTATTGTTTTGAGAAAATTTGAAATTGCTTTAAAAATAATTCTTCATTATTTTTTAATCATTAATAAATTGACTGTTTAGATTTAGATTTATTTTATTAATAAATAATTCAACATCTTTAAGCAAATTTCATTAATTTTTTATTAATAAAATTATTTATGTAGGTTTTCAGTCAGTTAAATTTCTTTTAATAAGTTTTAATACATTATAAATTACTTTTTGTAATAAAAATACTGTTTTTAAAAATATTTTCAACTTTTCTAGAAATTATTTTTTATCGGTTTTAAGCAATACAGGTCGATTTTTTTAAATAATACTCTTAGGCAAATTTTAAATGGATTTTCAACTCTGAAAATTGTATGTTGGTTTTTATATATTAGGTTACAATTTTAGTGAATTTTCTAATTTGTTTTGAGCACAGTTGAAACTTTTCAGCCGAATTGAGCACTTTTTGTAGAAAACTATTTTTATTTTCTATATAAAAATATTGTTTTTAAACTTTTAACTTTTAATCAAAACTTTTATCTACAAATTCTAAAAGTAAGAAGTTTATAGCTATTTTAGCACAGTTTAGATTGTTTTTTGCTTGTTATAAAGTAAAGCAAATTTTAGTTTTCTTCCGCCTATAATATTGTTGTAGGTTGTATTTCACGCCTAAATTCCGCCGGTAGTGTTTAGTATCAAATAGTCCTCCTGTTTTTTTTGTGGGGGGCGTCTTTTTTACAAATCCGAATCCATGGTTTATTGTACTTTCCCATATTGCCTTACTTACGCAACTATTCCAAACTCTATGCCCTGCATTAACTTTTGCAGGTCCTTCAGGGGTTGCGCATGGAAATCATTTGGTACCATCTGTCTGTTACAAAATGTGAGCTGTCTTTTGTTTTCCAGCGCATTATAGCTGCACAGAATGTGCATTGCTGTTTCCGGTGCCATATCACATAACCGACAGCTGGTGTCGTCGTTGTGTAGATCGATTTTACTTAGTTGTACTTTGACAGTCATGTGGCCTGTTAGAAGTCCTATAGTTGTCTTCAGCTGTGCCCTGCTTAGTCCCAGTAGTCCTGCAGCTAGTCCTCCTTCCATAAATTCCATAAATTCGAATAGCATGGTCTTGACGATAGAGAAGTATCCCACTGCGGCTATGTGTGTCCTATTCTTAATTACCATTGTTTTTCTATTGTCGTGGTTCTGATAACAAGGTGCCCTGGGAGTGCATTATTCTTATTAATTGCGAGAGCAACTTACAAGGGTGAGACAACCTCAAAGAAGGCTGAATTATCTACCTCTTTATACCGCAACCTTTTGTGGTAGTCTTCAATTTCTGCTACGTAACTTTTCGCTTGTTCGAACATGTTTATGAAGTAGAGCTGTTCCATTTCCTACTAATTCCAGTGCCATGCCAACTTTGTTCTGGAATCCTTGAAGGTGGGTAGTCTAGATAATATGACTGTTTCAATATGGTTATTTTGTTTGACTAGATTCTGATGGTTTTCAAGATTTCGTTTTGTTCTAAATAATTCTGTAAACTCTTCTTCTTGTTGTTTAATTGATTCTGCATGTAATTGCATTTCACTTTATGATTGTAAATCTCTTCACATTGTTCGTTTTCTGCGATGATTGGGCGTGTGGGAAGTAGCTCCTCGGTTTCTACTGGAGATCGTTCTCATGACTTTCGCCTGATACTATCCATTCAAACACTGTTTCCTGTAGTAAATATCCACTTCATTTTTTCATACCACTTCAAAGGATTTTTCCATAATGTCTCCAGAAGAATGTCAATTTTAACTTGACAGTTTTAGGTAGTATTCGCAATTAAATTACTTAAACTGGTTGGTTATTGTTGACATTTTTAAAATCATTTTGACGGAAATGTACATTCCAATGTGTACATTTATGACACCAACCATCCTGTCGAGAGAAGGTTGCTAATATTCCCGAGATGGCCGCTCAAGTCCAGGTCAATTCCAGGAAGGTTAACTGCCCCCTTGTCCGCCGCTTCAATCCCACAACGTGATCGAGGAAGAGGCCCTTAGAAAAAGGGGCATTCACTTAAGAACCGTGGAATCGTTAAAACGTATTTTGTAAATAGTACCATTTTCGTAAAAAGTTTAATATAATTATTTTTCATTCGTTAACTGTGAAAGTCATACGTCTTTATTTTTTCCTTAACCACCCCTCTTACAACGGGTACTGGTCAATCCTAACACAAAAACTGTGATAATATCCGGTATTTTTTTGGTTAAGTGCTGAGTGGTAACCTTTGGCAAGATATAGAGCTGAATTGCTAGTTTAAATTCCTCGGAGTTTATTTTTGTCAGTACTGCTTCAATTCGGGACTTGTGATTGTATTTTACACCTTTTCTCTGAGTCACCCTAAGGCTTGCGTTGTTTGCTTAGTAATAAAGGAGCTTTGTGAGCATTAGTATATGAGCACACGTGCGGTGATTTAGGTTCCTTCACTGGTGCTAATCTTCACTAGCATGTTTGGCAGAATATCTTCACTTTCTATAACTTCTGTTCTGTAGGCATTGCTGGATCGCCGATTTTTTCGATATTGGGTTGATTGTGTGCAACGTGGATATCATCAGCGTTTTTTTTTCAGAATGTAATTGAGTATGATGATATTCTTTATATACTCTGCAACGGAGCGATGAGTAGCAGTATTGACTATTTATATGCATAATACAGTTAAGGCAGAGGTTTCGTTTATCCATAAGCCTATTCTTGTGTTAAGTGCCAGGAATGTAGGGCAACGCAGAATATCGTCATGTATACTTTGGCACATCTCAAATGTTCTTCGTTTTTTGTAATCTCTAAGATCCGTGTGGGTCGGTTTTGTTCCAAACATAAAAATTTCTCGAAGAACGTAAGAATAATTTTCAACTCGGGTACCTCGTGTGGTGAATCCAGGCATAGGTCGAATATATTATTTGTTTCGTTGTCCCATTTGCGCATAACAATGCGGCCTACCATTGGACCCCATAATTTTGTTTCATACATCAAATGGAACATATTAATATATTCGAGGGCGGTATCGTATCGACAAGAGTTTCCTAAGCAGTTACGCCTGCCATTGGAAGATGGCTTATGAGTTGTGCTGCTTCGCCAAGTACGTATCCTTTTAGGTACTCTAATTTTTCTATTGAATATTGTTAATATGTTAAACTAGTGCAATGTTGGCACGGATATGTTTCTTCACATCTATGTTTTGAAAGAATAAGTTGTTGTGGTTGGTGGCGTTTATCGATAAGTTTGCATTCAACAATGAAAGTTGTTTCTTGTTTACTTCTGTCCAATGTTGATCGATTTGCTGTAACAACATGTCGGCTTCATCTTGTGATATTGTGGCTACGTGCTTTGCTTGGTCAAGAAATTGTTATAGCCTATGATTGGTGGTCATGCTTCGTATGTCTGTTCTTCAGTAGTTGGTGATAGATCGATGACGACCGTTGCTTGTTGATGAAGTACTGTTTCTTCCGTTTCGAAACTTTGTGTAATAGTCTTCTTTATGGTACTTATGAGTGGGAATGTTTAACTTCTGACAAAGTTCATCTGTGTCTTTAAACTTTTGCCGAACAGCGTCCAAATCTGCTTCTATCTGGTTTCATTTGCCTTTGTTATGTTCGCTAGTCTTTGCCTATTCTTCGGTGGCGAAGACGTGATGTATACTTCTCGTGCGAAAGTGCTGCTTTGATTCGGGCGCATATCATAATCGTGTCATTGGACCTGGTGGAGCTCGTCTTCCATGTGTCGTGGAAGTGAGTTGTTGTTAAAGCCTCTTGTGCGGAACCTTATGTTTGACTCGGGTGGTAAATCCGAATCGTGTCGTCAGACCAGGTGTAGGTCGCCTTCAAAATGTTGTGGATGTTTGTTGTTGTTAAGTTTCTCATGTGGGAGCTTTTATTTTGACTCTGGTCGTAAATCACAATCAATTAGGTAGGAAACGTCCTTCTCGAACATCAACCAAAACGAACAACTTGCATAGGTTCCGATACTCGATCCCCTGAGCATGCATGATAATTCGCTGGTTATGGTTGCGAAGTCTATAACGGGTTGTAAGTTCATTTAAGGTTTTTCTTCGGATGGCTCCCACTCTTGCACCAAGTGGTGTTTGTGGACGCTGGATATGAAGCAGCAGAGATCAAGCAGGACGAAGGAGAAATTGTTCTCGGAGGTTTTTCAGTTCTTCGGTGGGAAACAAGTAACTCGAGTCAAAGCTGGTTTGAATCTGATTTATTTTATATGTTTCTGATATTTTATACATAATTTATATTTACATAATATACGTTTATGTTTATGTTTATGTTTATTAGACTTTAGCTTCTTTCCAAAATAATATACATACGAATATACAAAAATATACAAAACATACAAAAATTTTGGATGGATGAAGCTGGGCGGAGTTCATGCAGCTGCGATGATCTTCCACTCTAACCCTTATTTCTGGTAGGCAGTGAGGGTCCCTCTTTCGCACTATTAACCATAATTGTTAAAATATATTCATATTTGCCTTAATTAATCTTTTTATAGATGGAATTATTATTGTCAAAAATGACATATGTTATGTCTGGTATTACAATACTAGGACTAATTTCTTTATTAACAGTTTACAAACTATAATTACATGTAAAGTGGATATTATCGATCGCTTAGAATGCATTTCGTTAGATAAGGCGGAGCGTTTGTGTACTCTTGGTGGTCCGGCGCCCTGTTCAATTACTGAATTGAACAGTCGTATTAACGTTATAAGATCTTCAGCAAAGATATTTATCCATCTATAATTTCAACTAATTTAAATGTATATAAAAATGTATTTAACTAGTTTCTTTATGGAAACTTGCTTAATTTGCACTTTATTTTTAAAAGTGTTGCTATCGATTTTTAGTGGCGAAATAAAAATATTACATTTTTATTAATCAATTCAAGATGAACATAATTTAAGAAAAATCAATATGTGTTTTTTTTTAAATTTATTCTAAATATGTCTGTTTTATCATCTGTTACAGATTAGACTGCCTGAGGCGAATATCAAAAGGAAAAGTGGACTTTTCAGTGTTCTCGCCAGAAGATCTGGTCACGGCGACCAATTCCGAAATAGAGGTTTTAATCAGCAATGAGATGAAATTTAACAACGGTGAATAATTATTATTTTAACAAACAGTTCCTTTATTAATATTATTATTTTCTTTTTCAGAAAAATACGAATATAAAGTTGTGGCAGTTGTTAGCGACGATGCAGGGATCAAGTCGAAGAATAATTTAAAAGGCAAACACTTTTGCCATCCAGGCTACGGCTATGAAACAGACTGGACTAATATTTTAGCTAATGTAAGTACATACATTTATTACAAACTTAAAGATATTAAAATATGATTGTTTTAAATAATTTTACTTTTTATATTATTGTTTATTGTTTAGATGAATCGAAATTGTAGACTGTGAGAGGCGACGGTAAATTATTTTTATTTGCAAGTGTACAAGACATTTTGAGAGAATATTTCTATAGCGGTGCTTGCAGTTGTTATCGGATGTCGTTTTCTTAGGACGGTTTATTCGATTAGATTCTTCTAGTCACAGACGGACTTGTGAATATTTTTTCACTGAGAGTGTTGATTTCTTTTAACTTTTTATGAGAAACGGTTCGAATTGCGGCATCTCAGAAAGATGCTTGCGTTGGTGTTATGATGGCGCAAGTAGAATGAGTAGCACTTTAGTACTAAGGATGTTTCTTTAAACCCTCTTACAATTCTTCCATTTAGGACTCTTAAGGCGCCTTTGTAGAGGGTCCTGTTTTTTTATTTTTATTTTGGACCGTCCTTCTTCCTATTGGGATAGGTGAGGCCATCTGTGAGTTTTTCTGCTGTGCATCGTATCGCATCAGAGGAGTGATATGTTGCCAGCGGGTGTACAGGTCTAGCCTGGATGCAACTTCATATAAATACGGTCTCTCGGGTGTCAATATCACGTATTATAGTCGAGCCGCCGAAAGCTGACTGTGAATCCGCTCCGCTCAAGACGGCTCGACTATACCTCTCTCTCTTTGGGGTAGACTTGGAAGTCTTTTTTTCTCCATTGCTTGTGTATCTGTGCTCACTTACTTTAGCTCTTTTGATAGATTCGGAAGGTTGTTTTTATATATGTACATGTTCCTTTTATCCTGGGCTTCTTCTTCGTCTGGAGTTCGTAGTTCTCGTTAAAAGATGAGTTAAGCCTGTGTGGGAAATTCAGAAGGCGAAATTCTTTGGCTCTCTCATAATCATTTTTCCAATTTTTTGCGCTTTTAGGTCTATAAATAATTCTTTCTACTGGATTTGCAGAGGGATGGCAAACGGTGTGAAGTGGTTGTATATTTGTACCCAGTATGTGATTTGTTGTACTGCGCTTACAAATTGCTTACCGTTGTAACTGATCATCATTCTAGGCAATCTATATCATAAGAATATTTCTTTGACGAGTATGGTGCAGCAAGTCTCTACTATGAAAAGACTAAGTGGTCTGTAGTTTGCCGTTTTATATTTCTGGCACTCCTGGCATCGCTGGAAGTAATTGGTGTAAGGCTAGTTATTATTCTTCAAGATTTTTTTCAGCGTTCTGCAAGCTCCGCAGTGGCTGGTAGTAGGATCTTTGTGGAATCATTATTTCTGTTGCGCTTTGGGGATGACGAGCTAGGTGTCTTCGTTGTCATTATCTATTGAATACCGGTAGAGTACTCCTTGATTAATGATGCGCCCTCTTTTCATCCGTTGAGCTGTTTTTTCGGGTCTCGGAGCTGTTCATTGCCTTCTTAATTTTTTGTCAGTAGCTTGTTCGCTCCGTACCTCCGTCAGGGGTTTACAGATTACATGTTGCGTAGAGTCATTGTGAAGTGAGTTAACCTTTCGTGAACTGCGACTTAAAAGATCTATTGTTCTGCACTTAACCAATCACTTCCCAAACAGTCCTACGACCTCTATGAACCTGGTAACTTTCTTGGGGGTGATGCTGCTCACTTCTGTCAAATTGTGAAAAACGTTTGTGGGCAAAAGCGACACAAGTACCCAGTATGTGCTCATTAATTTCATCTGTCGAATCCCATAATCCGTAATTTCCACTTTCCTCTTTTTACATTTTTCACAAGTGATACCGAAGGACAGAACGTCATGTTATGAGTCCCGTGAATGTTCTCAGCTCGTTTCTTGGGAGTTCAAGCAGCTTATGGCTGTGATCGAGTTTGATGAGTCGTTTTGTGCCTATTTTCGTTCATCTGCCACTTCACTTCGATACTCCCGTGTCCTGAGATCCACATGAGGGTCAACGAGTTGAGCCATGAAGCTCCAATGGTTTTAGTTAGAGCCGCAAATGCCTATTCCAGTACCTCTGTTATTCTTAGCACCATTCGTGTGCCAGGCTGATATTTCTCGACCAAATTCGGTCTTCAATCAACATCTTAAACGGTATTTCGAATTCGAGCCTCCCGGACATGATGTCCGTTGGTTTGGACAGGTGAACCAGCAAAATGTTGCTGCAGTATTTCTAATTGTCCTGACCAGTTTTCCGGCAGTATTTTTTGCCTGTGGTGTAGTCGGGTCACCAGATGTCCCTCCTTTTGTACCCCTAGATGTAGCGGTGGGAGATCTATGATTTCCTCTATTTCCGTGGTATGGGTCGTTTGCATTGCTCCTGTGATGTTTAGACAAGCTAAACGTTGAAGCCTACACAACTTCCTCGGCGTGTCTAGTTTTTTTGATTTTTGGCCATTACATAAGGGCATCTTAGGTGACAATGGACACCAACGCTGTTCTGTACTGCCGCAACGTGATTTTGGGCTTTAATCCCTAGGTTTTTCTCCATTAGCCGCCGACAAGCTCAGATCAACGCCGTTGCTTTGGCCAAAAATTTATCGACATGCTGATTTCACGTCAGTTTGGCATTGAGAACTATACCCAGATACTTTACTTCATTGAAGAGGTTTATTTATCTCCATTCTATTCAGCGAGGGAGCTTATTCCTACGCGTGAATGGAACTATGATCGTTTTATTCGGGTTGACACTTAGTCCTTCCCGAACACATCAATTATTGATTATATTGAGTGCTTGTTGCAATAGAATTACTTTCATGCTTGCCCCTGATTATTACGGCGTTGTTATCTGCGCAGTGCATTCATGAGTCCGTCTACCACTATTGACCATAGAATGGGGAACAAAACTCCCCCGGTGCAAAGGGGTGTAGCTACAATCATAGATACTATTGGTCCTGCTAGAATAGTCGTTCCTAATCGGTTTTGAAGCATTGACTCCACCCATCTTATCGTGAAAGGACATATTCCTTTATTTATAGCCGCTCGTTTTATTGCAGAGAATGAGGTCTATGTCTACAAATATTCCGAGTGAATTTGGCATTTAATGATGCTCTTATAAGTGAGTTACTCTTTATATGTTAGTCGATAATTTTTTCAAAAGTCTTTAGGAGAAATGAGGTTAGGCTGATGGGTCGATGTGATTAAGGATTTATATGGCCTGAAGCTATTTATGGCCCAAGTCATTTTACTGAGCGTGAATATTTTTTCCGCTGAGCAGTAGCTGTCTCGATTGGAGCAATGATTCCCTGAATGGCTAATAGCCGCAACTGTGTCTTTAGTCACTATCTTTGATCCTGGGTAGTGAGTAGATAGGAGTAGCTCTAAACTTTCCTGTTGATCCTTGATGTGACTGCTGTCAGTTCTTTTTAAAATGCCGACCGTATTGGTATGATTCCCTTGCAGTAGGCCTTCAAAGTTGCCTATTTTTTTATAGTAATAATAATAATAATAAGGCTTGAATTCACAAAGTATGTGTTCTATTTTCACCCTCTATTCTTCTGGTATCAGATGTTCCATAATTTAGCTGTATTGAGGCTTGGACTCGCCCCTTAGCCAGCCTGCTGCCTAGGTCACTTGATGCTGCCTCTGAGTGCTGCAGGTTGATCTGGAGGCACTCCCATTGTCCCTTCATTTATGGGCCTGGCATTTTTGAGTTTATCCTGGGGTATATTCTTGCCCTGTGGACGAGCATTAGTTCCAGTTTGCAGCAGAAGCTTACCCTGTATCTGTATCTCTGCCTGCCCAGAAAGTGTCCCACAAGGATGTCGTGTTTCATTTCCTTCTCTGTCAGGGTTTTTACGGATAAGTCAATGCTGATTTACTCCAGATGAGTTTCTTTCATTGGAGGCTGTCATAGTAAATAAGCTGCCATGTTGAATACTTGAAGCTAAACAATCTCAATGGTCGGTGATCCGTGAAAAATGTTTGTACTGTTGTTCTCCCCCTGTATCAGAGCGGCTCTTAAGGTATAGGCGCTAGCGTCGGTGCGGAGGACGAAATATTTGCTGTGGTCTGCCTGCTGGAGGATTGACCCAGTAGTGAGAGCTGCCTGTTGCGGTAGTCATTAGGACCACGTGGTGTGCGTTTTTGTTAAAGCGCTTAACGGCTTTGCCATGTGAGCGAAATCTTGGATAAATTTTCGGTACCAGGTTTGCAGCAAACTTTGCAGCTGTTTTTTCTTCTTTGGCTCGGTTTAGAGAGCAATATCTGACACCTTATCTGAGTTCAGCTGAAGTCTTCTTGATTTATTATGTGGCCAAAATTGCAGAATTATAGTGATGCATCCGAATTTTCTATATCCGGAGTTTGAATTTTACTAGTCGTTGAAATATGAATTTTAGATCTCACAGGTATGATTATGAGGTCTTCCATGTATGGCATTATAATAGTGGGCTCAAATCCTATCTTGAATCGATCCATCAATCTTTGGAAAGTTTCGAGTGCATTTGAGTCCCTTTGTTAAACGGACTATTAATCGAATATCAGCATTAAGGACATCTTCCCCGATGAGTGGAGAAAATCATCGGTCCTGGGATGTTGATATATAGGCTTTGTTATGTCACCTATAATCGATGTATATCCGGACTTTCAATATCCTTTTGGGAATAGTAGTGCAGTCAAGCGCGCTCACGCACTTCTTCGATTATCCCGTCCTCTAGAAGTTAATTAAATGCAGTTTATAAGATTACGATGTGGCAATAATCTGTACAGGGCAAGCGATTTTCAGTGTTGATAGTACAGCGTCCGTAAGGAGTTCCATTATTAGCAATTGTGCATTTGGTCAATCTAACTCTGCTAGTTCCATCGTCTAATAGTATCCGGATTGTTCTGTCGGTAAATCTATACCTCTGTCTTCTTAGCTCTTAGAGGTACCATGTGCTTGTCACTTTTCGTACGGAAATGTGAAGTGTAGGTCTGTCGCTAATTTTTAGTCCTAACACGGAGCAGAATCCTATAGTTGGAAATGTGGCTGCTTGCATGTCGGGTGGCATTTCGAGCATTTTCTCTGTATTACGCCGGGCGTTTGGTATCAATATCCATAACTCATTTTTGTTTAATTTTTTCTGTTTGCTATTCAAAATCTTGTTATAATAAAATTTTAAAAAAATCATATAAAAATCAGAAAAAATTTAGTAACAGAGTTGTTTTTAAGGCGAAAAAATAAATTTTTCAACAGAAAACAGTAAAAACTTTGTAATTGTCTATTTTGCGTTTTAATGAGACTATCAGATTACAACTGAAATTGCAGAATTGAAACATGACACGAAATAATATCAATTTCAATGCCGCATAAGGTAATATTATATTATTATTGCAGTTTCTAGAGGCTTCGATAGTACCACAGACATGCAACCGATCTCTTAGTCTAACTGAAAACCGAATTCAGGCAACCTCAAAATTCTTCCAAACCGCATGCAAGGCCGGACCATGGGTGAGGGATCCAACACAAGATGCTATGCTCAGTAAGTTTTTTTTAATTAGTATTGCAGATTTTATTTCTTGTAATAAAATATTTTTATGTATTTCATTATATCAACAAAAATCGAGGTATTTTTTTTTGAGGAAATGAAACTCAGTTATTTTATACTTTCAATTTTTGATTATGGAGGTTTACATTTTATTACACCTTGAATACAACTAAAAAACGTTATAACTTAGTTACGTTACTATATTTGTAGAATTACAAGTGACATCATTTAAATTACTTGTTAGTCATTATCAAACTTAAAATAACCTAAAATTGCGCAATATTTTGTTGCAAATACTGCCTAATGTATTTGCAAATTTTTGTTTTAAAAAGTGATCATATTTAATTTAATTGTTTCTCTGTTTATAACAGTTTCAAACCGGCTTCGATCAATTTTTAATCTCGTCATGGTAACGTAGTTGAATTTATTTAATTGAAAGTTTTTTTTTTCTTCCGTAGAAAAGAAATATCCGAATTTGTGTGAACTCTGCAACAATCCTAGAACGTGTTCAACGAGTGATAAATATTGGGGTCGAAGAGGACCTCTGTTTTGTCTCACTGACGGTTACGGGGATATCAGCTGGGTGCGTTTAGACGATGTCCGCGCTCATTTTAAGCTCACCAACGGTACAGGAAGGTTATCACCGGAAGGCTACAGTTACCTCTGTCCGGATGATACCACGATGGATTTGAATGCAACGAATCCATGTATCTGGGTCGTTAAGCCATGGCCCGCTATAGCAACTCAAAGGTATTTAATTGATTTAGGTATTTAATTAGATTTAATTTAAATTACTATTTTTTTTTAGAAAACGTGCCCAAGACGTTCAAGAATTCTTCAATGATATAGACCAGAAAAATCCGAACCGTTGGGAGACAGCCTTTTTGAGTTTGATCGAAACATTTAAACAGGATGTCACTCCGATGGAACAGGTGGCCCCAATTGAGACCTACCTAAACAACGCACCTGGTTTCTTAAGCGCTAACAGCTTCACCGGGTGCCACCCTCCAAGAACGATACGTATCTGCGCGACGACGAATATCGCGTACGCGAAATGCGGTTGGTTGAGGGAAGTTGCTTCCGTTTACGGTGTTGAACCGGATATGGATTGTATCAAAGCTGCTAATTACACCCATTGCATGGACGCGATAATGAACGGTTTTGCTGATTTAGTGTTCGTCCATCCTGATTATGAGAGTGTGGCTATTAGGTACGTTATACCTTTATGGCTTATAATCATAATTTACATTTTCCTAAATTTTAGAGATTACAATTTAAAAACAATTATTTACGAGACTGTTGGTGATAAGGATAGGTACAAAACAGTACCGGTGGTCCGTAAGGACTCCAATTTTAAAACCTTTGATGATCTAGAGGGAGCTAAAGCCTGCTTCCCTAAATACGATGGTGTTGCCTGGAATTCCGTCCTATTCAAGCTTAAGAATGAAGGGAAATTAGGTGGTTGTGATTACGAAAAGCGCATGTTGGAGTACTTTTCGAGCAGTTGCGTTCCTGGACTTCCAAAACGTTTTTCCAATAATGTGCAGAGTTTGTGTCAACAAGGTTTATTCGAAGGAGAGTATGGCGCGTTGAGATGTTTAGGGGAAGGACACGGGGACGTCGCGTTTATTTCTGAAAATAGTTTACATTCATTCTTTAACGGTAAGACACATCCAAAAATATTCTTTGATTCAATATATATTTTTTGTTTTTTTAGATGCTCGTGAATTGAAATCAAAACTTCGCCTAGAAAACTTCCGTGTGTTGTGTGATGAACAAACGCCGTGTTTCATCAGCTGGGCAGCAGCCGGTTTGGGGATGACCTTGTCAAACAAAACATCAATGTGGATCGAAGAGACGGTGGAGGCTCTGCTACAAGTCGACACGTTGTTCGGAAAAAATTACAAAAGCGTAACGACGCCGTTTACGATGTTCGGACTCTTCAATTCCGAAAAGGATGTTCTCTTCCACGATGCTACGCTAAGACTGAGGACCGTGCCTGAATCCAAGGATAGAGAGAATGTGCCGAAAAAGTACGGCCAAGAAATGATCGAAGAATTAAGAATTTGCTCGTCATCAAGAAGATTAATCGCGTCTAATTTATTTACACTCGCATGTGCGATTCCTATTATGTACAGAGTATTTCTTAGATGAGTTACTAAAGACATGTATTTGTGCTGTGATATTTAAATAAATTAATTTGTATTTTTTATTCTTCTGTTTGCCATTTTTTATTTAATTACAGGGTCCATTATAAAAGTAAGGCGCATTTTCTGGGGAAAATATATTTATTGATTTCTCAAAGTCAATCCCAACTGCCCATATTCAATCAAAATTAACACGATGATTTTTAGCGACCACATTGACCTATTCAAAATTAATTTTCTTAATCTAGACCCATTTAACAGTAAAATTTCCAATCCATATAATTTCAATGATCTATAAATTAACCCTTGCCACAGAAAACTAAAATTTTCAGAAACAAACAAGTCTTTAGGAGACATACTGCATCGGGCATGTCCAGAGTAAATAAACCAACTCCGATGTCTGTTCAACCTAGAATCCAATGTAACCAAACTTCAATTTTTCAAGGCCAAAACAACAGGTAATTGTCAAAGAGCTATATAACGTAGAAACTGATCGTTTCGGAAATTATGAAAACAAAACTCAATACTCATGAAACATCAGGGACATAGATTTAAATTCCGTCAAAATTACCTTTCGTTCCTACTTGCTAAATTTAGACTTAAATATTTTAGTAGATTCTAAGGCCATAAATTCGATATTCCATCCAATCCTCTTTAGATACTTTGATTTAGAAACATTAAATGCATCCATAATTACAAGACTAGAATTGAATGGCATCGAAATTTCCTTTTCGTTCTTTCTTTTTTAATAAAAAAACATTTTTCCGCAAAAATTTAACGGAAGGTATTATTCTACCAACGAAATTATCTGAAGAATATTTTATTCTAGAATGCTTTGCTCCTTCAAATATTGGCTTTAGCATGTTATCTTTTGAGGCGACATTAGAAGTAAATTTAAACTTTAACGAACGTATAGACTTTATTCCTCTCTTAAGTCACAAAATCAAGAAAGGAAGTTCAATCTCTAAGTCTCAAAACTAACAAATAGACTTTTTAAAATTAATAAAAACGTAACATCTAAATTCAGAAGAAAAGTACGATATTATTCGAGCCTGTAAACAATTTTCCGACATATTCTATAACTAAAATTTAGATTTGACATTTAGTAACAGCAAAATCAAGAATTTAGTAATCAAATCCAAAAACTATTAAATGATAAAGTAACTGGACCTTTCATTTCGCCCTACGACGGACCAGTATGGATTGTCCCGAAAAAGAGTGTACTTACTTTATAACCCTTGACCTAACTTAAAGTTTTCATCGAATTGAAATGCATCCCAACTCCAATAAAAGACCACATTTTCTGTATATCAAGCACATTACAAACAACAACGTCCTTCAAGAATTCTTGAATGTATTTTGTTTCGTATAGATGTATGATATTGTCATATTTTTAAAATCCCTACAAGGCCACATTAATTATATTAAATTAGTTTTCTGTGCGAGAATTTTAAGAAAGGATGTATTTTTTGGGCCATGTTAACACGCAAGATGGTACTAAACCGAATCCATCGTAAATATACAAAAGTACAACAAATTACCCATTACCAAAACCATTATAAAAATCAATTCATTTTTAGATTTATCAGGGTATTACCGAAAATGTATTTGTAATTATTCCAAGGTTGTATCTCCATTAACTAAATGTTTGAGAAAAGGTTCCAAAATCAATATTTCAGATCCAGAATATTTTCAAGCTTTTCAGTTAGTACTTTATAATACACGTGGTCTTTGATATTCCTATTTTAATAAACAATTTTTGATGCCTCAAATGTATCAACAGTTTTTTTTTTTCAATCAAACGGAACAATTGCTTATTACTCTAGAACTCTCAATTTCGAAGAAACAAATTACTCCACAATTAAAAGAGAACTTTTAGCGATCCTAAATTCAAATACACACTTTAGGCCTTATCTTTGTGGACAAAAATGTATTATCGAAACCGATCAAAACTCGGTAGTTTAGCTTTATAATATTAAATAATTATTATTCTGATGCAATGGAACTTGAATTGAAGAATTCGATTTTACAATAATTTATAAAAGGTGCAAAGTGGATAAAATAGCAGATGCTCTTTCTAGAATAGATATCCATAATACTAAAGACGAAACCAAGTCCGTAATCGCCAATATTAATAAATTGCCCGATATTAATGACGAAGATGTAAACAGTATTATCAACTCCTATGTAGGAAACCTAAAGGAATATTTAGAAATACTCGAAAATTTATATATTCACAATTAACAGAGCAAAGAGGTGATAACGGTAAGGCAATTATAATTTCAGAACAATAATTAATAAACATATTCCCTAATTGAATCATTTTTGACATAAACTACAAAATAACGATCACACAAAATTCAATCAATAAGAATCTTTTAACACTATTAAAGAATCTTTAAAAACAAAAATTCAAGCTATGCAATTTATTTTGTTGACGACCAAATTAGACTTCCATTGGAAAATCTTTCCAAAAATTTTAATGACACTATTAAATTCGATAAACAAAAAGATATACAGTTACAGAATACCACGATATAAATCACAATGGTATAACTAAATCTTACAATCATTTAAAAAATACTTCTGGCCGAACATTAAGCAATGTAAACATTAAGCAAAGGAAACTACGAAAACAAATACTTCAATCCAAGTTGGAACAGCATAAGTCCGATGGATGCATGGCTAAGGGGAAGCTTAGTCTGGTCTATGCGTACTCTGGGTACTAGGCGCCCCCCCCCCCCGTTTCAATAGGCTTATTATGGTATGCGGGGCTCTGCTCTAATGAACCTTTTTCTTTCTCTAGATACTTGTGGGACGTACATGGACAAGGGCCACAAAAAACCCTACTAGATCGATGGGGCAAACCCTAAAGGCAGAGAGCCCTGAAACACAAATTTTAGGGGCTGTGGGATATAAACTACACTAATGGTAGGCATACGCCTTATTCAACTGAACCTCCATTACTACAACGCAGCATCAAGTGCCCTTTATTGAAAATTCAAAAAGCCAAATTTGAAATAGGATTCCTGCAAGAGCATTGGAACAATAAGGGACGTGTAAGGGGATTCCCACAAGACAATTGTACTCTGGTATATAAACCATTACTCCAATGGCAGTTCTAGTGCTCAGGAAATCATTTATTATACATTCATTCCAGAATTCACTACATGAGAGCACCTCTAGAAAAAGTTCCAAAGGAAAGGGAAGGATGTCATGGCCTCTGCCTACTTTTTAGGAGATCAAAGCAAAGCACCACCAAAGATGGTAAGTTAGCTCATGGACTTTTGCAGAAGAGGCAATAAACAATTTAGATATTATTAATAGAGGTAGCGAGTCTATATTTGAGAACACATCCTGACCACAAAAGATCTAGACACAGTAGCAGCTTTGCTTAGAAATAGCATCCTTAATGCGTATGAATCCAGTTGTCCGCTAAAAGACGTATCCGGTGGAACAAGGATTTAGGCCCCTAAATACGCAAGGTAGGAAAATAGTACAAATAAAACAAACACTGTCGAAATATAATAAGGAGTTAAGAAAATCGAAAAGGAAAACATGGAATACGTTCTGTGAGGGAGTTACTAATACAACCACAACATAATAAAAAAACCTGATTGGAGTTAAGCAGAGGGGCTCGAGGAAAGTCTATGTGTGCTGTTAAAGACCAAGTTCAATATCTGTGGACTCCAAGGAAAACACTGCTCAATCTACGAGAAGAAGCATATTCCTACCTATTAGAGAAAGCAAAAGCAAAGCTGTTAAACTCATTGCCAAAGAAAATATTGAACGGGCAGTTAATAGCTTTAAACGCTTTTAAGCACCAGATTGGATTTTCCCTGCATTGCTGCATCAGGGGCTAAATATAATAGCCCCCCACCTGAAGACGGTTCAAAGCTAGCTTTACGCTAGGCTATATTTCTGTGAAATTGAAAGAAGCTAAGACAATATTTATCCCTAAAGCAGGTCGACGACCACTCGATAAATCCAAATCCTACTGCCCAATTAGTCTTTTCGTAAATGAGAAAATTTTGCCAAATCTACTGCGGATGCAATTCATAGTCTCAAACAAACAAAGAAGCTTCATTGCAGCACAAAGCGATAGCATTAGATATTTTTCTGGATATTTAAGGGGCGTTTGACAACAAAACCTTGAAAATCCTCAACAAAAGTGTCATTAAGAAGGAAGGAAGATAGGTATTGACATACCTACAATAAAATGATTCCTGGTCGTACTTTAAAATCGTAAGATCATTACAGGGTGTAAAACGATAACCACAGCAAAAAGTTGTCCGCAAGGCGGGTTTCTATCGCCCCTGTATCGTGGTTGATAACTTCCTGATGACCTTGGCCAACAAGGGTTGTTATACCCAAGGTTACGCTGACGACATAGCAGTTGTCATAAGGGGTAAATATGACATAATTTCTTCCCTAACCCACGAAAGGTGGTATATCATTCACATTCTAAGTGAAGAATTAAACAAAATCAACTGTGACATTGTCTGTATAACCGAACACTGGAAAAGCAGAGAACAATTGGAATCAACAGGAATTGAAAATTTCACCTTATCGGCAGCTTACTGTAGGAAATATAATCAGCACGGAGGCGTTGGAATATACACAAAAAATGGATTGGAATACCAAGAACTTCACAATGTAACTAACATAAGCAAACCATATATTTTTGAATGCACTGCCATTAATGTAAATAACTTTATCGTTGCAGTATTATATAGGCCACCCAACTCTTGTATTGACGACTTTTTTATAATACTTGATCAGTTTTTAGCATTAATTAGTAAAGAAAATAAGCTAACATTTATTGCAGGGGATTTTAATATAAATCTTCTTGTTAACACACCACATAAACATAATTTTCTTCAAGCACTTAGCAGTTATGGATTTTGTAGTGTATTTAATGAACCAACAAGAATCACGCATATTTCTCAAACATGCATTGATAACATATTTGTTAATCAGTTGGACATCTGTGTGGGTAGTATAATAAACATGCACTTATCGGACCATTTAGGACTAAAACTTGAATTTACTCTGAACACAAAAACTATACACAGAAAAATTCGAAAAAGAGTATTCAGTGAAGACAATTTAAATAAATTTAGAACAGAAATGCAAAATGTAAATTGGAATAGTATTTATCTCGCAGATGATTCAAATGTTAATGCACAGTGGAATATATTCAGTAGAATTTTTAGCGCCGCCATGGATAAATGTTTCCCAGTAAAATGCTTTCCAAAAAAATCAAAACTTACAAAAATAACTCCTTCTGATGAACTTTTAAAATGTAAACATGAGCTTGATTTACTTTATATAATATCACGATATGACACAAAATACTTAAACTCATACAAAACCACAAAAAAACTATACAACAAATTATTAATTCAACAACGTTCTCAATACTACAAATCAAAGATTGAGAACGCAAATAATTCAACCAAATGTGTTTGGAATGTAATAAACGAAGTCAAAGGTAAACAGTTAAATTCAAATCAGCCAGTCAATATTTCAGGTACTGCAGAAGAAGTAGCAACAGAGTTTAATTCATACTTTCAAAATATCATCTCTCAACTAACTGTCAATAAAAATCAAACAACTTACTCTGATCATATTCAACAAAATTATAATACTATATTCATTGAACCCTTCACAGAATGCGAATGCTACAACATAATAAACAAATTAAAAAACACTTTATCATGCGGTAGTGACAACATACCTAGTATTGTACTAAAGCACTGCGTAATAGAAATAATCAAACCATTAACTCATATAATTAATAATTCTTTAGTACATGGCATTTTTCCAAATCAACTGAAAGGCGCAATAATAAAACCCATATTTAAAAAATGGTAAAGCATCTGAAGTTGAAAATTACAGACCAATTAGTCTCTTGCCGGTTTTTTCTAAAATTTTTGAAAATGCTATGATTAATAGAATCAATGATTTCTTTAATAAATTTAAAATAATAAATTCAACTCAGCATGGATATCGTAAGGGAAAATCCACATCCACTGCAATAAATAATTTTATGGGAAGAGTAATAAATAACTTAGAAAACAAGGACCTAACACTCGGCATTTTTATAGACCTATCAAAGGTATATGATTGCATTGACCATCGCATCTTGCTCTCAAAATTAGAAAAATACGGCATTCGCGGAAACGCCCTGAAGTGGTTCGAATCCTATCTGAGTAACCGAACCCAGCGGGTGGTTGTAAACACCAACAATGGGATCGGGCAATCCGAAACATCTTTAATAACTACCGGACTACCCCAAGGAAGTTTGACGGCCCCCACACTTTTCCTATTGTTTATTAATGACGTCATGGATACAATTGCCAACAGTAAACACACCATTATCAATTATGCAGATGACACGAATATTTTAATATGTGCTGATAACATAAACGATCTAATAATGGAAGCTGATCCGGTATTCACATCAGTGCAGAATTGGTTTTCAAAAAACAAATTAATAATAAATGATGAAAAAACAAATATTTTAATATTTAATAAAAATGCAACCAATCCATCAAATTCAATTAAATCAATCGTCTTAAACGGAACATCTGTAAATATTAACCAAAGTGTAAAATTCCTTGGAGTACATGTAGATAGTAGAATTAACTGGAATGACCACATAAAAACAGTACAAAGTAAATTGAACTCTATAATATTTAGTCTAAGAGAGCTGACAAAATACTTGAGCCAATCTGTTGTAAAAACCGCATATATGGCCAATTTTGAGAGCATTATGCGATATGGATTAATTTTCTGGGGAAATAAATCCTCCGCGCAAAAAATATTTATTTTGCAGAAAAAAGCGATGAGAATCATATTTTCTTTAAATCCTAACCAATCATGCCGAGGGCTATTCAGAAAAAATAAAATAATGACAATGAATGGAACTTACATCATTGAAACTATTCTATTTTATCACAAACACTTAAAAGGAAATGATAATAAATCATCAACTTCTAATACAAGAACAAATAATTATATATATCCCCAACATAGTCTTAAAACCACAGAAGATGGTGTGCATTATTCTGCGATTAAATTATTTAATACACTCCCTAAGGAAATAAAGTTCCATAAAAATAACTTAAAAAAACTGAAAGCAAAATTAATTGAATTCTTAATTGAATGTGAACCATATTCAATAGAAGAATTTATCACAGCATGTAGATGTAAGTAGATGTAAGATGTATTGTAGTGTATATATGTTTTAGATTAACTTAGTTCGTAAATTTTGACGCAATTTTCATTTTGTACATGTATATGACACCTTGAAAATAAAGAGATATTATTATTATTATTATTATTATTATCTTACTGATTGTAGGAAGCTGTATACCAAAGCTCACAAAGTAAAAGGCAAAGAAATTACGTTGTCCGATCATGTGAAATATCTATTGGATCGTAAACATAATTGACACGCGCACTTAGAAAACATAAACTGCAAAACTACACGACTCTATGGCAGATTATGGGTTCTAAAACTCAAAATGAAACATTGACTGTGCAATATGGTAGTATTATTACAGATAGTATGGTGGGCCTAGACCATATGCTCTCAACCTTATTTTACTCAACGAGCCCACTTTGAGAATATATATTTTTCAAAAGCCCCCCATCTTAATTTTAAAAGTCGACGTTATTGAATGATACCCCTGATAAATTTTTATTGAATTTCCGTCTGTCGATATTTTTTTCACAAAATTAAATACAATAATCACTTTGTTTTGTATAACCGTTATTTATTTATATGGTGACCAATGGTTTCATTACATCAGCGTATCATTTTCAAACCGAAACTTTTGATGAATTAAAACCATTGGGCAACATATAAATAAATAACGGTTTTACAAAACAAAGTGATTATTGTGTTTAATTTTGTGATTAAATATGTATAACGAAACAGAAGCCTCCATCGTCAAAGGGATATTTCTTTTGTATAATAATAGTTTGGATACGAAAGCAGTCATCACTTTGAAGTTGGAGGTTGACATCATTAAACAATTTATACAGGTCTGTACGTAATATCGTTCTTTGATGAGATAAGGTTGTCACGCAAATCTGGAACTTTGCTTTCTAGGAACTGGATCACGGAGCCAAAATCGAGTTAAGCAAGTACCTTTTGAAAGCCAGCGCACCTCTGCGCACATCTGCATCATTAGCAATGCAAAACTGACTAAATCATCTATCATTCAACGACTTATTAACTGATCTGATAACATATTGCAGTAACATACGGATGCGTTGACTCAGATTTTTAGCAACTAAATGCTGGCAATGAATTACACATGCACAACAAGCACGCCAGGAACTTTATTTTTAAGCATACTTTATACCTTTGTGTCGTCCTGTCATAGCCTGTGCTCCATCCGTAGCAACTGATAAAATATTATTCAAAGAAATTTCCTTTTCGACACAAAACTTTTCCAGAGTATTAAATATAATTTCCCATACAATGCATTAAATTCTCACTTAAACCGAGGTGAAACATTTTCATGTTAATTAGAAGGTTAATTAAACACTTGGTTTTGTTTCACTATTTTTATATTACTCCGACTATTTTCGACTGTTGGTCATCCTCAAGGAGATATGTTATATCAGTAAATTGTAAATTTTTGTACATATCTCCTTGATCAACAGTAGAAACTAGTCGGAGAAATATAAAAATAGTGAAACAAAACTCAAATGTTTAAGTAACCTTCTTTATAGTTTCTCATTTTGTAATCGTTTCCAAATTTGTAGAAAACAATAGTTCTTGGTATATTTTCTCATCCTCAATGAAACTCATGAATGATAATAACATTGCTTCATTGGTGCGTAAAGTGATCCAGTTGAATTGAAAATTAAAAAAGTCTGCAGTCAATTTTCTAAGTCGTCTCATCAATTCGTCTTTGCACAGAACTATTGCTCAAAAGAATTCTTCAGATAATATCTGCAGCTGGTTTATGAAGTACGTTGGTTTTTTTGGCCTTGGAAGGAAGTCCATATGGCCAGCTCAGGGGAGTACAGTGGTTATTATGGTTATTACTTCTTTTACTGCTGGTAGACATCTTTGTCTTTCTTATACGGGTGTATTTTATTAAAATGATCTTGAATCCTAGAAGGCTACATCGCTTTCATTTGTTTTTTTTTACAAATAAGGCAAAATGGCTATGATGGATTCGTGGGATTTTTGATAAATCCATGTTTAATATAATCCGCACAATACTGCCGCCTATTATATTTTATTTTCTACATGGTTTGCACTTTACAGATACGTGATTAAAAGATCAAGTTCTAAAAACCTGTTCTCAATTGCACGCGACAATACTAATAAAAATAAAATGATAGTTCATTGCCTTTATATAGGTTAAAGACATTTAACACGTAACGACAGGAATGTATGTAACTTGCTGACTCCCGAATGAATAAAATTAATATAATTTAATCTATATCATTTTGAAATAATAAAAACCATTCGGAATAAGCCATTTTAATGAAATAAATGTGAAATTTTATGGTCGGAGTTGACCGCGGCCCAAAACCGGTTCGCTTGCCAATTTATATTATAAACATACACAAAACACCGATTATTAATTTTGATTGTTTTGTGTATGCTTATATTATTGTAATTTCAACAAATAATAAGTATCTTTCGGAAATTAAAACTTATATTATCGTAATCTCTGTACTTTAACCTTGATTGTAGTTTTTTAGTAATGATGATTTTAATTAAAATACGTGAATATCTCAACGTGATAAAGATTATTGAAATACCTACAATAACAAAAATGAAACGATATTAATTTTTACTTTACTTTAGAAGGTGATTAGCATGTATTTTTTGCCTTTTTTAGACTGCCCCCTCTGGGGTATCTCAAGTGTCCGCTAATTTTTTCTACTGACCCCCCCCCCTAAGGGGGCCGTTATGGGCGTTGAGACTTTAGCCCCCTAAAGTCTCAAACGCCCATAACAGTAGAAAAAATTGGGGCCCACGTTGAGAACCTATGGTCTAAATAATACCAGCTGAACCTGATTAGGCTATCAAAAGCACATAGGAAGTTCAAAACAGGACACTGGATAAACACACCAGGTCAAAGACAATCCAAAATATTGATAGTCCTCTCGCTAAGCAGTGCTACACAGCTCTTGCGCTTCACTAAAAGCCAGATAATACTTGTCACGGGTCTCCTTACATGACATTATCACAAGATAGGCAAAGTGAACAACACCACTTATAGACTATGTGGATTGGTCTCGTAGGAAGTTAATTGCCCTTACTAAGGAAATTGAATTTCAAAACAACATTTTCAAAGAATTTTATAAAATTAATAAAATATAATTTCATTTCACGAGCGGTAATAAGTTCCAATTCTCCCGTAGAACTATGTATTTTAGTCGATCATATTAGAAAAATTAGGAATTTTAAAGTTACAAACCTTAACGAAATTCCATCAAATTTAATGATTTCAGCAGTATAAATTTAAAATCAATCAATTCATTTATTAACTGGATTTTCGCCCTTCTAATTGTTATACAGATCTTATGAAAAAAGTTCAGAATTTTACCCAGATATGATTGTTTTCGAACAATACAGGTTTATTCACGTTATACGGCACGAAATAGTGTGGCCAAAATACGTACTTTTAAAAATTAATTTCATAATATACAGGGTGTCCCAAAAACCCTAAAAATATCAAAGTTGTGTTTTTTTAATAAAACACCCTGTATTTTATTGAATTTTTAAGTTCTTCGATCAAAATAGGTTTCGCTTACTGAAGAGGTATTTAAGTTATGAATGCTAATGTTAATTTACAATGAAGTGGAACAATAGATCATATATTATTTTCCAAGTATAATAAACTTGCCATCTTACACAGGGTGTACAAAAATTAAATTTTAACAAATGATAACTTTAAGTGGCTATAACTTCATTTATTTAAATGGAACACCATGTTTTTTACCTTACCGGCAAATGCACATTTTAATTACCTATCGAATGGAATTATAGCTTTAGGATTAAGTCTTCGGGTTTTTGCAGAAATGTTCTAATGTATCTATTTATTTAGAAAAGTCAGATAATTTACAATTATAAAAATAATAAACAATATGTTTACAAGTGTTGAGAAACTTTTAATTTATTATCAATTAGGCTATAACAACAATAATGATAACAATAAAAACATACCAATGATAACATAAAACAGAAACAATATATTTACAACTAATGTTCCGTTCAATTCCAGACACTTACATATTCTTTTTTGAAAATTACTGCTAACTTTGGATAACATTTGCGGGATTATAGTTTCAAAAGCGTTTGGGAGGCCAATTTTGAAATATGTTCCTTTCAATCTTTCAATACTTTGAAAGTTGGTGTTTAAAAATTACAGAACCTCGCGATAATAATAATAATAGGTTTCTTCTGATGTTTAAAGGGACTTCTTCTAATAACGCTGGGAATTCGTGTAAAAGAAAATTAAGAAACATCATACTATTTAGAGGTCCTTAAAAAAAACAGGGCCCTAACATTTTCTCGTTAGTCTCTATTCATGCGGATTCGTATCAGAATAGTAATGGAAGTTGTGTCTATTCATGAAATCATTGTGAGGCTCCGAGAAGGGTGGGGAACACAGAAGATGAAGTAATAAGATAATATATGGATCCTATCGGGCAGAAACCGCAT
The DNA here is from genome assembly GCA_963969525.1 of Ontholestes murinus. NCBI lineage: Eukaryota > Metazoa > Arthropoda > Insecta > Coleoptera > Staphylinidae > Ontholestes > Ontholestes murinus. Next base: position 33,112,441 of record OZ018392.1, on the reverse strand, counting down.
CGCCCATTAAGTTCAGAATTCGAGGTAAATTTTAAAAAAATATTTGTTGATACAAATATCTACAGAAGTTGTCTACTCCTTTGATTTGACTTATTGTAGCGACGATGAAATTTTGAATGAGATAATATACCAGGGAGTAATTGAAGTACCTTCCGCATGAAGGTAATTGTCAGACTCCCTTTAATTACATTAACTGTGCGGAACCGCATTTCCCGTGATCACATCAATGTCCGAAATTCCAGATCGAATATGCCATTCAAAAGATCCGGGTTGAAGATCGAATTTTATTATTTTGAAGCCAAACGAAAATACCGCTTAATCTGTCCATCGACATTTGCTGAAGTGAAGTCTTATGCTACAATTCAAACATCCACCATATCAATTCAGTGCGATATGGATAAAGTGGTACCCAATGTACCAAAATCGGCCAAACGTACAGAGGTAAAAGTTGTTAAAAATAAAAATAGTCAAGTCCCCTCCAAATCAAATACCGGCACAATGCCGAAATTAAAAGATCTGATAAAGCTAAAAAATCAGGTAGCTGAATCTATAAGGACCAGGTCAACCAGTCTTTCGAAAGACATGATTTCCGATGATCTTATGGACGTCGAACAGACCAAGTTACTTGCCGGTCTTAAGTTTCAACTTGAGCGGTAATCTCCCTGTCAGAAATAACTAAAACACTCATCCAGTAGAACTGCAATAGATTCTATACACGATTTCCTGAAACTAAAATGTTATGCAACACTGTCCAACTAGTCGCATTATGTCTCCAGGAAGCAAGTTCAGGTTTTACCTTTTTTTAAAAAGGATTATAACGATGTCCAGCGCGCCTGCGGTGGTTTAGCAATTATGGTATCACATTGCGTGAATAGTTAGATAATTAACATCGACACTCCGTTGCAATTGTTGCAGTGAAATTGCATCTTCCACAAATCGTCAACTTGTGTTCTGTATACCTACCCTCATGACAAACACCCGCTCTACAAGAAATTGGAGCCTTGTGTGAATCTTTGTCCCGCCCATTTCTCTTAATAGGTGAGTTTAACGCCCCTAATCCAATATGGGGATCGACATATAGGGATTCAAGGGGTAGTCTCATTGAGCAACTAAGCAATAATATTGTTTTATTTAATACAGGGGAAGAAGCACATTTTTAAATGGCAAATGGAACATTCTCGTGTGAATAGACCTTACATTTGCAAGCCCGTCTATAGTATTCATGTGGGGGATGAAAACTGACCTTTGTGGCATTGTATAATATGTCAAATAGATAGTCAGCTAGATCTTTACAGACGACCTATAAAATGGAAAAATTATAATGCCTATTGACACATGTACCAACAAGCGCTCGAATTGGATAATGTCGATATGTCATGCGCAAACTCTGCTGCAGTATCCTTAACAAGTCGCATTATCAAAGCAGCTGATTCCGTTGTAACGAAATCTCTCTCAATTGCACATCGCGCCCCGTATCCTAGTGGAATGATGATGCCATATTGCAATTAGAGATAGAATGAATCCACAAAACCCCTAGCTGATTTCAAGAGGAAAAGGGCTCACACAAGAAGGATAATCTCGGAGAGCAAAAAGCAATCTTGGATGCAGTTTGTATCGTCCTTTAGAGGTTTCACTACCTCCAAGGAGGTATTTGAAAAAAATAGAAGAATAACCGGGAATAACTCCTACGGACGAATAGCAGGTATCGTCGTGGATAATGCAATCATTACATCTCCAAAGGACATATCAAACCATCTAGCTTCTACGTTTGCTCATATCTCAAGCGAAGAAAATATCGATAGACGCTTCATGGCTATCAAAGGCGAACACCAGAAACTCTTTCACATTGGACGATACTGAGTGTTACAAGGACATATTTTCAATATGGGAACTAGAAACTGCACTAAGGCTCTGCCACGATACAACTCCCGGGCCTGACAGAGTTCATTACCAATTTCTCAAAAACCTCACAACCTTCCTTTTCTTTCCTGATAATTGGCACGAAGCCAATTTTAAAAATTGGTAAAGACCCTAAGGACGCTTATAGTTACCGTCCAATTGCACTAACAAGTTGCATGTGTAAATTACTCGAGCGTATAGCAAACCGAGGTTTGTCTTGGTTGTTGGAGTTAATTTCCAGCACACAGTGTGTTTTCCGCCGAGGCCGATCAATAATTGATCATCTTGTGTCATTGGAGGCAGCCATTCAGGATGCTTTTATCACTAAGCAACACCAAGTAGCAGACTTCTTTGATAACGAGAATATACTATACTGATACTACGTGGATACATGGACTCTTGTAAACCCTGCGCAGTTGGGGAATTAGAGGACATTTGTGGAATTTTATTTTAACAGTATGTTCTTTCCGGGTACTTTATTTAACGTTGCTATTAACGGCATCGTCGAAGCAATTAGACCTCCTTTAACAGCACACTTATATGTTGATGACAACCATATATTGCTCATCAAAGACCCTACCGGCAGCTGAGACGCAATTTCAACTTGCGATTAATAAAATACACAATTGCGCAATGAGTAATTGCTTTAAAATCAATCATATTCGACTCCAAACTAACCTGGAAAACTCATCTTAACATATTAAAGGCAAAGTTTATGCGGGCGATGAATACCCTTAAAATTCTGTCGCATACTAAATAGGGTGCTGTTCGTGTAGCAATGCTTCGACTTTATCGTTCATTGATTCGTTCCAGACTTGATCATGGTTGTATTGTTTTTAGTTCAGCGACAGAATCGTACCTTCAAACAATAAATACTGTACATAATACTGGCATTCGTTTAGCTAACGGAGCTTTTGGAACCAATCCAGTTATTAGCTTGTATGCAGAATCTGGAGAACCTTCACTAGCCTACCGAAGAAAAATGCTTATGCTACGTTATGCCGCCAACGTTTTTAGCCGACCTCGTTATCCTGTATATGATGCGTTTTTTCTTCTCGGTGTAAAGCCATTTATATCGCCAGACAAAATTTCATCAAACCGTTTGAGATTAGGTTGCAAGCATATTTGCTGGAAATTAATTTTAATTTCCCAAATATAACAACGTGTAATACGAATCACCCTCCTTGGAGAATCCCATATCCACAGGTAAATGACTCGTTGTCAAAATATTCTAAATCTTCGACACCTTCCACATTCTTTAAACAGCATTTCGTCACTTTTGTGTACGACACTCGATAATCTTGTCATGTGCTTTCCTCGTTGGTGATGATCTTTATATGTTCTCGCTGCCCGTACACTGCAGCATTTTTACTGCGGAAGCCGTCGCTATTATTGAGACTCTTCGGTTTACATACATAAGACATATGCTAATCAGAGAATTATCATCCTGACTGATTCGCTTAGCGTATTAAAGAGCTTGGACAACTTCTCGCCACATAACGTACTTATTGTGAAGTTATTTTTTACTGGGTTCCTAGTCTTGTAGGAATATCGGGCAATGATATGGTGGATAAGGGCGCTAATTAAGCACGCATTAGTGGCACTCCAAGAAGTATAACCTTAGTAGGTGACATAAAAGGATACTTGGCAAGGGCTCTGAATTGAGTTTGCCAAGGGTGATCAAATCATTGACCAGAGCACTTAGGCCTCACTAGGCCCGTTGTGCCCCCTTGACTGGGACAGCCCTGCGTTGTTCTGTCACTCATTTAGCCACCCAAGGTGGCGAGCAAAGGACAGCACAACGTTTGGAGGGTTATCCCTTATGTTGGCCATGTTCGGCCAGAGCTTCCCTAGCATGGACTCTCTAAGGTGTGCGAGAGCCGGGCAGGTGGTTAACACATGTTCCACTCTCTCGTCCTCTTCTTCACATGCTCTACATATGGGGGTTTCCACCAGTTCAATAGTAAACAAGTGTTTCCTTAACTGACAGTGACCCGTAGGGATACCTGTGATAAGACGCAGATTCCCCCGGGATAGTCGCAAATAATATTCAGCTGTTTTCAGATTGGGTGAGCGTCTTGTTTCCTTGGCCTGTCTGCGGCCTGAGGTGTTCTCCCAACGTTGTTTTAGCATCTTGAGAGTATTCTGTTTGAGGATGTCAGTGAGGCATTTCGGTGTAGGCGCGATCGGGGGCCCGTCCGTGGTATCACTGAGAACCGATCCAGCTCGCGCAAACTCGTCTGCCTTGCTGTTGCCTTCTTCATTATTGTGTCCCTTGGCCCACTCAATGCTAGTATTGCTGCCCTACTATCTGTAAGGATTTGGATGTTCCTATCACGGATGTCACGGTGTAGGATTTCTTTCGCCCCTTGGATGAGGCCAACGATCTCTGCTTCAGAGTAGTTGTGTGCTTCTCTAGGGGTATAGCTAATGAGAGGTCCATTTGTTGGGTGTAAATTTCCGAACCGGATCCTCTGTTGGTTTTAGAACCATCGGTGTAAATTCGGAGGGTTTCCCCACCCTCTACACTCCCGGTTCCTCTTTTTATCGATACATTATAGGGTCTATTGAAGACGTAGCAAGGTGGCAAATTGTCTGTCTTCCTTCCAAGGAAGGGTGCCTTCTTGACAGCCTCCTCTAAAAGGTGACAGAGTCTGCCAGCCCTGCCTCCTTTGTACCAAAGTCCAACTGAGTTTAGGCGCAGTGCTGCCGCCGCACAGTGGTTCAGAACGCGAAAAACGTGATCGAAAATCAAATTTTCAACTTCTTCGTACAAAGTTAAAATTGCACTAATTTAATCTTGAATAGTTGTTCTATTTGATAATATTAATAATATGCATCTTATTTACATAAGTTTTTCTATATTTGCTTTCAAAGTTCAGTAAAATTGAGATGTTGCAGCATATAGAAATTAGGGTGTAATTAAAAAGACTGTACCACAAACAAATGCGGTAATTTATTAATGTCATTATAATATTGTTATAGATTGCTAAGTGTATTATTAAGTAACATTACTTATTATTGGATAAAGTTTACCTAGTACAAGAAAGTTTATTGCTTGTAACCGGTAACCGGATTATAAAAATTTGTCTTAAGTGAAGGATTGCGTTTAGTTCTACACAACCCTACACGAAAATTACTTCATTTATGCTTAAATTAGCTATTTGGCTTTGTAAATTCAAAAAAATTAGCTGCCAATATTTGCCTATTCAAAACATATAAAAGAAAATCCCGCACGGTACCCGATCAGTTGAAATGCAACTTTGAGTCGAACCTGTATGCAGATTATTCTGGGCGTATTTTCGAAATTTGTGACGTTGTAAGAGGTTGTGGTTTTGTTGTGTAACAGGGGGGGGGCACCACGCTAGGCAAAAATAATAATAGAAGTTGTGGTGCTTCCTGTTAACCTCCGGCTAGGCTCACTTGATGAATATTATAATTTAAAAAAAAAACTGTTACTTATCCTTGTTGCCCTAAACCTTTAGGTTTAGAGTTGCTGTCTTCTTCCACACCAGGATTCTAACTTGGCTTGGATGGCACGAACACACAACACATAGACTCGAGATATGGCTTTAATTGATTTAAAGGATTGCAAAATGAAAAGTTCCTTCAGTGGTCAACAAATAAATATTTGATTTATTCAAATAAAAAAATATAAACAATTAAACAAAAAAAACAAATAACAGCGAAGTAAAAAAAACTATCTATGAACATTAACAAAAATTACGAATTACAAAAAAATAATGTACAGATATTAGAAAGAAGATTTTACACTCGCGTATATAAAAATTAATAATAAATGATTCGTCGTTGACTTAATTTATAAGAGAAAAAAAAAATAAATAAATTAAGTTGAAATTCAACGACGGCAAAAGAAGTGATCATTAATTAAATGTAAACCACTTTAAAAAATTAGAAACAATGTTCAAATATCAAAGAAAAAAAAAACTAACTCAAAATCAAAGAACCACTCGTTTAAAATTCACCAAAACCACTTGTTCAAAATTTAAAAAAAACCACTAACTCAAAATTTTAGAAACCACTCTTTCGAAATTTACAATAACCACTTACTCAAAATTTTAGGAACCACTCTTTCGAAATTTACAAAAACCACTTATTCGAAATTCACGACAACCACTAACTGTTTCAGGGCAGCTCGAACAGTTTTGTTACAGGGAGAAGGCGGTGGGGTAGCTCTTCTCCCATTGGTTAATACCAGTGGCTGGGGGCGTATTTGCATCCCTTCTCGTAACGCAAAGGGCGCGCGCATGCGCCCTTCAAAATGCCTAACGCCGGGAACCAGTACGGAGCTACAACTGCGTAATCAAAATTAAATTTGACAAAAAAAATAACAATTACAAATTAATGTTTTACATGTTGCAGTTGTAACCACCGTACCAACGATAGGACTTCTACCATTATTGGTAGTTAATCGACGATGTTCCCTTTTGCCAATATTCGACGATAGTTGTGGTTATAATTATAATACGTTTTAAAATCATGTATACAAAAAAAAAAACTTGATTGATGTGGTATTTGTGGTGGTGGTATTTGATTATAGTTTGATTTAAATTAATAAAAACATATAAACAAATAACGCGTTAAATTAAATGATGTCGCAGCTGTACCAAAGTATTTTTCGCGTACTTTCCCAAAATTACGTCGGACAATAGGCCGAGCGCTGTAAAAGGGATTATCAAACCTTGGGGCGAAGCGAATACCTGGAAAAATATTTGGTACAGCTTTCTTGGGCGTAACGCAAAACTTATGTAAATTTTTACGAGTGTAAAACTTTCAAGAAATCCTAATCCTAAACTACTTATCTAAACTTATATTAAATATATACAAATATACAAATTAAACTCTCAATGTATGTAATACTGACTTTACTCATTTTAAAACTAATTTGATTTAAGAAGCTGATTCTAACAAGTATAAACATGTGGGTACCGATGTAAAAAATAATCAAAATTATGTTGCCCGAAAATAATTATATAGAAAACTGATTAAATCAAAGTTACGGCGATTCCGCTGAAGCGCCGGTAACAGTTGCAGTAGTTCTTTTGAAAATTTGTAACATAATGGCCGTGAAGAAAATATGTCTATTGGTATTAGACGAAGTCTCTATGATAATTGATGATAAATCGACTGAAAGGAAGAAACGAGCAATTTATCTGTTTATACTTGACACATACGGACTTGCCGAAGATGATAAATCAAGTAAAAATATTTTGTATTGGCTTGAACAAATGTTTTTCCAAGATATTTTAAATATTGGAAATCGTCAAATAAAATATCTAGTGTTTTTATGAAAAAGCAAAATGTTTGGCGAGAAGAAGAAATTATTTTTCCTTAATCCGTTTACTGCGATCGACCATCAACTTCGGGTATTCGAGGTCATCCTTAAAAGAGTTTTGCTCAAAGTTCTGCTGTTATAAACAGGCGTAAAACCCAGGAGCTCAGAAAAAGTACTTCCGTGGAAAAACTTGTGCAATCAAAGTACGAGAAAGTGGAGATATTAGTACTGCCGATTCGATAATTGAAAGTACTTCAACTACACCAAGTAGTGGCAAACGAATAATGAAAAAATGGAGGAGTCCCGAACAAGAACCAAATGCCATGACACCTGAAGAGGCTCTGTCATTTATTATCTCGGGTGGTTTTACGAAGCAGCAATATATGCTTATTGGAGCAACAGCTTTAAAGCATGGTTGCAAATTATATCCAAGTTAACACGCTATTCTACAAGCAAAAAGACATAATTTTGTATTTTGGACAAAAATTTCTACAATATAATTTGAGGATGTTTTGAAGGTTGTTTTTTTTTATTAACCCAGTACATACTACTAAACATGTAAAAGCCAATGCTTTTGACAAACAAATACTTCGAATTTGCAAACTAAACTTTATAATTTGTATAAAAAATATTCTTCGTTCTTGTATTAAGTGATATCAAGTTTTCGCATTTAAGGGTTGTATTTTTGAATAGTTTTAACAAATACGTGTTTTTAATGCATAATTTCAGATTTAGCATACCCAAAAACATAAACTTACTCAACCTTTAATGTAAAGTCTGTTAATAGTAAAGAGTAAACAATTTCGATCGCGTTTTTCGCGTTCTGAACCACTGTGCGCAGTGGCCATCTCCTCTACGTATAAATCGAGAGGTGGAAGGCAGAGCTTTGCTTCCATTGCTGCAGTGGGTGTTGTTCGCATTGCTCCGGTCGTGCTGAGACATGCTATCCTTTGCAACTGAGTAAGCTGCTTTGCTGAGGTTCTCTGTCTGGCTCTGGGCCACCAAACCAGTGCTTCATAGATTAGCATTGGTCTTACTACCGCTGTGTACAGCCAAAGTGCTATCTTGGGAGATAGCCCCCATGTCTGCCCCACAGCCCTCCGGCATTGCCAGAGGGGGACGCATGCTTTTTTATATTTCATTTTGAGATGTGGTTCCCACGTCAGCTTGCCGTCGAGGATCACTCCCAGGTATTTGACTTCCGACGACAATGTCAACTGGATGTTGAGGAGCTTAGGAAGCTTTAGCTTACCTAGTTTCCTTTTCTTTGTGAAGAGAACCATTTCAGTCTTTGACGGGTTTATGGTCAGAGACTGGTCGTTACACCAGTGTTCAATTATTTTGAGGGCTTCCTGCATCAAGCTGCATAGCACCGTCTCAAATCTGCCTGTTAGCAGGATGGTTATGTCATCTGCATATCCTATGGTGTGGAAGCCATTGTCGTTAAGTCGCCGCAGTAGGCTGTCAACAACTATGTTCCACAGGAGTGGTGAGAGTACTCCACCCTGTGGGCAGCCTTTAACAACGATCTTTCTGACAGTGGTGTTTCCTACATTTACTGTGACTGCCCTATTCTCCAGCATGCTTTTGATCCATCCACTAACTGTGGGATTCACACCATGCGTGGAAAGAGCAGTTTCCATTTTTCTGAAGGTCATTTCACCTTCTATGTCAATGAACACGCCCAAGGTGGACATTTTGTTCTCCAGAAGAGATCTTTCGATTCGGTCTACAACATTGTGCAGAGCCGACTCCGTTGATCTCCCCTGAGTGTATGCATGTTGGTTAGAGTGGATCGGATTCGTAATTAAAGCGATCTCGTGAATTAATCTTTCGCACAATTTATCTAAAATTTTCAGAAGAAATGACGTTGGACTAATTGGGCGGTGTGATTTGGCTAGTGTATAATCTATACGACCAGGTTTCGGTATGAAGATAACTTTTACTTCTGTCCATGCTGGAGGGATGTATCTGAACGCAATTCATGCCCTGAAGATTTTGGCTAGGTGGGCTGATAATATGTCCAGCCCCCATTGGAGGAGGGCCGGGAATATACCGCTTAAGCCTGACGCTTTAAATGGTGAGAAGCTTTTGATTGCCCAGGTTATACGTGTCCCTTCCGTGAGGTGATCTGCCACCTCCCAATCCTCCTTGGAGGGGTTTGAGGGTATGGTTTCTGACCAACCTTCGTCGGAGGTGTTCGTAAATCCTGGGAAATGGGTGTTAATGAGAATCTCAGTTGCTTCCGAGAGGTTAGAAGAGTAACTTCCATCCTCTCGTTTTAGGCAACCTGGTTGTCGTGAGGGATCCTTGGAGAGGATCTTTTTGAGCCTTGCAGCTACCGAGGTGGTTTCAACCTCCTCACAAAAAGACCTCCAGGCTGCCCTTTGTTTTTGCCTTATTAGTTTTTTGTAGTCTTGTTGGATGTTTTTATAGACCATCCAGTCCGACTTTTGTTTAGATTTCTTTGCTTTATTAAAGGATTTTCTCGCAGCTCTTCTGAGATGGTCGAGTTCTCCGCACCACCAGGGTATGGCGTTCTCGGAGTCTTCCATCTTTCTCGCAGGGCAGGAGTCCTTATATGCTTTTATAATGGAGTATTAATAAAAATTATAAGTGAAGTAAGGAATTTTATTTTCGTTTCATCATTCAATGTCTTCCACTGTATTAATACTATGATCTGACATTGAAACCGACGGTGATACATGCCAGTCGTGGATTTTGTTTGAGATACCGCTAGTCGCCAATGTAATGTCTATTACAGTTTGGCTCCGAGTTGTCACGAACGTGAGTTCAGAGCCTCGGTTTAGTATTTCCAAATTGTTACAAATGATAAATTCATGTGGTGACTTACCTCTGTTGTTGGTGTCCACGCTGCCCCACATGACATGGTGTGCATTGGCGTCGCAGCCAATGACGAGGTGAAGTTTCTCCATCTTACAGTGTAGCACGAGTTGCTCCAGCCCTCTGGTTGGTGCGGGGGCGTCGTGAGGGAGGTAAACTGACGCCAGGATGGTGTCTTTGTTGCCGTCTCCTACTGACAGCCTTACCACTGTGATGTCACTGGTGGAAAGCTGTGGCATAAGATAGAATGTTATGTGCTTAGGTATGTAAATACATGATTGGCAAGGACTGTGGACATGTTGTAGGAATCGGAGTGGGTTGGAACTCCACATATTAAGTTCCGTGAAATTAAAAACGCGACAAAAGTCTGGCCTACGTCTTCTAGAAGACTCCGGCATGTGGAAGTCGTACTCACGATATTCCGCATGGACATGCCGTATGTCACATGAATTTTTGCTTCGCAGATTAGAAGCACCAATATGCTATACTTGTGGCGTCACAGAGACAGTGCAACACATTCTTCTCGAATGCTTTCAATTGTGGAGTTAGAGGGTACTCTGGTGGAGATCTTGAAAGACACATCGCTAGACTGTTTATATTTTATGAGAGACAGGGTTTATTAGCTATATTTAATGGACGACTTTTAACACATTTTGTTTACCTATATACGTATGTCCAATATTCGATCAGTGATACTACAAACACCTTAGACATGCATGCATTGCTTGTTCTTTTTATGCCAGACTGTGATACTAGCTTTAAAAAAAACTACAAAAATTGTTAATGACTATTAAATTATCTATGTGAAATAGAAATGGATTCAAGGAACAAATATCGTTAGCTCATCCTATAGAATAATAATAGGCAAATCAATATACGCCAGCACAATACCTATATACAAGATACCATTGTACAAGAATCTAAATGACACACTAGTATTTCACCGGAAAAAACTTCTATTCAGACATTTTTAAAATCCAGCAGTTCTCCAACAAGTACACGAAGTTACTGGTTACCTCATATATTATAAATTTACAAGCTTAGGTATTTTTTAGTGTTAATCATTGCCATGTTGAGAAGCCGCATAATTGGCCTTTTCTGCAAACCTAGTAAAATCGTTCGTATCGTGATGGCTGACCCAAATCAAGAGGATATTCACCCTGTACCAAATTAAACGTGAATATTCATACGTTAGGAGGAAGGAATTATATCCCCCACGTGTCATCGAAGGAATTGAATAAATTGCGCCGAATCTAACGCTACATTTTTCAGTTCACATTATTAAGACAGTATCATTTTTGTTCTTGTATAATCAATCTAATAGAATAATAAAATAAAACTTTTTTAAAAACATAATTCACAATTTGTAAATTTTAAATATACGATAACAAAAGTTAAAATGTTTACCTCAAAAAAAATGATTCATTTATCTAATTGTATTGTATTGTAGTATTAAAATATTAATTATACATATTTGAACTTTTGTACTAAATTTTAAATGAGAGAAAGTGTGTCGTCGCGGCGTTCGTCACTGGGATCGATTATTTTCCTCCATCCACCGAAGCGTGCAACCTTCCGTAAAACGTATTCCTCCCCGTTTTATCGATTGTTTCCAGTTTGTGTTTGAAACCAACACACACATTGAATAATAATATAACCGGTGCTGCATGTCGTCATTTCGTTACTTAGTTGGCAATCTGCGACCCACATACCGCCCCACAACAACAAACACAAATGAGAGAGGACTGCTAGTGCCCTATGTCTACGTCCAAATCCACAATCAAACAAGTAAGTACTAAAATACCACAAACGAAACGAGACGATTGAATGTCGAAATGACGTTTGAAATTTAATATTTAACCTAAAAAAATATATATCAAATACCTTCAATACCAACAATGCTATATCCTTGATATTTGATTTAATCAAAAATACTCAAGGGTTTTTTTGGAAATTAATTCGGGTAAAATATTTAGTATGGGGAATGAAAGCAAATTAATAATTCTCTAAAATTTTGTGACAATAATAATCCTTCTAATTTCTTATACCTAAAAGCTAAAGCTAAACATATTTAATCATACATATATAAATAATTAGGATTTGATTATTGAAGTCCAATACAATCATCATTTTATAATCGACTAATCACATTACCTATTGTGTGTATTATAAATATATAAACTTAATTGATTAAAGTGAAATATTTTTCTTTTTTGTTTGGATTATTTTAGTACCGTGAAGATGATAATAATTTGATTAAAACAATTAGAAATCTTTCTTCACTATTTTATTTGTATGCAGATACATTTTGGATACAATGTACCCATTATCAATAGTGCATCTAGTCAAACAATTTTAATGTGATACTGATTGGATAATAATTCAGAAACACAAACACATTTCGTAACTCTACAATTAGTCTGATTAAAATACAAAAATAAATCTAATTGAAATAACCGCTTCTCTGGCTAATATAGATATTGAATTATATGAAAGTAATTTCGTGTTACAAATAGTACAGCTATTAAAGCAAAAGTAGTTTGAACGTATTTACTTCCATCAAAGAAACTCTAAAATTTTTAATTTACGTTAAACAGTTTTTGATTGAATATGTTCTAAAAAAAATAATTTATAGTGACTTCATTATATTAAACTGGCAAAAATTAAATAAAGTAACAATCAAGTAAATACACATCTACAGACACGTGTTTCGGTCGCTCAATATCATCAGTGCAGCTTATATATTTGATTTTAAAAAGCAAATAAATTTAATTATTTATTAAATATTATTGTCTCTATTTTTGTGTATGTGTGTGTGTCTATCTAATGGCCTTGTAAACTGCTAAAGAATTTGAACTAACACCTAACTAACACCTTAAGCTAAAGCTTAAGGTGTTAATTAGCTTGTTGCAAAAAGTTGAAATCTAAGTATAAGTCTAATAAGTTTTTTGCGAATTTTCCTTTAAAGAAGTAAATCTCAAAATATTTCAAATTAAAGTTATAGATAATAAAATAATGTACAGCTTTTATTTTAATTTTAATTTAATTTAAATTTGTTTTTTACCACCAATAAATTTTGAAATGAAACTTTAAAATGAATATTCTTATTCTTTGTTGGAAAAGCTAAAACGCTTTTAATAAAACTTGTGCCGTGGATTTTCAGTTGTTTTTATTTTTTCTTGATTTATTTACAAAAAAATTCACAAAATTTTTCAAGTAAAAATTATAGGTAATAAATAACTGTACAACTTTTATTTTAACGATATTTTAATAAACTCTTTCATTTTGAGGAAAAATTTTATGCTGTACTAATTTAAGAGGCTGTTTCTTGCCTGAAGAAGCCAAAGTGTAGTAAAACAAGTATTGCTAGTGTAAACAATAAAAAAATATATTATTGTGTTTAAAAAAAGTGAATATTTATACTGTTTTTAAATCGACTAATTTTTGCATGAAATTAAAGACTTTAATTACCATAGTTAGAATAATCCGATTTAGGTCAAAATGCACTGTTTCAAACCGCCTCTCTCTATACATAAAATTGCATTCATAGGCCTCTCTTGAAGCGAATTTTTCACCAGCAAAACTGTTCAGGAACAGATGGTAATCACTTAGTGCCATGTCCGAACTATAAGAACCTCGGCTTGGCGTTGTCCTGATGGAACACAATTCCTTTCCCATTGGTCAAAGCTGACCGTTTCTGGGCGATTAATTCCTCCAGACCGTCCAATTGTTGAGAGTAAAGTTCTGAGTTAAAAGTTTTGAATTAAGGAGCAGCTCATAGTAGATAATTCCCTGCCAATCCTACCAAACACCCAGCAAAACCTTTCTAGCCATCAATCCTGGCTTGGCCACCGTTTCCGCCGGTTCATCGCGATTAGAAGCACGACAGTTTTCGCTTGACATTGTCGTAAGTGATCCTCTTTTCATCACAAATCACCAGACGCTTCAGAAATTGATCGATTTTGTTGCGATTCGGCAGCGATTTGCAAATGGAAATTCGATCCATGAGGTTTTTTGCGTTAACTTGTGTGACACTCATTCATCGAGCTTCTTTTTGTATCCAGCCTTATATTCAAATGGTTCAAAACAGTTTTTTTGTTCAATTCTTAGCTCTTGGCCAATCAAAACAGTGCTTACATTATTACCGGAACGGAATCGACGAAACCAATTGCGCATCATTGGCTGTTACAGTATCAGGACCATAAAAACTATTCATATTTTCAGCCCACCTTGCGTTTTCGCCATTATAGAAAAAAAACTATAAAATATAGCATATTTTCTCTTTGCTAGTGTTCATATTTGACGCGCGCTCAAACAAAACTGAGTCAACTAATCACAAAACTGCCGGAATTTTTTTTAGTACAAAATCTAATCTTTCTAACGTCATCCAGTGAAACCCGACTTGACTTATACCACGCGAGATACAGTTATCTAATGCCATCTATTGGAAAAATAATGGCTTTCTTTTTACTACATCTAATATTAACCGCCTTTTAAATATGACTTTAATTGTTTAAAGTCATGCGACAATTTACCCCTGCTGTTGTTTTCTTGGTTTCCAAAGTTGAAGTCACATCCCATTAAGACGGGTATACCTGCCTTTTTATAGAGCTCCACCAGCCCTTCCATCACCGGATTTGGGAGTGGGTTTGAAGCTTCTTGTGGAAGACATGCAGATGCTTGTCACGTCGTTACCCTCATCTTCGAAGCACAACGTTACCCGTACTGCATGAAGATGAAGTTATATTTATTAGGGCAGTATATGGCGGCCCTAGGTGTTTTACATGTGGATACATAAAATACTGCCTGGTTTGCTTAGTCCATGAACCTTGATTTTAATTACCTAGGGTTCCTGAATTAAAGCAATACAGTTCTGCACCACATCAAACAGTTACAATGTCGGATCATAGGTGGATAAAATTCCAAATTACACTAAAAGGATGACCAGGAGGGAACGAACCTCAATAGGATAGATATTAATATGTGATATATAGATCTAGTAATGTAACTTATTTTGTAACCTGTGGTGATAACTTTGTAATTTTGTTTCATTTTGCTAAACTTAGGCTTAAGAAATATTAAACCGGTTGTATTTACATATGTATCTTTATACATTTAAATAAACAATAACAATAACAATCAAGCTCCCAGCCTAATTTGGCCGTTGCAGCTTTGCAGTGATGCGTTTTTTCTTACCGTCTTTTCTCTTTCTCTTTTACTGCACAGGTCAATTGAAGGTTGTTTTACAATTACGTAACGATCCCAGCCGCTGCCTACGGGTTCATAGACGATCCCTGGTTGCCTCGACCTTCATTTGAGTCTCGGACACACACGTGTCTGTGAGCCCTTTCTTCACTTTTACAGGGATGTCGCTAAACATAAACTTCAGCTTCATCCCTTTCTTCTTAATCGCCTCTGCGGTCTTGTTAGGGAGGTGCAACACCGTACCCCATTTATTCCTTTATTAGAAAGCCTAGCCGCCTGAGAACCGTTTCCGGTTTTTCAGGCTAACCGGGGATCCATATTGTGGTTTTCGTTAGGCACGGCAGCTGGTCAACGCGGGCTTTCACGAGGGCCTTTCCGCACCACCTTTCCGATGATGCGCTCGTGATAACAGATTAAATAATCAGACAGATCATCATATGTTTTTATATTTGTTATGAACATATTTCTTCCTACGGATTAAATTAATTCGTTCGGCATTGAACCATGCATTAAATCTAGTGTTTTTCTTTGTTGGATTGAATACGTCCATGCCAGTGGCTAAAATATTGTACAAGTTTTCTGTAGTCACGTCAGAGTCAGATTAGATATTTTCCCAGTTGACATGAAATAAATAATCGTAAAGGTCCAAATAATTTGCATATTTTTTTAGAATTGGCTTTTCTTCTGGAATTAGTCATAGTGATCCTTGAGAAGTCCTGATGCCAAATATCAGGTCATTTGATTGAAGTTTAGAGGTCGCTCAAATCAAAAGTATGAAGAAAATCCTGAAAATCTAGTTTTTCGGCGGATAAAAATCTGTGGCATTTCCAAAACCCATTACTAAGTGGCCGTAACGTACTTTCTCATTAAAAAACTTTATATAGAAAAGGTTTTGATTATTAAACTCATATTATTGGCGGTATTTGAAATGCAGCATGCATTTTTAGATATTAATTTTGGTCAAAATTTTCGTATTTCCGGAAAACTTGACGTATAACTTAAGTTGACAGATGACTTCATCGTTGTTTTTGGTCTTAAACACTAAATAATACATGTAAGACTTAGATGCAACACTTTTCGCCACTTACTGGTACCTCCCACTTTCTGTAACCCGGAATTTCGTCAAGGTGTTCTGAGCGGCGATTTCAAGATTTTTGTCTTTATTAAACACTAACATTCTAATAACATATCTTATGTGGGAAAACATGTTTTTAATTCAAAACGTGGTCATGGCCAGGTTTAAACTATTGAATTTTTGAGAGGTAGTCCCAGTATTTTACATTTTACATTTTAATGTGCTTTTGCTCTTCTGAATTCGTTATCAAAGTGTTAACCTGTTTAGCCAACGCTACGGCTCTTTCAGCCGTGTCATTTGCCACGCGCAACAGTGATAAATATGTTTTTGATTTACTATATTCATCATTTAATTCCCACAAACTAGGATCAATGTTCAAAAAATCTTTGTCGTGAGAACGTGAGAACAATGTTTCGCTTTGATTCGAAAACAAGTCTTGAATTTCACGGTTTTTCCACAACTCTAACTCGGGTGCACTATTCAAATTGATTTTAACCCGCTTGGAATGAACATCGCACCTAATATTGTTTTTCAACGTGTTGACGATTTTAGTTTTCATATCGACGGAGACATTTCATCTCTAGTTTTTAACCAATTATTTTGTATTAAATTTTAACTGTTTTCAGTTGAGTTTTAAATCTTTTTAATTTTTTTCTATTGAAATGTCCTTTTTGAGTTCTTTAAATTCCCTTTTAACCATTTTTGGGAAAAAAATGTCGGAAGAAGAAAACTTTTATAAACACTAAACTGAAAATACTTACTTTGTATTAACCACTGAAATTTAATGTGATATTACAAAACCACGACCAAAAAGTTTTTTTGGCGAAATGCGTTTATTATTTTTTTTCATATATATGTTTTTTCTATTTTGAGTTTTCTACTTATTATTATTATTATTAGACTGAAACTACTTGATTTTGAATTGTCTTTCTTTCAATTTTAATTTATTTTGTAGGTTGTTTCTAAACGTTAGATAACATAATTTTAATAATAAATTTTCAACTGTTTTTAGTAAAATTTCAATTGCTTTATGTTAATTTTCTTCGAAAGAAAGAGAAATGTTTGTTTTTAGCAAATTTTCAATTATCTCTCTTTGAATTTTGGAAAAAGAAGAATTATTTCTTATTTTTTGCTATGTTTTAATTTTGTTTCCATTTTTTAAGTCTTTACTATTTTTATATTAACTTTAAACTACTTTTTTTATTTATTAAATTCCCCAACGTTTTTCTTTAAATTAAAATTTCAATTGTTTTTAGTAAAATTCAAAATGGTTTGGGCAAGTATAAGACTCTTTTTTAAATCTTTCTTTAGAAAATAGTAAACGTTTATTTTTGTAAAATTAAAACATTTACTTTTAAACCATAAAAAACATTTTTTATTTTTTATTTTTTGTTTTTCATTGTTTAATAAAATCTTCAATCAAAAATCATCAAAATCATTACTTTAAGATCTCTATATCCAATTTTAACCGTTTTTAGAAAAATAAAATGCCAATGGATTGGACAATTTTAAACGCAAATATTAACAAATATTCGATGCTTGTTTTGCTACATTCTTGATGGAACCAAGAATCAGTTTTAACTTTGAGAATGATCCGTAAGGACCGAAACACGTGTCAGTTACCTGATAATAAACAAATGGAACATAACAAGTGTATTACTTCTCCCAATATTAACAAATATTAACGTTTTTTTTTTTACAAAGAACATACCTTAAACTATCCAAGCTTCATATTCCTCCACCGACAGTGTTTTGAGATATGTGAACTTTCTTTCCTATCAAATAATTCTTGGGTTTTGTAAATAGATGGCAATCTGAAAGAGCTAAGTCTGAACTATATACAGTGTGAAAAAATCAATTCATTATTTCGGTTACTGTACACATTTAAAGAAAATCCCGAAACATGTCAAATTAAAATTATAAATTGACATTCTTCAACGTGAACATTTGATCCCTCGAGTGACAATTACAATCCCAAATTTTTTAAATGCAAATTAATAAAGAAAAATAAAACTTTTTGTTTCTAAAATAATTACCAATAATCTAAATTATTAACTTTAATTTACTATAATTTAAAAAAATTAAATTCCTTTAAAGACCCTCCAAAACCTAATAAACTTAAAACATATTTTGGTTTAGTGATAAATCTCTTTTTTATCAATTTGAAGCGAACCTTATTAATTGTTAAAGTAAACATTTTTTTTTAATTTGCAGAATGTTAAAACGACGCCGAAAGCAAGAGAACCGAGCAAGGAAAGAATCAAATCGAAAAAAGATGAGATACAAGCGAATACGAAAACTAGCAAAACTGTACCAACACCAAGTAGCAACCGATTGTCGAAGAACACTACGACTTCAGTGAGTAAATTGAAGAAGCAGGCCAGCACCAGCCTCGCCAGTACTAGATTAAGCAAGACGGAAGAAAAGACCGGCCCAAAATTAAAGAAATCAACAAGTGTACCAAATTCCGTCGACAGATTGAAAAAAACCGAAACGGATTCAGCTAGAAAATTAAAAACCACAACAATCAAGAATAAAGATGAGGGTAGTAACAGTAACAGGTCAAAAAATGGCGTTACCAAAGTGTCTTCGAGCGTAAAATCGAAAGATGATGAAAGCAGAAGTAGTAACCGGAAAGTACCTTTAAAAGATGCAACTGGTAAATTGAAGATTAGTTCGAGGAGACCAGGTAGTCCTAGCAGTAGGATAAAAAAGTCGCAATTCATCCCGAACACGAAGGAGATGTACTCGAATGCCTTGAAAAATGTGCCTAAAGAATCAAATTCTGAAAACAGCAGCGCCTGTAGTACTTTAGAACGACCAAGAACTGCCACCCTGAGGAAGGGCAGTATTGTTAATATGAACATAGCAGGACCAGATGTTCCTAAAACTAGTGATAAAAGTGTTAAAAAGAAATCCTCATCGCATACTCTAAAAGGTGGTGAAAATAAGAATGATAATAATAATTCATATGAAGATTTGAGTAAATCTGAAACACACATATCAAAAGATAAAACTGATAGATTAAGTGGGTTAAACCCTGAGGATATTAACACGATCAAAACAGGAATTGATGATATTATCAGATGTAAAACGCCGAATTCAGATGAATACGATTACGAGGAAGATTTCGATTCGTACGCCTCTGATTTTGACGAATACCAATCGAGCTCGGAAACCTCGAATTACTCAATAAACACGTCGCCTGAAAGTAGTGACGTGTCAACATCATCAAGCACTTCAGGTGGTGAAACTAAACCGAGAATAAATTCGGCGGAAGAGGAGCGTAAACTGGATTCGGGAAATTTTGATCTTCCCGAAACGAAACATAAACCGATATTGGGAAACATTACTGAGCAAAAGGAGATGATAACGCATGGGAGTTTATCGGATGAGGGATTTGAGGAGATAAAGTCGTTGCAGTTCGTTAATTTTTTGGGCGCTAAGAAGAAACGCGAGTTGCAAAGGAGTCAATCGCGAAGGAACAAACGTGGTGAGGAGTTGTTAGGGATGATCCGGTTAGATCAGCGTAATTTTACTTTAATAGACATCCCTCCTGTTACGTATGACACTTACATCAAATCATTCGGTAATAGGAATTCTACGCAGGTAACCACACAAACGCACGACGATGATATTTCTGAAGAAACCCAAACTGAAGAAATAGCAATGGATAATAAATGGACGCAATATCCAATTAAATATCCCAAAATTAACAACGCTAAAGATTTGATATGTATGAATCATAAGGGTGTAGGAACTGATAAACCTGAAGATTTACAATCGCCAAAATACAACGAGTACAATTTGGCCGAATTCTTGAGGAATTCAGGACAGGTTATACTGGCACTTTTACAGGAAAAAACCACTAAGGAAATTATTGCAAATACAACACAACAATCCACGGAAGATTTATCTTTTTGTGATAGTGGTGTTTGTTTGGGTAGTGATTTTCTACAGCCCAGGTCGGTGTCCTTTTTGGGCTTCTCCACAGGTGGTTTGTTGAAATTGGTTAGTGTGCATCCTCCAGTGGGTGAAGGTAGTAAAGACTGTAATCTTGGTGGTGATTATCGATTAAAAAGTGTTGGCTGTGTTTGGGAGCCCAGTGACGTAACGTTTCCTGAGGACGTGTTTGCTGGTTTCGGAATTGTGAACGCCGTGTGCTTCGCGGCGACGAATAACAAGATTATTTTTGGTGGTCTTGATGATGGGTAAGTAATAATTGATGTATAGTTTTAGATGTTATTTTGTTTTCCGATAGACTTGGTTAAATAATAATTAACTTAAAAAAACTAAAAAATTAATAAACGTTTAAAAAATAAACTCTAAAGGCTTAAGAATCGCTGGACATCCCACAAATGCAAAACTAAACAAAGAATTCGTTTTTTTACAAAAGCTTTTGATCTCTCTTTCTGAATCTTGGAAAATAAATAAAATAAACAAACGCGTCTGTATAAATTTCAGGAATTCATAAATGTAAACAGAAACATACAAATCTTTAAAAAAATTACGAAAAGCTTATAAAATAATTTTCCTCTGACATTTTTAATATGTTTTATTTTATACATCTCGAAAAAATAACAAATGTTATAAAAGAAATCAGTGGAATTTTGCAAATTCAAAGATAACTATAATCTTAAAAAAAGTTTCCAGAAAAAATCAGGAAACAAAAATTCTTGGGAGCAATAAACAAACCAATTAACAAACACCTAAATCAAAACAAAGAAGTATTCGACCTGACGTGATTTTTTCTAAACTTATCTTAGAAAATTAAGAATTTAAAAAAATACAAAAAGCTTAAAAATTGAAAAAAAATCAAAAACTAAAAATATTAACTCCATAGAAAAGCAAAAACTGACAAAAAGCTTTAAAAATACTCTAAACAAAATAAAAATTAAGCAAATGCTTTAAAAACCAGGAATCCTAAATGTATTAAATCTCAGATCAACAATAAAATAAACAAACGCAAATCAGTGGAAAGCGAAAAAAGGGAAAATGAAAACTCCAAAAGTTCTTTAAAAAACTCTCATAAAAACAAAATTTGAACACTTTAAAAAATCAGGTTTATTACATTTTTTCTTTTAAATTGAAACTTTTAGAAACTTAACTAAATAATAGAAAATGCTTGAAACAAATTAGTAGAATTATATGAAAAATTAAAAATGCTCTCAGAAAAATAAAAATTGAATAAAAGCTTTAAAAATCAATGACACAAAAAAATATCAATGGCATGAAAATCACTACAAATAAAAACACTGTTATTCTTTACTTCACTTATTTATTTGAAACGTTAGATGTACATTTTGAGCACAAGATGTTCATTATCAATAACAAACATAATTCTTACAAATATTGTAGCCCTGTATATCTAGTTAAAATGATTAAAGAAAAAACACAGAAAGTAATTAAGTTAGGTTTAACTTTCTTACTTTTTGCTCCATCCGTGAATATGTATATAGTAGCTTCAAAAGCTTCAGAGCTTTGTAACGTGTAATGTCTTTCGAAAAAGTAGATTAGTAGCACGTAGGAGTAACACGTTCCTGACACTTCCCTAGAAGAGCGTCCCACGTTCGCTCTTCCAGGGATTGCCTCGTGCCTAGTCCGGTCCGCCTTTGGACCACCATACAACTGCAGGGGGCGCTCTTACAACGACAGTGTACAGCTACATGTTGATTCTGGGTGATAGTCCCCATGGTCGCCTTCTGTACCTTGGTTTGAATATGATAACTCCAGTTCAATTTAGGATCTAAGATAACCTCCAGCTACTTTCCCTGTAAAGCCAGAGTGTGGTGTTGAATATACTGGACAGCTTCAATCTGTCCGATTTCTTTCAGTTTAGTCTATCGCGATGTTTCACAGAAGAGGAGATAGTATTCCTCCCTGTAGGCAGAGACGGGTCACCCTTGCTTTGACGACTTCGTTTTCTATTGATATTTGACCTCTTTTTTTCTTTGCATTTGTTTTATACACTCACTTAGTGCATCTGAAGCGCTGAGAATTCAGAGAGAATGTAGTATACTGTGGAAAAAGGCTTTGTCACAAACTCCTTCTATGTATGTATAATGCCGGCATTTTGTTTACTAACGCCTCCTCAATATCTGTAACCACGCAGTAGAGTGCCGATTCGGTTGATCGTCCTGATACGCGTGTTGATTAGAGTGAAGAGGATTCGTTTTTAGAATATGGTCCCTGATGTACCGATCCAAGGTTTTCATCATAAACTATGTAAGGCTTTTTGGTCTAAATGATTTAACATGACTGTAGTCTTCTTTACCTTATTTAGGTATAAATACTACCTTGGCATTTCTCTAGTTTTGGGGGACATATCTAAAAGCTATGCAGGCTCTAAATAGAGTCATCAGGTGTGGAAGAAGAGGTTCCAGTCCTCATATGAGAAGGGCTGGATAAACTTCATCCATTCCTGAAAACTTAAATGGTGACAATGTTTGAATGGCCCAGGTTATCTTCAATCCTATTATGTTGAAGGCCTTTATCCTAGTCCTACATGTTTCTGCAGTCAGGAAAATAAGTTTTTAATTTAATGTGTTTTACCCCATTGAAATTTTTAAGAGTATATCTAATGTCTCCACTACGATGTCAGTATAACTGCCATCCTCATTTTCATGCAAAGCTGTAGCTTTGGATATTTGAAGGACACAATTTGTTCACAAAAGATTCTCCAGGGTTCTTTCTCTTACTGCCTCACCTTCTTTTTGTATTCTCTGTGTAGATCTTTATAATACGTCCAATTAATTTCCTGCTTGGAGTTTTACGCTTTGTTATACGCTTATCTTGCTTGCTTCCTAAACTGATTAAGTCCTTTATTCCACCTCGAGTTGGTAGATATCTCTCTACCCAAGTTTAGTGGGCGTGACTTTTTATATAAAATGATGAGAGCCTTTTCCAGAAGCAGCGCGAGGTCATTGACTTCGGCCTGCATTCTTGACATACGGTTCTCAACTTCTTGTAGTCCTTTAGATAAGTTTTTGTAAATAGATCCATAACGGTTTTTCTTGGATTTCTGAACGTTCCTCTTTGAAAAGTTTATTTCCTAATATGTAACATTTGCGCCTTTGATCTGACCAGGATATATTATCCGTCCTATATGCCAGTTCAAATTGTACTTGCTTAGACTCTCTAGCAAGGTTAATATCAATCACCTTTCGTCTACTTGAGGTAACAGATGCTACAGCCTCTATTAAGTATATGTAGATTTGTGCTCGAAATTAATTCGAGAGCTTTGCTCCTTTTATTTCGCTCCGTGCTTTCCCTAATTGAGTGATGTGCATTTTCATTGCATCGTGGAGAACATATGCGGAGATTAGAAAAACTTACCACTTACCATGCTCTTCTTCGAAACAGACCACTGTGAGAACTGCTGTGGAAAATTGAGGCATAAGTATGCCCTTCATGTTGGAGGGTGGTACGTGCCCTTTGATTTTGTGTATCATGGAAGATGGTGCATTTTAAATTACACACTCTACATATAATGTTTGCCGCTACATAGGGTTCTTGGATTAGAACAAGGGTATTATAATTGCTTTGGAGGTTGTGGTTTAGTATTTGAACCGCCTCCTTGAAATGTAAGTTTATTTGAATTATATTCAGTTCTTTCACTTTTATTATATGAATTCAAAAGATGTTTAGTTTGATTTAGGGTTGTTACTTTGTTAGAATATAAGAGTATAAAGCACTCACCATTTAAACGTGGGAGCCATGGAGTGGTCTCATAGCGGTTAACTAGAAGTTTCCTTGGGATTAAGCGTAACAGGTTTGAATTTTTTTTTTGAGATGATACTTTCCATCCTTGCCTCGCTGATGTAGGATGGTAATATTTTCGTTGAGAACCCTCATCACGACCAATCTGCCCTCGGATTTTTCTTCGGTGTTGAAGACACACAATCTATTATCGTCAGCTCTAGGTTCTGGCGAGCCAGAAATGTAATTGTCTGCTCCATAACCAGAGGCTGATCGGGCAACCATAGCATTGGTCAGCCTTGGGAGATAATAATAATAATAATAACACATGTCAACATAAACAAATCAGCTTAATAGTTAACTAAAAGAAAAAGTTCTGTGACAGTATTCTTTCAAATTTCGATAGGCACAATTGAAAATGTCAAGCGAATTTAGGGCGGTACAATTGAACGTTCGCGACATAGTATTTATCGGAGAGTTTTAATATAAATTAGCGATTACAAAAGAAATGGTATTTCTTTTACAATATCTAGGTGTATGAATATTTATTAGGTTAAGTAGGTTAGAATCCTTTATTTTATTATGTAATATTTGGTATAGAGTGTTTAAAGATAATATATTCCTCCTTGTAGCTAATGATTTCAAATTAAAAAGTTGGTCAGTTTGGATTACAGTTAGTATTGATACGGCCCAGAGTGGAGCTAGTTCTCCGACTGACTTTGAGAGCCAATCTAGGAATGATTGACCCGCACATGAAATTAAAAAGAAATAAAGAAACTTTAAAAAAAAACTTTTAAAAAATGAGCAAAAGCTTTACAGTTTATATCTACGGGCTACAGCCATCGACCGAAAATTGGGCTGACACCGTCCATTATGACTTAGACCGATATGGAGGTGAGACCACCATTCAAGATCTTAACCTGGCCCTCTGTGAGTTTTCCCAGGAGGTTTCGGCTGCTTAGAGCTGCTTCTTAGCAGCCTCCTTGTAGCTCGAGGTTAATGGATTACTACATCTACTTATTCTTTTCCTGGGATTCAGCTCCTGAATCTCCAGCTCTCGCAAAGGTTGGTTTTCCAGAGCTTACCAGCTTGCTTGGCTGCTTTTCAAGGTGCTGTTGGAAGGTTTTAGCTGCGCTAATCCTTTCCCGGGATTTTGTGGCTATGACAGAGCTATCTAAAGCTGGAGGGTTAACGGAGCTGTTAGCTCGTTCCAGAGGTTAATCAATCAATCAATTATTTAATTCACGTATGCAATAAAATAAAAAATATATGTACAAAACCAATAAAAACATACAGAGAGTGCATAAGTATACATAATTTGCTGCGGATGTGTTTGTCATATTAATAAAATACTAAAATAAAATATTGTCATAATATTAAAATAAAAGTTCTACAACTACTTTGTTAAACATTAAAATCATATAAAACGATATAATAATACTTTACTGACTATATACCTGTATCTAGATCAAAAATATATTATATATATAATAATATTATATAGATAAAAAAATAATACTCATGTACGAGAAGATGTTTGAGCTTAGCCTTCCTTCAAAGTGTTAATATTGTTATACATTTTTATTTCCATTGGTAGTTTGTTGTATACTACCGATCACATATATAGCGCTGTTTTTCGTACATGTCCTTATGTGCAGTTGGCCGGATGTCGATACCTTGGCGTGTTTGATAATTGTGTGTGTTCATTTGTCTTTACATATAATGCACACTTATATATGAAAAGACTGATTAAAGTGAGTATATTGTTATTCACAAAGACAGTAAGGTACGTCTCAGTTCTTTTGAAACCGAAAATAAGACGCAGATTTCGCTTTTGTGCAATGAAGATACCTCTTAGCTGCGCTATACCCCATAATAAGATGCTAAGTGAGGGTAGGCTGTTGCATAATACGCCTCTAAGAATGCTTTTACGTTGAATTTTGCTTTTAGTTTCATAATTGCAAAGTACGCACTATTTAATTTAGAGAGTACATGATAAATATGCCGACTCGAAGACAATTTAGCATCTAATACCCAAATATTTGACTGAGTCGCAGTTACGAGGGTCATTCAATAAGTAATGCCCCATATTTTTTTAGAAACTATTTATTTAAAAGTGTTAAATTTTGGCGACAATATAGCTACATGTTTCTTCTACACGTACCATTTTTCAATATTCATACTCAACTTGTATGGTCTTACGTTAGCGTGAAACAAGTGCCTGTGTTCCCTGCCGGTACCAACTCTTGACCTGTGCGCGAAGCCATGTTTTTACCGCTTGAATCACGCTCTCATTATCAGCAAAGTATCTTTCCCGCAAACCGTCTTTAAGAGGTCCGAAGAGATGGAAGTCTGACGGTGATCTGGGCTTTGTGGTGGATAGGGCAATGTTGCCCAATTTGGTCAGGTGTTCCCGGGTTTGAGACTTGTGTGCGGGCGTGCATTATCGTGCAGAATCAAGATTTCAGCCGGATTCTTGTCATGCGACTTATATTTCGTGTTAATCGAAATACGTTTTTAAAAAAATGTTTATTCTAATTACAATTATTAATAACAATTAATTAGTACAATTATTATACGTGTTTAATGGTTGAGGAACAAGTCTAGACTAACTGGGTTCTTAACATTAATGTGTATCGCGGAGCTGGAGATTCCGCGTCAGCGTTCTGGGAGGCTGACACCTAAGCGTTTATTTTTATAAGGGGTATATTAGAGGTGGTGATATAACTCCTCCATCCCTAAATTGAAGTATATTCATGGAATGAAAAATGCTTCATTGTTCGTCGGGGTTGGTTCTTGCTCGGGGAATGATGTCTGGTTTCTTGGACGCTTCCGTCGTACCAATCGATATGTGTAGTAAATTCCAACGATGATTATGATAGTGTAGATTATTATAATCCAATAATTTGTTGAGGATTCATTCTTGTATTTCAGCTCCATCAACTTCATCTTCTTTTGATCGCGTTGAATTTCGTGTATTTTATCGAGATCGACGTCTTCGATGGTGATCCTTGGAATTTGGACTGCAGGTGATATTTGGGGTACTTCGATTTCTGGTAGTAACAGGGGTTCTCCTCTTGTAACCGTTTTCTCGTTCATTAGGTTGTATTTTTCGGTCTTGAATTGGCATCCAACAGGTAGATTAATTAAGTAGTTTCCTTTGAGCGATGTCAAGTCGGTTCGCTTGCAAATTGTTTGGATTTTAGTCCTTTTTGGGAATATTACTATGTAGTTGGATTCGTCGATTTGCTGGACGATGTCTTTTGTGGTTTCAATTGGTATTTGTTCGCATTTGTTTGCGGATGAGGTTAATTTTAAAAGTTGAAAAATACAATCTTCTTTTTTCAATCCATCGATGAGGTCGCCAACGGGGCAATAGTAATTGGGATGCAGATTGATGCATGGCATGGACATGTACTGATAGAAATCTTCGTTCATGGTGAGGTAGGTATTTTCGGGAATAGCCTAAGAGACCTAGGAATCCTTTAAGCTGTTTCTGTGTTTTAGGTAAGGGGTATTTTTTTGCTGAAATTTTGTCAGGATTGGGTTTTACGCCATCCGGTGTTATAATATGACCTAAATAGGACACTTGTTTTTTTAGAAATTCCGATTTATCGGGTTGGATTTTAAAATTAGTTTCTCTAAGACGTTTAAATACTTTTTTCTACTACCCTTTATAAAAAGACATTTTTCGTCACCAAATACTCCAGCGAAAATTTGAGTTCCGTCACTAGTGAGAGAAAATCCCATAACGCTAACTTTCGTCACTAGGGACGAAAGTTACCTACAAATTTTCACCTCCGTCTAGTTGCCTACTGTCACTATATCGTGTCATTATTAAACGTCAGTTTTTGAATTTGTACTGTTGGTAACTTCATCATATCATGATTTCTAATTCAGTAAGTGATTTAGATCTTCCCAATACTGCACCAGAAATAGTAAATCAAGCTCAGAAAACCTATGTGGATTTATTATGAGAAAAATCGAAAAAGAGGTATGAAGAAATATATGAAAAATTCATGGAATTTAAGACAGATAATCGCGTAAATTCATATTCACTGTACTGTTTGCATATTTTGCAAAATTGTCAGAAAATTTGATATTTAAATCTTAAGTAATTTAAATATAATCTGTAGTTTTGTAATTTTTAATTCAAAATAAAGTATTTGTTTATATAATATATGTTTGTTAGTATCATAGGTAAGGTAGTAGAAAAAGTATAGTGTTTAACTCGTCGAAAGCATTTTTTTAAGCTCGCGAACATTACCAAACTCGGCTTCGCCTCGTTTGGTAAACTGCTCTCTCGCTTAAAAAAATTTTTCTTTCGTCACTCGTTGAACAATATACTATTGTTAAACTTACAAGATGTTCTTGCAAGGAGGTTGAATAGATAATTATATCATCAAGGTAAACTAGACATATTTCGTTTTGTAAACCGCGTAATACATTGTCCATCTCCCTTTGAAAGGTGGCTGGTGCATTTTTCAGGCCAAATGGCATTCTGATGTACTCATAATGACCATTTTCTACATTAAACGCAGTTTTAGGGATATCTGCGGGATTCATTTCGATTTGATGGAATCCACTAGCTAAGTCTAGTGTCGTAAAGTAGTTACATCTACCTAACTTGTCTAATACGTCTGAAATGTTTGGTAGTGGGTATCTGTCATCGGTTGTCTTTTCGTTCAATTTACGATAGTCTACTACAATTCTCCACTTCTTTTTGCCAGAGGCGTCGGCCTTTTTTGGAACAATCCAAATAGGAGACGACCAAGGAGAATTACTTGGACGAATTATTCCTTGTTCTAACATTGATTTTATCTGTCGGTCAACTTCAGGTTTGTGAATAAATGGGTATCTGTACGATTTCGTGTATACAGGTTCATCGTCTTTTGTTTTTATTGAGTGTTTCACCTGGTTGGTAAAAGTTAAAGATTGATTTTCGGTATGAAAAATGTCTGAATATTTCTTACATAAATTTAATATTTTTTCTCTTTCTTCGGAATTCATATGAGATGTACGGATGATATTGTTAATTTTAGTTTTTGAGTTTTTTATCGGTTTTGTTAAAAGGAAAATTATGTCTTTGTCTGTTTTGTTTAATATTTCAATCATTGCTAAACCATTTTGAGAATATGTTAAGGTTTCGGGGATTTCACAATTTTCAATAATTTGTTTGGGTATAATTATTTCGCCATTTAAATTGTCTACTGGTACTTTCGTTACAATTCGGGTATAGGGGTCAATTTTTGTTTTAAACAAAATTGTTTGCGAAGTTTCTTGATATAAAATTGGTATTGTGCAATTGGGAGTAATTAATTTTGAGTTTACAAAATCTAATTGAGCACTTAATAGTTTTAAATTATCTAAGCCTATGAGTCCATCATAAACTGTATGAAACTTGAAAAGATAAAATTTGAGATTTATATTTTCTTTAAATTCTTTGAAAGCTGGAATTTCCGCACAATGATCGTGTGTTGATGATTGGAAAACTGTGGATACAGTGAATGGTTCATAAAAAATATTATTTTTGTAACTTTTAGAAGCAATTTCTGGGTTTATAAAGGATTTTGTAGATCCAGTGTCGATTAATAATTTTAAAGGGGGATTAGAAATTTGGATGTAGGGTAATTCTTTTTTATTAGTGGATACATGATTTTCAATATTGATTAAGTTGTTTCGTCGAGATTCTGAACCTCGTGAAAATTTGAGATTTCATTTTCGTCAACAAAATATAAAATTGCAGTGTTTTCAGAACTTTGTTCATTAAATTGAGATTTTTCGATATTTCCTTGTGAATTAGCCTGATCGTTTATTTCGGTATTGAAAAGTTCTTCGGCAATGTATTTTGGTTTTCCGCCGTTATTTTGAAAATAGTTATTTACGGGGTTTCTACGAAATTGTGAATTACCTTTTGTGGTTACACTCATTGGAGTAGGTCTGGGTTGTGGGTTGTTTGGGTTTGGTTTCCAAACGTTTTGGGGTCTACCAAATACTTGTGAGTTTGTTGGGAATTTTCGAACTTGTTGATTATAATTTTGTTGTAAATTAATTGGTTTATTAGGAAATTGATTTGTATTATTATATTGATGTGGTCTATATTGTGCAAATTGTTGCTTTGCAAATTGTTGCTGTGCAGGAAATTGTTGATATCTTTGGGGTTGTTGCAAATGAAAATTGGGAGTTGTTCTTTTTATAGGAACATTATGTTGATTTGTTTTTTGATAGTATTTAATATTTTCTTCTTCTGTAATGAATTGTATAGCTTGTGCAAGTGAATCTGGTCGCATGGCACGTATTATAGGACCTAAAGGTTCTCTAAGACCTGCTAAGAATGTTTTCAACGCTTGTTTCTTGAAAAATTCGCGCTCAATTGGCTTTTCTGCGGCTAAGCAATGTAAATCTATGTAATTACAAATTGTATTAAGAATATGGATAACATTTTCATGAAATTGATATGGTGTTTCGTTCGGTTTTTGTTTTAAATTAACTAAATCCTGATTTAAACAATTTTCGTCCCTTTGATCACCGAAATTTTGTAAAAGTGCATTTTTTATATCATTCCAATTATTGGAATTGTTAATAGCAATAATTTCTTCCGCTCTACCTTCTAGTTTATTTAAAATACCATTTAACAACAACGTATTTTGGAAGTTGTTCACGTTTTGTGCATCGAAGTAGTGAGTAAGCACTGATTCGGATGCATTAATAAATCTATGCAATTTATTGGGGTTCCCATCGAAATTTGGGATAATTGATAGAGTTTTCATATCTAGAACTGGTACTACTGCCATATTATTTAAAATTTGAATTGGATTATTAACTTTATTAATTGTTAATTTACTTTTTATATTTTTATTTTGAGTTGTATCTAACGTAAGTTTATTGAATATTTCTGTTAATTGTAATTCCAGATCCCGGTTAGTTTCGCAGGAGGAAGTAAGGGGATAAGGAGAGTCTGACATGAACAAAAGAATCTCACCACGTTATCGCAACGCTGATTTGCATTTCTCTCGGTTACCGGCTCGAATTGTCCGTGACGGAATTTTCTTGCGATGCCGAATGTGAACCTCGGGAGTCTCGTTTTCTTCTCAAATTCTTCTCGGATCCGCTTGGATTCGGTAATTGTTGTGTTTATTGATTGGAAGTTGAACTTCTTCTTCTTTGAATGGTTCTTCTTTATAGTACCGAAGGAATTAAAATTCCACGCCCGTAATTATTGATTGATTCACGATTTTACGAACTGTACTATCCTACCGACTGCGCCACTTATATTTCGTGTTAATCGAAATACGTTTTTAAAAAAATGTTTATTCTAATTACAATTATTAATAACAATTAATTAGTACAATTATTATACGTGTTTAATGGTTGAGGAACAAGTCTAGACTAACTGGGTTCTTAACATTAATGTGTATCGCGGAGCTGGAGATTCCGCGTCAGCGTTCTGGGAGGCTGACACCTAAGCGTTTATTTTTATAAGGGGTATATTAGAGGTGGTGATATAACTTGCGTAACACGCCGGAAACGTTTCTTGAGTTTGTCCAAGGTCTTCACGTATACTTCAGAATTAATGATTGTCCCTCTTGGCATCACATCAACAAGAATGACCTCTTTACTGTCTCAAAAAACTGTAACCATGACATTTCCAGTAGAGGGAGGGAGTTGACTTGAATTTTTTCGTTCTTGGTGACTGAGGATGGTGCCATTCCATTGACTGGCTTAAAGTGGTGCACCCAGGTTTCATCACCCGTCACAATCCGGGACAGAAATGCTTCCCCTCAGCATCAAAACTCGCCAATAAATCAGATGACATGGTTGTTTTTTGCATCCTGTGTTCTGCTGTGAGACTTCTTGAGACCCATTTTGCGCAATATTTGAATATCCGAGGGTCTCGATCATTGCACACATACTTCCACTGCTAACTGACAGCTGTGAGGCCAATTGTTGCACTGTGATGCGGCGGTCCGTACGAATAATGACATCCTCGCGCCTTACCAACAACAGAGGTAAGTCACTACATGAATTTATCATTAGTAACAATTTAGAAATACTAAACCGAGGCTCTGAACCCACGTTCGTGACAACTCGGAGCCAAACTGTAATAGACATTACATTGGCGACTAGCGGTATCTCAAACAAAATCCACGACTGGCATGTGTCACCGTCGGTTTCAATGACAATCATAGGTGGATCAAATACACACTAACACATACAACCGGTAAGAAAACACGTTACCTTCGCAACCCAAGACTAACGGATAGGAATGCCTACACAGACAACCTCTCGCGGAGTCTGCGAACTTGCGAAGCTACCGGCCAACTTAATACAATGGAAGACATTGAAGCCTATGTAAATACGCTTCAACACTCCATTATAAAAGCATATAAGGACTCCTGCCCTGCGAGAAAGGTGGAAGACTCCGAGAACGCCACACCTTGGTGGTGCGGAGAACTCGACCATCTCAGAAGAGCTGCGAGAAAATCCTTTAACAAAGCAAAGAAATCTAAACAACAGTCGGACTGGATGGTCTATAAAAACATCCAACAAGACTACAAAAAACTAATAAGGCAAAAACAAAGGGCAGCCTGGCGGTCTTTTTGTGAGGAGGTTGAAACTACCTCGGCAGCTGCAAGGCTCAAAAAGATCCTCTCAAAGGATCCCTCGCGACAACCAGGTTGCCTAAAACGAGAGGATGGAAGTTACTCTTCTAACCTCTCGGAAGCAGCTGAGATTCTCATCAACACCCATTTCCCAGGATGTACGAACACCTCCGATGAAGGTTGGTCAGAACCCACACCCTCAAACCCCTCCAAGGAGGATTGGGAGGTGGCAGATCACCTCACGGAAGAGACACGTATAACCTGGGCAATCAAAAGCTTCTCACCATTTAAAGCGCCAGGCTTGGACGGTATATTCCCGGCCCTCCTCCAATGGGGGCTGGACATATTATCAGCCCACCTAGCCAAAATCTTCAGGGCATGTATTGCGTTCAGATACATCCCTCTAGCTTGGAGAGAAGTAAAAGTTATCTTCATACCGAAACCTGGTCGTATAGATTATACACTAGCCAAATCACACCGCCCAATTAGTCTAACGTCATTTCTCCTGAAAACGTTAGAGAAATTGTGCGAAAGATTAATTCGCGAGACGGCTTTGATTACGAATCCGATCCACGCTAACCAACATGCATACACTCAGGGGAAATCAACGGAGTCGGCTCTGCACACTGTTGTAGACCGAATCGAAAGATCGCTGGACAACAAAATGTCCACCTTGGGCGTGTTCATTGACATAGAAGGTGCTTTCGATAAAACGACCTTCAGAAAAATGGAAACTGCTCTCTCCACGCATGGTGTGAACCCCACAGTTAGTGGATGGATCAAAAGCATGCTGGAGAATAGGGCAGTCACAGTAAATGTAGGAAATACCACTGTCAGAAAGATCGTTGCAAAAGGCTGCCCACAGGGTGGAGTACTCTCACCACTCCTGTGGAACATAGTTGTTAACAGCCTACTGCGGCGACTTAACGATAATGGCTTCCACACCATAGGATATGCAGATGACATAACCATCCTGCTAACAGGCAGATTTGAGACGGTGCTATGCAGCTTGATGCAGGAAGCCCTCAAAATAATCGAATACTGGTGTAACGACCAGTCTCTGACTATAAACCCGTCAAAGACTGAAATGGTCCTCTTCACAAAAAAAGAAAACTAGGTAAGCTAAAGCTTCCTATGCTCCTCAACACCCAGTTGACATTGTCGTCAGAGGTCAAATACCTGGGAGTGATCCTCGACGGCAAGCTGACGTGGGAACCACATCTCAAAATGAAATGTAAAAAAGCATGCGTCTCCCTCTGGCAATGCCGGAGGGCTGTGGGGCAGACATGGGGGCTATCTCCCAAGATAGCACTTTGGCTGTACACAGCGGTAGTAAGACCAATGCTAATCTATGGAGCACTGGTTTGGTGGCCCAGAGCCAGACAGAAAACCTCAGCAAAGCAGCTTACTCAGTTGCAAAGGATAGCATGCCTCAGCACGACCGAGCAATGCGAACAACGCCCACTGCAGCAATGGAAGCAATGCTCTGCCTTCCACCTCTCGACTTATACGTAGAGGAGATGGCCACGGCGGCAGCACTGCGCCTAAACTCAGTTGGACTTTGGTACAAAGGAGGCAGAGCTGGCAGACACTGTCACCTTTTAGAGGAGGCTGTCAAAAAGACACCCCTCCTTGGAAGGAAGACAGACAATTTGCCACCCTGCTACGTCTTCAATAGACCCTATAATGTATCGATAAAAAGAGGAACCGGGAGTGTAGAGGGTGGGGAAACCCTCCGAATTTACACCGATGGTTCTAAAACCAAAAGAGGATCCGGGGCGGGAATTTACTCGCAACAAATGGACCTCTCATTAGCTATACCCCTAGAGAAGCACACAACTACTCTGCAAGCAGAGATCGTTGGCATCATCCAAGGGACAGCAATACTAGCAGTGAGTAGTCACAAGATCACCTCAACACTAGTAAAAGAATGTCACAACACCCTTAAACAAGCAGCACAATCAAACAGTATTGAGCTGCGCTGGGTCAAGGGACACAATAATGAAGAAGGCAAAGGCAAGGCAGACGAGTTGGCGCGAGCTGGATCGGTTCTCAGTGATACCACGGACGGGCCTCCGATCGCGCCAACCCCGAAATGCCTCACTGATATCCTCAAACAAATACACTCTTAACATGTGTTAACCACCTGCCCGGCTCTCGCCCACCTTAGAGAGTCCATACTAGGGGAGCTCTGGCCGAGCATGGCCAACATAAGGGATAACCCTCCAAGCGTTGTGCTGTCCTTTGCTCGCCACCTTGGGTGGCTAAATGAGTGATAGAACAACGCAGGGCTGTCCCAGTCAGGGGGGCACAATGGGCCTAGTGAGGCCTAAGTGCTCTGGTCAATGATTTGATCACCCTTGACAAACTCAATCCAGATCCAGATCCAGATCCTCGCGCCTCACCATGTCTGGAGTGGTGGCACTCACAGGACGCCCGGAACGAGGCAGATCTTGGAGTTGAGTTGTTGGACTTTCTGACGCCTTAACTCTCTTTGCCCACCTCCTGACAGTGCTCCTATCGACAGCACAATCTCAATACACTGCACACAAACGTTTATGGACATTTCCCTCAGTTTCTTTCTCTTCAATCAAGAACTCAATCACTGCTCACTGTTTGTAACATGGATCACAAGCAGACGCCATTTTGAAAATAAATTCACTACAGCTCTGCCATATGTTGAAATGATTTGAAACTTCGTCCACCGAGAGGAAAAACACTGAACTTGAAGTACCTAGTGCAACTTTCAGTTTTTGCTCATTGTGGAGAAAAAAAACGACTCTCGTATTTAAAAAAAAAAAATCTGGGAGTTATCTCTTGTAAAAGTGAATAACGGTTGTTTTGTTCACATTTAATAACAGATTATTTTTGTTGAACCATTGGCTCATTTCTTCATTAGTATTTTTAATTTTCATTTGTAATTTCTCTGGAGTTTGAGACTGAGACCATGCATCCCGAGCTGAGGTGTTCACTTAAATCATTAATAAAAAGTAAGAAGAGTAGTGGTCCTAATGTTGACCTTTGCACAATTCCCCTATTTTAATCGCACTTTTTAAAAACTTTCATTGGTCTTTACAAACAACGCTATGTCCGTTAGAAGCGATTGGATTAGATCAGGCACTTTGCCACGTATTCCGATCGAATTTAACTTTTCCCACACAAATTTCACTTCTACGGTGTCAAACACTAGCGAAAAGTCGTAGAAAAGTCAGTCACGCACTTTCCATCATCAAACTTCTTTCGATATTTCCTGTATTAATAAAATATATAAGTCCTTTACGTTGTAAAAAATTCATTAATAAATAGAAAAAAACACGAAAAAATAATATGATGATACCATAGTATAGTCACTCACAAACTATTTTAACGTACATTCAATCATTTTTAGTTCATTTTACAGAAAGAAATACGTTCAAACTAGTGTTGCTTTGATAGCCTTGCTATTTTGTAACACGCAAATTACTTTAGTATTATTCAATGTCTGTCGAAGTATTAGCTAGAGAAGTAGTTGTTTCAAAAGTGGTTTGTTCTTGTAGTCTTAATAAGACTCATTTGTTGTAGATTGTTTCTTTTTTTTCTGTATTAGTCTGACACTGGCAGATTCCGTCAACCGATGAGCCCTAAAATCATGTCCCACTCAGGAGCTTTGACCTCTCAATGAGCTGTTGTAGTTTATTCACTAAGACTTTATTTTTATTTATATTTTTGAAAAAACTGGACGATTGTTACTTATATCGGATTTGGTTATTTTTTTATATATATAGGAATAACTTTTGATGTCTTCAGGGTAGTTGGAAATACCCCCGTCTTAAATCATATGTTTCTTAGGTACTTAATAGGTTCCATTCTTGACCTGAACTACCCTTATTTTTAATTTGATGGTTGAATTAAAATACTTACCTGCGCTATACCCCATATGATTTCACTTTTACTTCTACTAGTTTCGACTATTTACTAGTTATTCTCACTCACTCACTATTTTTAATATCAATAACAGCATTGTATATTTCGGCACCAGCCGCTGGTGACAAGAACATTGAACATGCTTTATATTCCGACGTTGTGCAGGTTTTTGATATGTTGTGGCCGAAGTGGGACTGAATTTTCTATCTATAATTGTGGAGATATAGTCTGCAAACATGTTGCCCACCATTCTTGTCTGTAATACCTATATTCGAGGTATATTTACTTACCCCTTACAATCCCTCCCTGGCTAATTTCCACGGTTCCTTTTGTTTATTAGGTGCATTGGTTATCTGTCCATCATAATAATTATTTTTAGTGTTCTGTACAAGTTTCTTGTGCAATTTTTTGTCATTTTTGTACTTTTCGCGTATGAATTTTGACTAGACTTTCGATCATCTGGTTTTACGTTGTTTTCAAGTTTTG
The DNA here is from genome assembly GCA_963969525.1 of Ontholestes murinus. Classification (NCBI taxonomy): domain Eukaryota; kingdom Metazoa; phylum Arthropoda; class Insecta; order Coleoptera; family Staphylinidae; genus Ontholestes; species Ontholestes murinus. The sequence goes on along the minus strand of OZ018392.1, from coordinate 33,075,432 downwards.
ACTAGAAATTTCAGCATTTACCCACATTTTGTTCATCCTCGTGCACCGCTTTATTATCACACGACATGCTACATTGAAAGAGTGTAGGAATTCTTTTAGAAATAACTCAAAAGATGTATCTACGTTATCCGAATCAATAATGTTGGATTGATGAGGCTTTTACTTCCATTATATAGGTGATAAATAAAACACTTGGGATTATCATCTGGTACAGAAAAGTAAATGTTTTCTGAATCTCTGATGGATACTCTAAAAAAATACGGGCCGGATTTTGAAAATTTTGATTCTAAACAATATGGCGCACGTTTGAAAAAAAAGTTCATTTTTCGGGCTTAAATCCTCGTATAAAAACGTTCATAAAAAAGGAATGAAGCACTTTAAAACAAAAAGCCCTCGTATTTTTGTAGTATTTTTATGTAGATTAAGGAATAAACATATTTAGACTGATTGATTAATTCGTATTTGAGATTTCTTTTCGCCCGATTTTAAAAACATGGTTTCAAGAAAAACGCGATTAAAGTTTTGACTCATAGTTTTTCATAGAAATAATGTATTTATCTCTAGTCTGCAATACTTGCGCCTTCCAGATTCAATTTCTCATCGTCCCGATCCTTTCTTGGCTATATTAGCTGCGATATCCAATACCACTTATCCACTGGAAGTTGATTTTGGAGCCATTGACCACGCAACGGAATTGAAACTCACCGATAAGCGTTACCAAGCCGAAGAATTACGAAAAACCGCAATTTCTCCACGATCCATCATCCGAGACAATAAATCCGTGATAATTTTTATAAGATTGATTTTGCTCTTCTTTTTCTGCGCTTTTCATACATATTTTGCAGACAGTTTCATTTGCTTCACCAATTGTTTTGGCAATTTTCTCCTATCAAATACTTCAGCATGGCTTTAAAATAAATTTTCCCATATTCTTAAGACTCTAAACTATAGCTTAAGCTAAAGAAAAAAAAATATTTTTTTCAAAATTCTAGAGTGGCCTTACCCCTTAAGTTACTATCATGAAGTGGTCGGTTTTGTGAGTTTTGTCTATTTCTCTGTCTTTGGTCTTGAGTCATAGTTCCATAATTCAGTTTCAGTATTTGTGTTTTGGCCACCCATCTGTCAGCTATCTGTACCCGACTTGGTTCCTTCAATGTAATCATTAATTTAAATGAAGATAATATGTCATGCAACAGTGTCCTATCCGGACTATTTGTCAGATACTAAGAAAAGCTTGATAAAACTAATTAGTGCAACAAATAAAACAAAAATATTAAAAAGAGACAAAGAAACTTAAAAAAACTTCTAAAAAAATTGAGCAAAAGCTTTACAAATCAGTGATACAAAAAATAAAAACCTTAGGAAAACAAAAGTAATAACATTAATCTCCAACAAAAACGAAAAATAATAATAGTATAAAAAAATCAAACAAATATCACCATTATAAAAAAAAAATATTCGGTAAAACAAATTTTGCCCAACAGAAACAGTGTAAATCTTACAAACAAAAAACAAAACATAAGATAACAAATAATTAAATTTTAGGAAAACAAATATCCTTGAAGCAGAAGTAATATTAATATTATTTTTTTTTATAAAAAACATAATTTTTTCGCGCATTTCTACAACGTTATTTTAGAACAAATATGTAAGAACGATCAGTTAATGATTAAAACTAACACGAATAACTAATTTAGTATGAGGAGTAAATAGTTATTTTAACTATTACCTGTTAGTTCTCATATATTTTTCCATTTATTTATTTAAGCTTAATTGGACATGATTACATTATTTAGAATATAAATAAACTGATGTTTACAAAATTAAATGGAAAATATACATACAATTTTAACGCCATGCCGAAGGACGGCTCTTTGGGATGATTTGCCACTCAATAATATTAATAGTTTAAAAAATCCTACAATTACAAAATAACACATAACTTTCTCAGAAGAATGAAAATGCTCAGTGCTCAAAATCTTAAAAAAGAACCGAAAGTTGTTAGAAAAATAATAATTAATAAACAAATTTTAAAAGAAAAATAGGTGCAATACTTTCAGGAAAATAGTTAAAGCTGTTAATTAATTTGATAATTTTTTTTAAATTTATCAAACTAAATAAATCAGAACACTCTTGTAAATTAAGTTATTGCAAACCAAATGCTTACGATAGCCATTAGTTTATCCAAAATCATTAACATAATTATCAATAATATCTAAAATTTTCTCTAACTAGTATTACACAAATTGATTGATTGCATCATCGTAATATAATTTATGACCACGTTTATTAGAATCTGGTTATAGTGGAATCCCCCGGAAACTGGTTCGTGTAAATCTGCAATTATGCGGACACGCTGACCACTGTACGCAAATGTGGTAGCATCGATTTTCCAAACCGATTTGAATATGCATGAGAACTTCTCGAATTACGGTTTCCCTTTATTTATGTATATATTTTTTTTTTCATGGGGAAAGAACTGTGACGTTGTGGGATTTACTGGAAGGCCGAACAGAAGGCGGTGATTACGTGGAACTGGACTCGCGAAATTCCAAGAGACAGGTGCGAATGACGACCACTGCCAAATGTACGACTGAACCCGACCTCGAAAATGGGAGTGCCCGAATTGTGGCCGTCGAGTCGATTGGGAATACCCATAAAGATTTTGATGTATTCAGAACAAATTTGCAGGTAAAATTAAATAACACGGATCAATCAAAAAATAATAGGAAAATGCAATTGAATTATTTTTTAGGTATTAACTTTAAATGAAATTGGCAATTTAACCATCTGGGGCCTTATCATACACGGAACACACAATGTTGCGTCTCTAGTGAGATATTCTACTTTTTCTCTGGGATCAATAAATCCGGAATTGACTGATCTTCAATGCACAGATATGTGTATCGACCAGATAGATTCAAATCATGTCTACGTGGCAACTAATTATGGTTACACGTTACACTGTTTGTTGAATGGTTCAAAAACAAATCCAAAAAAATATTCTCCTGGTAAGTAGATATAAAAAAACCTTAAAATATTATTATCTTTATTAACACAGCGAAAGCCAAATTATTAAGGTTACAATAATTAGTCCATTATTGACCAATTTACGCTAACAACAATACTTCGTTGAAATCGATCTTTAGTAAAGCTCCTGACCTTCAATTACCTATTCATAGCTTAACAACGTCAATATGTAATGTTTAATCAAGTTATAAAGTAAATAATCGTTAATAAAAAGTAAAAACACAGTTCTTTTTTTTAAATTTAGAATCTGCATGCAAGGCCAACTCGATAGAAACTTGCCATCATCAAAAAGACTGTTTCCTCGTTGGTTTTGAGGATGGCAACGTGTCGCTGTATTCGAGTTCTGTGGAGAAGCCGCTGGCATCGTTTAGTAATCAGGACGTGGAGGAGGCGCCGGTGAAGACGGTGCAGTGGTCGAGAAATAGGCCGTGGATTTTTTACACCATTGATTCAGACAAGACCATCCACGTCTGGGATTTATCACAGAGCGAGCATTTCCCGGCGCACTCGGTTCCCTTCTCGAAAGGTGTCAAATCGATTAAGCTCTCAGAACCGTCCAATATAAATAATAAAAGATCGTATTTGGTAAGTATAAGTACATTGACTTATTGGGTTAGGTTGAATTATTTAGTAGTGCTAAATGCAGACAGTTTACTTATACAGGTTACAATACTAGTTAATCCTAAAACCAAAGATCTATTTTCCATTAATTTTAACTTTTTCTTAAATAAATTAATAAAATAAATTATTATTTCGAAATTAAAATTTCATCCGATATACAGGGTGTCCCGTTAATGCGGGGAAATGGCTGGACCATAGATTCCTGGGGTCAAAATATGATGATTTAATACAACTTATCTATATCCAAAAATTTACGGTTAAGCCGGAATTTGGCTTCAAAGTTTCAAAAAAAATTATTTCTTTTGTTTATAACAATTGAACGCTTTATTTGATCTGAATGGAATTAATTTTTAATAACTACCATAATATAATACATCATTTCAGTTATTATGACTATTATTCGTTAACAAGAAGTATAAGAAACAGTAGTACCACCACTTAAAAACTAAAATATTTTTTTATTGGTGGATCTAATAAAAACTAAAAAAATACTACTTGAAAGAGCATTTAATTTAAAAACTTTTTCATCTCTTAATAATATTTGATATCTTTTACGGTTTTCCCACAAAAAAATAAAATATATATTTTTTATCTAGTAAAAACAAAATCTAGTTTTTCATCAAATCGAAAATAAATGTTTTTCGTGGCCGTCTTTGTTTAAAAAATGTAAATTATGTATAATGATAATTATTTAGTGTCTTTTGACAATTAATTTTTAACTTTATTATAGTTCATAAATATTCATATTTGGAACAAACAGATATCTTGCTTGTATTAGGATTTTGCAAAGAAAATTGTTTGAAAAGTGTTAGATGTTGTTTTGATTTATTTTATTAATTGATATTATTTAATTTTTATTCAATTGAGTAAGTTTATTACTTATTAATGAGTGCATAATGAGTATACTATATTCATATTTTATTTTTTTGTGCAAAAACCGTACAAGATATCAAAAACAAGTAAGAGTCAAAAAGGTTTTTAAATCTAATGCCCTTTCAAGTAGATTTTTTTGGATTTTATTGGATGCACCAATAAAAAAATATTTTAGTTTTTAAGTGGTGGTACTACTGTTTTTTATACTTCCTGTCAATCACTAATGGCCAAAATAACTAAAATGATGTATGATATTATTACTAATAAATTTCATTCAAATCAAATAAAGCGTTCAATTGTTATAAACAAAGGAAATAAAAAAAATTGAAATTTTGAAGCCAAATTCCGGCTTAACCTTAAATTTTTGGATATAGATAAGTTGCGTTAAATCGTCATATTTTGACCCCAGGAATCTATGATCCAGCCATTTCCCCGCATTAACGGGACACCCTGTATATAAGGACATCCGGAAAGTAGTACCCGTTTGGGAATATTAAACAAAAAACTAGTGAATATTAACAAATATTAATAGAACCTAAATTTATTTAGACTCTACAGATTTTATGCCTTAAAAAATTTCTAAAAAATGTTAAAATAACATGAAAGATCCTGTAATTACTTCTCAATAACATTTTAAATCATAAAACGATAATTCAAAGATATTAAACGGTAGTTAAAAAGTATTTAAGGTCTTCAATCGGTTATTTAGAATCTTTAGATCATGACTCTATTATTATAAAAATTTCAACGATAATTCAAGGTTATTACCTAACAGTCATTTAGAATAATTTAATTATATTCTACGATGATTCAAGGCCTATATCAGAATATTTAACGGACATTCAATATAATTTAAGGCCATCTAACGAATTTTCAAGGTTAATTTAGGTCTTCTGATGATGATTAAAAATTGTATAACAGTTATTCAAAATATCTTAAGGTATTGAAAATCGTATAACAATCCTATAAGTTCAAGCAATGCTAATTTAAGTTTATCTAAAGACATTAAAAACATTATTGGTAATATAAAGGCCAATCATAATAGTTTCAGTTACAGATTTGAGTTTTTTTAATGTCATTCAAGATCAGGGTCATTCAACAACCATATCGACAAAATCATTTAAGGTTATTGAACTTCTATTCAAAGGTTTTTGGAATTATCAGATAAATCTTCAAGATTATTTAATATAATTCAGATTGTTCAATGCTATTTAACGGTCATTTAAAGATTTTTGAGAACACTCAACAGACATTCAAAATATGGTCATTATTTTTATTAATACTCCTGAAATTCTTTTCAACATTACTTAAGATCATAAAGTTGCGATTCAAGGGCATCTGAATAATATCATTTATTATTTTAAAGGTTATTTAAAGTCATCCGATGATTGTTCAAAGTTACCTAAAGGTCATTCAATGTTATTTAAGAACATTCAAGAGACAATTAATTTAATTTAAGGACATTCGACTATCATTCAAGATCATCCAATGGTAATTCAAGATTATCTGAGGTCACTTAATCATCATTTAATATAATGCCTCTCAAGATCATCTAATGGAAATCACCCATGCATGTTAGTCAATGGTCATTCAATATTATCTAAAAAACATTTAAAGACTATTTAGAGTGAGCAAACAATCTTTCAATGGTCATTTTTAGAAATTAAAGTAAATTAAGAAATTTTAAAAGATCTTTTTAGGTAGTAAACTGGCTAGAAGTAATTATTTTAGTTGCATATTTGAGTACAATCCATTTAAAGAACATCATCTTAATTAATAATTATCATTTAAAGTATAATGACCTTTTAATGTCATTTAAAGCAGTCCAACAATCACTTAAGATTATTGAAGGTTATTCAAGGATATTCAACAATCATTCAAGGATTTTTTATTATGATCCAACAAATTTTTAAAGTCATCTAACATAATTCAATCTTATTTAAGGTTACACAACGTTCATTCAAGGTCGCCTGTCAGCCATTAAAATGATATAAGAACACATATTAGACAATTTATATAATTTAAAATCAGTTCACGTAAATTCAGCGATCAATCAGATTATTTTAGGTCATGTAACGATCATTTAAAATCATTTTACAGTCATTCGAAGCCACTGAAGGTATTTTAATCATCAAAAAATCTTTCAAGGTCACCCAGCAGTCATTTAATATCTTGGAATGTTCCAAATTTTTAATGTTATTTAATAATTCAAGGCTATCTAATGGTCATTCAAGGTTATTTAAGAACGCCCAACAGAAATTCAAGGTCATCCAATGTTAACAAAAATTATCATTCAAGTCAGTCATTCAAATCTCCTTAACGTCTGTCAAGGACTATTGAAAGTCATCCAACAATCCTTCAAGGTCACTCAGCATTTATTCATTATCATCTTATTAGATATTTAAAGCTTTTTTTAAAACCAGTAAAAGTCATCAAACGATCCTTCAAGATCAGTAAATTATAAGTAAGGTTATTTAAGTTTATCTAAAGATATCCAACAAACATTGTAGGTAATACAACGATCAGCTTTATAATCATTATAATTTAAAGTTTTTTAAGATCATGCAATAGTCATTTAAGATTATCTATCATTCAAATTCAGTTAAAGATACCCAACCCAATGACTATAGAAAATGATTCTACATCTGTCAAGGTCATCTAGCAGTTATTTAGGGTTTTTTAAGTTCAAAGACTATTAAACGTGATAATGATCTTTGAAGGTCACTCAATAATCATCTAACCTATTTAAAATTATCACAGGACTTTTAAAAGTGATCCAACACCTACTTAGGCAACAAAGCAGTTAATACAAGTCATAAGTTACTGCTGGAATTACTTAATTACTCAATATCATTCAAGGTCATAAAATTATCATTAAAGGTCATATAACGGCCAATAAAAGTTATTTGAGGCATTTAAAATAATTAAGGATATTGGAGTTCATTCAACATTTGTTCAAGGTTATTGAAGTCATACAACGATCATTCAAGGTCATATAACGGACATTCAAAGTTTTTTAAGAACACCCAACTAACGTTAAATACAATTTAAGATCATGGTTATTTAAGACCTTCGAACGATCATCTGAAGATTATTTAACGACTATTAAAAGTCAGTGTCAACCAAGGGTCATCATTCAATATCATACCATCTAGGGTTATTCAATATCATGTAACCGTCCTTTCAGGTCAAACAACTATTGAAAATCTCTTGACGATACTTCAATTTCGATAATCATTTAAGGTTTTTTAAATAGACATTGTAATTAACAACGGTCAATCCAAGTCGTTTGAATTATAAATTTGAGTTAATTAAATAATCTATGTACTTATACTGCAGGAATTGATTTTAAATCTTATTCGAGGTAATCTAATGGCCATTTAATATCATTTAAAGTTATTCAAAATTTACTGAAAGGTTTTTAAGATCGTCCAATCTTTATTCAGTCATCCAAAGTTATTTAAGGTCACCTAACAATCATTCAAAATCACTAAGAGTCGTTCAAAGAGTCCTTGAAATCATTCAATGGCTATATGAAGTCATTAAACGATACTTCAAGGTCACTTAACGATTATTTAATAACATCTACCAGTCATTTAAAGTCTCTTAAGAACCAACGACTATTAAATGTCACCTGATCCTTCAACGTCATTCAATGATCATTTAAAAATATTTAAGAGTATAAGGATATTTAAAGTATTTTCGTTACTTATACTGCTAGAATTATTTTTTAATATAATTCGTCATCTAACGGCTATTTAATGCGTCTCCTTGGTCACCCAATTAATTAGTCCAATGACTATTGAAAGACAAATGACGATTCAAGCCGCGCCGGCTGTATCGAAAGGATTAAATGACTGTTCGATGATATTGAATGACTGTAGATGATTTTGAACGACCGCTGGGTGAAATTGAAGTATTGTTGAGTGACTTTCAATAGTCATTAAATGACCTTTAGAGGCAGTCATTTAAGTTAAATGATTTTGAATGTTCGTTAGATGACCTTAAGTAACATTGAATAATCGTCGATTGACCTTAATATATATTAATATTAGTTGGATGTTCTTAAATAACCATAAATCACAGTTACATAACCTCGTACGATCATTAGATCACTTAATTAACCTTAAATAAATGTTGAATAATCTTGAATAACAATAAATTATTTTTACTGATCGTTAGATGATCACAGATAATATTAAATAGACGTCATATGATCATGAATGAGAATTTTATGCTTTTTAATGTTACTAAAAAGTAATTTCAGCAATATGATAATATTAGTAAAGAAATATGACTTAACTAAAATGTATAACACAGATGGTTTAGACAGATTGTTGTATGAGCTAGAATGTATGTTGAATCACTTTAAATATCCTTAAATAATCTTAAATAGCCTTAAATTATCATTGGATGACCTCGAAGAATCAAATTTGTCTTTCAATAGTCATTGGAATAATTATTGGGCAACCTTGATGATTTTTAATAGACAATGACCTTCAGATGATTTGAATGACTGTTAAATAATTTTGAATAGTCGTTAGATGACCTTAAATTTAATTTAAATTAATGTTAAATAACCTTTGCAAATCTTGAATGGCCATTAGTTAGCATTAAGAAGAATTAAATAGACTTTAGATGACGAATTATATTAAAAAGTAATTCTAGCAGTATAAGTAACGAAAATCATTTTAAATATCCTTATATACGCTTAAATAGCTTTAAATGATGACGTTCAAGGATCAGTTGACCTTTAATAGTCGTTGGATCGTAAGAGACTTTAAATATTAATACTAATACTGTTAGATGATATTAATTGATCATTAGGTTACCTTGAAGTATAGTTTAATGACTTCATATAGCCATTGAATAACTTCAAGGCTGTTTTTGGATGATTGAAAGGTGACCTTAAATAACTTTGTATGACTGAATAAAAGTTGGACGATCTTAAAAACCTATAAATAAATTTCGAATAACTTTAAATGATATTAGATGGCCATTATATTACTTCGAATAACATTGAAAATAAGTATTAGCAAATAAATTATTTAATTAACTCAAATTTATAATGACTTGGATTGACCGTTGTTAATTCCTTTAAATGTCTATTTAAATAAACTTAAATGATTATCGAAATTGAAGTATCGCCAAAAGATTTTCAATTGTTTGATCTGAAAGGACTCTTACATGATATTGAATGACCGTATATGGTATTGAATGACCGTTGGTTGTTAGTAAAGGATTGTTAGATGCATTTCAATAGTCGTTAAATGACCTTGAGATGCTTTGAATGATCGTTAGATGGCCTTAAATAACAATGACCTTAAATTAAATTTAATGCTAGTTGGGTTTTCTTAAACAATTTTAAATGACCGTTATATGTAAACGATCGTTGGATAACTTAAATAACCTTGAACAAATGTTGAATAACCTCCAATATCATTAATTATGGCTCAAATAACTTTTATTGGCCGTTATATGATCATTAATGGTAATTTTATGAACTTGAATGATATTGAGTAATTAAGTGTAAATCGTAACTTATTACTTGTATTAACTGTTGTATTGTCTAAGTAGGTGTTGTATCAGTTTAAATGTCCTTTGTTAATTTTAAATGGGCTTAAATAATTATTGAGTGATCTTCAAAGGTCGTTATCACGTTTAATAGTCTTTGGACCTGGATAAACCTTGAATTACTTATATTTGATATTGAATGACCTTTTAGATGACTTTCAATAGTCGTTGAATTAGCAAAGAAATATAATTAACTTAAAATTGCAACTTAAATGACTTACATTGGCTGGAATTATTATATTTTTATATATTTATATAATATTTATTATTCATGACAAATATATAAGTTACATCACTTTAAATATTCTGAGATATCCTATATAAAATTATTTAGCTTTATATGACCATAAGGTGACCTTGCACGATCATTAGTTGACTTTCAATAGCCGTTAGACCTTGTCAGACCATAGCTGACTGTTAGATGGTATAAGACCATTGAGTGAAATTAAAAGATTGTTTAACGATTTTCAATAGTTGTTGAATAACTATCAATGGCTTTAAATGAGTATAATTTTGAGAGATCATAAGACGACCTAAAACAACTTAAATAACCGTTGAATGACTGAATAATCCTCGAATGATCATAAATTACATCTAATATATGTTGATTGTTCATAAATAATCTCGAATGACTGCTAAATGACCTTGAATTAATATTAAATATGTAAATCAATTGACAGACTAACCATTGTATTACCTAAAAATAATTGTTGGATCAACAATCCTTAGATAACATTAAATAGCCGTAAATAAATAGTGGGTGAACTTAAGGAAACGTCAGTTGGCTTTCGATGGTTGTTGGACCTTAAGAAATCCTAAATAACCGTTGGGTGATGACCATTGCGCGATCTTAAAAAAACTTAAACCTTAAATTATAGTTATTATAAAACTTCAATAGCCTCAAACTACTATTAACTAATCTCGAAGGATCGTTTGTTGACTTTAAAACACCTGACAGATAAATGATATTGAATGAACACTGAGTGAAGGATTGTTGGATGACTTTCAATAGTCATTGACTGACATTAAGACGATTTGAATGACAGATTTGAATAACTAAAATAACCGTGAATTATCGTTTTTAAAAGTCGTCGAATGTTAGATGAAATTGAGTGACCGCTGTCACTGTTACTAAAGATCATCTAACGAACATTCAAAATCATTTAACTTAAAGGAGGGCGGCTCTTACACAGACTCACCTTAAAACACAGGAAAACTTTTATTGAGGACCCATTTCTCGGACTGTACCTTTAACCAGGAGCGGAGAACCACGGATACCTCCACAGAATCCCCAACCAAACCGGATTGAGACCTATCGGGCTTCATCGTTACCAGGGAAAAAGTAGACTGGGCAATAAGGAGTTCCTCACCATATAAATCCCTAGGGATGGACGGAATTTATCCGGCTCTCATACAGTGGGTCACCCCCTCGTACAGGGGGTGATTTGCCTTCAGCTATACACACTATGCATGGAGAGAAACTAAACTAATCTTCATACAAAAAAACCAGGACGCTTGGACTACACCACAGCGAAAGCATATCGACCAATAAGCCTCACATTCTTTCTACTAAAGATACTGGAGAGGCTATGCGACCGGTACATTAGGGAGACAGTCATAGTGAAACACCCTTTACATCCCAATCAACACGCATACTGTGAAGGCCCTGCACACCGCCATGAGCAGAATTGACCCACCCTTCGAGCAAAAAGCCTTCACCCTTGCGACTTTCATGGACATTGAATGAGCCTTTGATAAGACCTCCTTCCCAAAGATAACAGCGGCACTTCGGCGCAGGGGAGTTCCGGTGGCTTTAAGCCAGTGGATCTCCAACATGCTGTAATGGAGGACAGCCAAGATTACACTATGCGATACGAATATCGGGTCGCAAAGGGTTGCCCACAGCGGGCAAGTATGCTAGCGAAACAACATAGTAAACAAATGGTGCACAGACCAAGGATTATCCGTAAATCCAACAAAAACGGAACTGATGCTGTTTGTTTACGCGGTTTCCGCGATTTGGTTTTAAAATTACTTAAACACAATATTAAGGAACAAATTCCTTTATTCACATAAAATGTGCGTCGTGTTAGAAATAATGAGAGCTATTACATTAAACAAATACAAATAAAAATAAATTGAAATAAGGTTAAAGCAAAGAATAAATTAGGCTAAATGACATTTAAAGAAACACAAATAAAATATAAGAAAAATATAACACAAAAAGGAAATACAAGTTTCGCGCAAATTTGACAACTTACTTGTTTAAATGTTAGCGAGAGAATGACGCGCTTTTGTCCAAAACTAGGCCTACTCGTAAAAAACAATCTCGCGTTGCCATGGCTGAAACGTGTGCACTCGGGCACAAACAAGTAACGGGTGTCCAACAATTATTGCAGTCCCGGGTGGCGTTGGAATCAAAAACGTAGGTCGATTCTTACATGTGCCAAATAAATGAACTGACATTTTAATTGTCAAACATAATTTAAATGTGAATTTAAAGTGTTGTCAACTTTAATAAGTAATTAGAATATATTTACTCAAGAACAGAAAAGGTTCTTATTAGATACTTATTTTCGCAACGGTCGTCGTTTAGAAAACGGATGTCGAAGGTTCTCCTTCTAGTGATTCTTGCGTTTTGTACATTTTCATTTCTTACACTAGGTCTGCCTGCACCCTTTCTGTGTTGCACCGATCCTGTATCGCAATAACATTGCACAATAGCTCTCACATCACGAGAAAACGTATTGTTGTTAATAATTACATGCGGAAATCTTGTATGAAATTCTTGCGACGCATAGCGACGTTAGTTCAATTGAATACTCCCCTTCTCCAGCGTACCCTGGCTTCCAATATGAAGATTAGACTGATGCACACTAATGGCGATAAGTTTGGTAATTTCGTGTTTAGCTGGCAACACAATGGAGCATCGACTATTTACGGGCAAGTCGCTGTGTACAAGACGCCCTCCAACACGAATCAATCCATCGGAGTCCATAAATGGATTGAGTGTTACTAAGTTGCTGGTTTTGTGAACATATGCACCTCTGGCTAATAACTCCCTTTCACGATTAAAGTTCATACACTGCACATTTCGAATCAACACGTTAGTTGCCTGGTTTAAGTCTGTTATTGTTAAAGGTGCACTATGTATCACGTTACGCGCCAGAATATTTGTTTTAAATCGCAGTACGTACGCCATCACTCGAACTGTTTTTTCAAACGTTGAAGATTTTGGAATTATATAGTCTTTGGTACACACACTAGCAAGGTTGAACTTTAATTCAGGGGGTGACTCAGCAGGAATAAATTCGTCTGTAGTTATATTATTCAGCAGGAACGTCGGGCCCCTCCACCATAGTTGACTATTTCTGAGAACATCAGCCGTTGTGCCCCGAGAGATGATGTCTGCTGGGTTTTCCTTTGTTGAGACGTGTAACCAAGATTGAGGGTTTGTTAATTTATGAATTTCTCCAACTCGATTTGCTACGAACGTATTAAAACGTCTTGAGTCCGACTTTATCCATGACAACGATATCGTGGAATCAGTGTAGTAAAAACATTTACATTGCTGAAGGTTTAGTGACTCACTTACTCGTTTACATAGCTCTGCTAATAGAACTGCAGCACAAAGTTCCAGTCGTGGGATGCTGGTTGTCTTGACAGGTGCCACTCTGGATTTAGCACATAGAAGATGGCTGCATATCCCTTGACCTTGCTGCATTCTGACTACGTAAATACACGTACCATAGGCGTCTGCGAATCCATGTAGCTCCAAGTCACACCCCGTCGCCGAAGTTACCATTCTCGGAATAGAAAGTGATGCCACTTGCTTCAAATTTTCAGCATACTCAAGCCAGCGTTGAATGTATACTTCGGGCAGTGTATCGTCCCATCCACACTTGGATCTTCATAAATCTTGAATGAGAATCTTGCCAGTAATTTTAATTGGTCCAATTAGGCCCAGCGGATTATACACTCGAGATATTTCTGACAATATACTCCTCTTCGTTTTTGCTCTGGCTGGTAAGACATCACACTTGTAACTTAATGTATCACTCACGGTGTCCCATACTGTTCCTAACGTAGTAACATAGTCGATGGTGCTAACATCTCCTCTAGTTAACACCGTTACATTGTCAATACAATTGGGTTGAAAGTCAGCAAATAGTTCTGTATTATTGCTTGCCCAACGCTTGAGCTCAAATCTTCCCCTGGCGAGAAGAGAATTAGTTTCATCACGCACTTTTTTTAAATCACTTAGAGTATCTGCACCCGTTATTAAATCATCCACGTAAAAGTCTGATAAACACCTCTGACTTCCAACTGGGTAAACATCGCACATATTTTGAGCCAGTTCTCGAAGAGCACGGATAGCGAGAAATGAAGTACTTGACGTTCCGTATGTTACGGTAGTTAACTCAAACGTGGTTAACAAATCTCCTGGGTTATTTCTACACCAGAGTCGCTGGTATTTAATATATTCGGGTTTCACGTTTACTTGACGATATATCTTCGCGACGTGAGCGGTGACAACATATTTCCAACAGCGCATCCGTAGCATAATGGAAAATAAATCACTTTGCAGTTGGGGGCCGACCATTAGAATGTCGTTGAGTGAAATTCCTGTACTTGTGGGAGCTGACCCATTGAAGACAACTCGCAGCTTAGTAGTTAGGCTATCTTGCTTAAATACGCAATGATGCGATAAATAATAGCCATCCTTTCTGTCTCCATTGGCTTTCCTCATATGTCCTAACTTCAGATATTCCTCTATGAATGCACGATATGCAGTATACGTGTCAGGCGATTTAGCAAGCCAGCGTTCGAGATCAAAAAACTTCCATTTTGCGGATTCACTCGAGTCACCCAGTCTACAAGGATCCTCCTTAAAGGGAAGCGCCACTTCAAATCGATCTGTTTCATCTCTCCTGAAGTTCCGTTGAAAGTGTTCCTCACATCTGTCGTCAGCAGGTATGAGAGTTTCGTTTTTGTAGCTCTCTAGTTCCCAAAATTTTGTCACTATGTCCTCTAATCGTACCATTGATACACCTACATTATTTTTTTATATAACTTCCGGTTCACTCGGTAACTGCCCATAAATTATACAGCCGAAATGGGTATTGTACAGCGAAAATTAGTTCATTTTTAACCGACCGTCGCGCACTATATCGTAATAATGTCCATTACCGATTAATAAGTCAATTTCGCCAGGTTTGAAGTATTCCGGATCGATACCAGAAGGTATACGGGAAGAATCGAATTGAATCAAAGTCGAAGGAATTAGATCGATTATCCTCTCGATAACTAAAGCACTGATAGACATCTTGAATCTAGTCACCCGCGCCGCATTTTTTTGTATTCACAACGTAATTCAGTGTCTTTGTTTTTCCACCAACTGCTATAATCGGAACATTAGTGTTAATGTACCGCAGTCCTAGTCGATTAGCATATGACTCGGTTAAGGGTTCGTTTGCGAACCAGTGTCCAAAAGATCTCGTACTTCTTGTTCGTGTCCATAAATGACTTGGATAATCACTTTACACGTTGATAATAGCACTTTAGATGGCATATATGCAAAATTTACTGCGGATGTAGATGGGCCAATTGAACTAGATTATATTAGATTAGATGTTGTATGGGTGGCACCAGCGCCTATTCCACCGCGACCTTTCCAGGTCTATTGTGGATCCCTGTTTATCTCAGATGACCAGCTCTAGCTTTGCCTCTTTGATTAGTCCTATTAGCCCTGCCAGAGGGGTATACGTTTCCGCGCTTAGGTGTGTAGTGCCTAGCTTTTGATATCTAATCCTTGCTAGACCCTCGCAGTGGCATAGGATGTGGAACGAGTCCTCTTCTTCCTCTAGGCAGAATCTGCATGATGCTTCTTCCACCAGGCCTATTTTGCTCATATCTTTGTTGAGCTTGCAGTGTCCTGTTATCAGGCCTACTATTGTTTTGACCATTTTCCTGTCTTGGTTCAGGAGTTCGGTCGTGAATTTTGGCGATTGTTTCTTAAGGAACTGTTTCACCTGTCTCTGTCCTGGTGAGTTCGTCCACCAGGTATGGGCCTGTGTCTCCACCCATTTTTTTATGGATCGTTTGACTGCGGTTTTGGAGATTCCGCAAGAGGGTTCCGGGCCAAATACTGCTTTTGACGAGCCTTGTTTGGCTAATTCGTCTGCTATGTCATTCCCCGGATGTGCTCCGTGTCCTGGGACCCATGTGATTGTTACTTTTTTGTGACAGCCAAGTTGGTTAAGAGCGCGTATACAGTCCCACACTAGCTTAGATTCGACCTGTGTGGAGCTTAGTGCTCTTAGTAGCGCCTGGCTGTCGGAGAATAAAGCAATTGACCTACTTTTGGTGTCTTGTCTTGCTATTTCTCTTGTGCAGTGGTGAAGAGCTATCGCCTCTGCTTGGAACACCGTGGTGTCCTTGGTGAGACTGACAGAAATCTTTGTCTCGGGTTTTGTGCCGTATATACTTGCTCCTACCCCTTTGTCGGTCTTTGAGCCGTCCGTAAACCAGCATGATTCTGCTTTGGTAGGTTGGCCTTCGACCCAGTCCTCTCTCTCTCTGTGGGATTAGAACCTTGTATTTCTTTTCGAAATTGTATTTTTTCACCATGGCATCGCTAGGCATTGCTGTAATCGCGTTAGCCTTCAGCTCGTCTTCTAGCCATTGGTGCGTTTTTCCGTGTGATCGGATTATGGGCGCCTGTCCTTGCATCAGTCTGTATGATACGGACCTGGCTTCTCCTTGAATGAAGATGTGTAGTGGTGGTATGTTCAAGATGGCTTCTAGGGCTGCTGTTGGAGTGGTGCTTAGGGCTCCTGTTGTACCGAGACATGCTAGTCTTTGTGTATTGCTCAGGAGTCCTATCGCCCCCTTTTGCTTTGTCCTAGTCCACCACACCACTGCTCCATAGGCTATCATGGGTCTTATCACCCTGGTGTAGAGCCATAGAGTCAATTTAGGGTTTAGTCCCCAATTTTTCCCGCACATTCTGCGACACCTGCCCAATGATATTGTAGCTTTTTTGGTGGCTTTTGTGATGTGTGGTCTCCACGTCATTTTGGCGTCAAAGGTTACTCCCAGGTACTTTGCCTCCCCTACGAAGGGAATTTCCGTACCCCCGAGCTTCAGTGGATTTAGGCCTTGCAATGCTCGTCTTTTTGTGAATACGACAATTTGTGTTTTTTGTGGATTGATTGTCAATCGCTCCTGTTTACACCAATTGTCTACTATGTTTAGGGCTCTTTGTGTTCGCTCCGAGACAACTCCCGCGAACCCGCCCCTGATGACAATGGCTAAGTCATCCGCGTACCCTTGGCAGTTGATGTCCTCTGTGGACAGTTTTCCTAGAAGGTCATCTACTAGTGTAGCCCATAACAGTGGAGATAGCACTCCTCCTTGTGGGCAGCCCCCCCTGCCTTAGCCTTAATGGTATGGCCCCCAAAGTGGATATGATTGCCCTTTTCTCTAGGCTGGCCTTGATCCATTGGCAAAGGCTTGACGGGACTCCTTTCCTTTTTTGTGCCTCCACGAGAGAGTTTGTTGTGACGTTGTTAAACGCCACTTCTATATCCAGAAATGTGGCCAGGGCTATATCTTTGTCTTCCATTGACTTTGTGATGAGCCTGTTTAGGTCGTCCAGCGCCGAGTCCGTTGACTTAGCTGGTGTTGTTGATGCGACAGATTCCGACCGGTTTGAATTTGATTGTTGTGATATATGTAACATAGTATGATGATTACATATTCGACAGGAACTGGATGGGCATTTTTGAGCAGAATGATTTTTTCTAAGGCAATTAAAACACCAGTGGTTTCTTTTAGCAGTATTGATCCGCTCTGCTACACTCATTTTTGTAAATTTTTCACATTTATAAATCGTGTGGTTTCCGTTACACATACTGCATTTACGATCCACGGTATTTGTGTGTAACACTTTTGCTTTATGGGATGCGGGCGGGTTGTTAGCACTAAACACATTGTCTTTAACCGCCTCCAATAGTTTGCACTTTGCAGAAAGGAAAGTCTCAAGCTCATCTATAGTTGGTATGTGGTCACATGTATGCCCTTCCCACTCTTTCTGGAGATTTATATCCAATTTGTCTGGTACCAATTCCACTATAAAATCATCATAATAATTTATAGGCCGGTTTATTGCCTTTAATGACGATATGTTGATTACCAAGATATCCATTAAACGGCTCAGTGATACGTGGTCATCCTTTTTCATATATGGAAGGTTCAATAATGCGTGCATTTGTTTCTTGACTATGAATCGCACGTTTTGATATCGACTCTTCAGACGATTCCAGGCGATTTCGTAGCCAACATCTGACATTTGTATACACTTTAAAATAGTTGCAGCTTCTCCCTTTAGAGCCCCTTGCAAGTAGTGGAACTTCTGTACATTTGTTAATATTGTGTTGTTATGAATGAGTGATACAAACGAGTCACTAAACCGCGTCCAATCGAGATAGTTTCCGCTAAATGTTGGAATTTCAATCGCTGGTAGTCGTACTTCAGGGATTTTGTGATACCACAGATCCATTTGTGGAAGTTTGTACTTGGGGAGTCTTGAAGTCGCTGATAGAAGTACCTCCATGTACCGCGCGAACACTGTTCGAGAAAAGAAAGGTTAAAGATTTCAAACCACTAAGCTTTCGTGGCGAAGAACTCACCCTGGAAGATGGAGTCAAATACTTGGGCATTCTTCTAGACAAAAAACAAACTGGAATACAAACCTGACGGTGGGATCTAAGAAAGCATGCATGGCCTTCTGGCGATGCAGACAAACTGTGGGGATAACATTAGAACTATCTCCAAAGGTAGCTCTATGGATCTAGACAGCCATAGTGCAGCCAATGTTGGCATATGCATTAAAAATATGGTGGCCAAGAATGACCTCCTAGACCACGTTAAACGAAGCACCCTTTTAAGCCCGATAGGAGCCATGAAAACAAGCCCTGCTGCACCCGTCATCCTTGGACATATTTATCAGAGAACAGGCAGCAGCGGCGGCTATAAGGCTTCGAGCAACAAAGACATGGCTTCAAGCAACGGAGGAGGTGAACACCACAAAATCTTAGAGGATCTCAGGAAACGAAATCCCGAGATTATGATGCCAGTGAACGATGTCCCTCGAAAATACATTCTCACCAAAAAGCTTCAAATAGACAAAAACATCCACATATCGGCAATATGTAAGATAATGAGCACACCAATAATGGTGGAACTCGTGGGTATACTATATGCAGCAAAGGGAAAAACATATACATCATAACGGACAGCAGAGCAACAATATTGTCCATTGCCACCTGCAAAATTACTTTAGCATTAACGCTGGAATGCTGCGAAGCCTTCGAAGAAGTAGCTCGTGACAACAAGGTGACCCTATGCTGGGTAAAAGGACACAACAACAGCAGAGGTAACAGAATATCAGATGGTTTGGCGAGTCCGGACGAACGGTATGTGAACCGAACCACCCCTCCCTACTGATCATTTAATATTAAATAATATCATTCAAGGATATTTAAAGCCATTAAACCACCTTTAAAAATCATTGAAGGAATGTTACCCAACGACCATTCAATTTAATTTAAGGTCATTCGATTATCATTTAAGATCTTATATGGTCATTATAAGATTATTGAAAAACAACTAAGAATATGTACCTACAACAAGATGAAGTGACATCATAATCAAAAACATTAAACATTTATTGCTGGTCACCCAACGATCATTTAAATACTTTTCAATCATCTTATGATTGCTCGAGATCATTACATGGTCGTTTAACGTCAATCAAGGATCATTAATCAAATTCGAACGATCATTCAATGTTGTTTAACAATCATTTAATATCACTTAACATTTGACGATCATTCTAAGTTTTTTAAAATGATCTAATGATCATTCAAGATCATCTAACATCAGTAAAAGTTATTTAATATCATCCAACGACCGTCCAAAGCCAACAAACTGTCACATAAGGTGAATTAAGGTTATCCAAGGTTTATTAAAGAATATTAAAGATCCGATGATCACTCAGCATCAAATGTTAATGGTCATTCGCGGGTATTTAAGGTTAAATATCGTTCGATTGTACAATGTCATAAAATAGTCATTCAAGGTAATTTAGGGTTATCTGACGATCAAAATCGTATAAGTAACCAAGGTTATTGGTAATATATGTAAGATCATCCAACAACCATTTAATATGTATGTGTTTTTGAGTTTTGTGAAGATTATATTAATAATAAAAACGCGGTTAAATTCCTTTCTTCGCAGTTTTTATTTAAGCACTAAATGTACATTTAGTTAATCAACTATTGATAATGGACACATAGTGTACATTTAGTGCTTAAATAAAAACAGTAAAGAAAGGAATTTAACCGCGTTTTTATTATCAACAACCATTTAAGTGCGTTTGTTGACATTTAACGATCGCCATTCAAATGCCGTTTGTATATTGCCAATCTGGCAATTTAGGGTTATTTAGAGGTAATTTACAAGCAATTCAATTACAGATTTGATTTAATTCATATTTCACGGTGATGATTAAAATATAAGAGTAAATTTGATTTTATTTTTTTTATTTTATCTAAATTTTAAGAAAATATAAATATATTTAATGTTTTATTCTCTTTATAAATGTATAAATGTTTTATAATTTGAAAATTAATCGATTAAATTTTAAGAAACTTGATAGAAAGCAAATAAATACAAAATATATCCATTCCTTTGTTCCCATTGTTTGCATTGTTCTTAAAGAATAAAACAATATGTATAAATTGTATTTTGTTTCTTAAAAAAATTATAAATATCTATATTGATATATAACAATTTTCCATTGCTAACAACTACATAACAATCATTAATATTTCAGGCAATTGTCGCAAAAGACGAATACATACACCTACACCAATTAACAGGCGACCATTCCCGAATATCAGCAGAGGATTACACAAAGGACTTGAAGGTGTTCACGAATTACATCAACAGACTTTAAGGTGTTCACCAGAGACTATCAAAAAAAATTATCTACACCCCAATCAAATAGTTTTTTTTTAGGTGATTGTTAAATTTTATATATCTATATATATACTAATAACTCATAAATAAATTGTTTATTTTAAAACGTCATCGATTTGATTGACACTGTCGCCTAAAATGAGTTTTCTAATATGTCAAATGAGGGCGGTGAGTGCCCGCCCTATCCGAAATTACCAAGTTTCTTAAGTCAAGTGCTGTACTCCCTGCAGATGCTCCAAGCGGAGGAGAAATCTCCCAGCGGCGTACCGTTAAAAACCATCGCTAGGTTCATGAAGGGATATTATAGATTAACAGGGGACGTGGTTAGTCAGGTGAAGACTTCGGTGTTGGAAGGCGAACGGCGAGGATTGATTATAAACAATTGTGGAGGATATATTGCAATCGGTGCTATAGCAAAAATACAACTCTGCGATAATCCAAATAACAGGAAGCAGTTACTAGAAGACGTTTTGAAAGTGTTTATCAATAAAAGTAACGTACCAGCTCGTGTGCGTCAATCTAAACCAGCGTCTGGTAAAACTAAGCCGGGGGGCAATTCGCGGGATGACATAATAAAATTGTTAAATACATATTTTAAAAATAATAAGAAGCCACAATCGTGTAATAAAAGGAACGTTAACGCTAACAAGAAAAATAAGAAGTGCGCGCGCCAACAAAGGATTATTAGTAGTAAAAAGAGGTCGCAATGTAGGGACAGTAAAATATCGACTAGTTCCAGTTCTACTCCAAATAAATCGTCGTGTAGTAATAGAAAAAAATGTAAGAAGAAATAATTTTGACTTTAATAAAATTTAATGATTATTATATGCATAGGATTTCATGAATTGGTAATTCAAATAAGAGAAGAATAAAAATATGTTTGTTATTTAAAATACCAACATATTAATAAGTTTTTACATTTACGTCTCTGACACCTGAAAAATGTTCCATCTAATGTATCGAAAATATTTTTTCACCTACGCACAATAATCCGAACATCAAAGTAATTATGAAGATATTACCATGATTACTTTAAAATAATAAAGATACTTATTTACACTTCATTATGTGGCATAAAAAGTAGCAATTAATGTAATTTATTTAAAAATAGAGCAAATATTAATCCAATTCCAAAGAAAAAAGAAACGGATAATTTCATATGAAAAAAAACTTTTCGATTATATGTTTTATATTGTAGGTGTGTGTAATTTTCTTAATCAAAATAGGGTCTTTTTATAATGAAAAATGAATTTCAAAAAAACTCTTTGGTCGTATTATTTTCTAGGTATTATTTGATTAGGAAGTATTTTACAACTGTGTTTTGATAATTCGTTTATATTTACATATAATAAAACTTGTTAAAAAATCTCATTACCAAAATTCAAAAAGGTAAGTATGTATGTTTTAAGTTTTTACGGCGACCATACATAAATTTTCTGGGGATATGGAGGGACTGACGTAGTAATGCAGACTGCATAAAAATCCAGCTTCCTCTAAATACTTCATCCGGGCATAGTCAAGTATGTGTTTGCACCTCTTTCCCACTTCTTCCTTTTCATCCCTTGATAATCCAATCTCTTTATCTCTGCAACAAAAAATTTATATACTCACGACAACATATAAATATCTAATCCATGTAAAATTTTAGATCTTAATGATTTAATAAACAAAACGAATACATAAAGCCATATATTTTTGTAAAAAAAAGTAGAAATGTAAACCTGTTTCGATTTACCTACCTATCATTCGTATCTGTATTGCCAAGGCCACATTTATCCCTGCTTTGTCCTGACCCGCAGACTGCCCAGCTAACCATGCCGCACATTATATCAAAATCAGTTCGAGAAAGTTGATTTTTCTGTAAAAAAAATTAAATGCATATATACTACTTTTTAATTGTACCACAAAGAAATTAATGATTTTTTATTGAAAATGCTTTAAACAAACTGCAATTTTTTATCAAAATGGTTAAACAACCCTCCTATATTTCCATAAAAAGCAAAACAATTGAAAATCTATTTAAAAACTGCCCAAAACTTACAAATTTACAAAAAATTGAATTTGCTAAGAAAAAAAAGAAAAACACAGACGAAAAATTAAAAACCAATACAAATTTGATAAAAAAAGATTACACTTTAGAAAAATAAAACAAACAATGTAAGACAACAAAACGATTAAAACTCTCAAAAATTTATAAACACATCTAAATGAAACGGTTGAACTTTTACATATAAAAGAAACAATTGAAATTTGTAAAGAAAAAGAATACAATAAAACGTTTAGAAAATAAAACAAAATAGATGGAATTTGACAAAGAAAATCTTAAATATTAATGTAATTTTTTGAGATACCTCATTATCAAAATAGCTCAATATTATTGGTTAATCTCTAAACCACTGGAAAACACTTATTATACTTACCTCGAAAAAACTCTTCCCTATAAATTCCGTCCATTGACACCGATGATGGCAGCAAAACGCCATTATAACTCCGGAAACAATTCCACCAGAAGTTTGAAAATTTCTCATACATCGGAGTGCCAAATCTGTGAATCATGTAAAAGAAAATTAATATCTGCCCCTAATTAATTTTACAACAAATGTAAAATATTAAACTATTGTTTCTTGGCCCCTTAGTAGTATTAGCTTAAATGTAAAATAATTAGACAACTCAATATACACAAGTGTCTTATTTTGTTACCTATTTTAAATACATACTAGCAATTTAATTTGTTGTAGATTTACAAAATGTTTTCGTGTTTTTCTAATTATTATTTAAAAATAAAAATAATCAGAAAATTCGCTAGTTAATTCATAGAAAATATTAAACTAAACTAATTTAAACATCAATTATATAAGACGTTTATACTATAAACTGAATGTTGGTAATACATTAATATGACTAGTTTCATTTCAATTACGATTTTTTCTGTATGTATTAATTATACCGGGTGACCCATTTTAATAAATCCACTGTAATATCTCGACACATATGCGTCCTACAAAAAAATGTTCCAAATAAAAGTTTGATGGTTTCGAAAGGGCCATCTGATGCTATACAAATTTTTTCACCCCCACCCTCCAGGGGGCGGGGCAGGGGGTCAACTTTTGTATCTTAAATGGGAACCCTTATTTTTTATTGCAGGTTCGGATTCTACATAAAAAAATATGAAGATTTTATTTGAACTTTTTTTTCGAATTGGTGATAGAAGGCGCTGCAATCCACCTTCTCATTCGGTGAATAATCGGCCATTTCAGTTGATTGTCAGATAATGCAATTATCACGAGCCGCCGCATTTTTTGTGCGAACTGTCCAGAAAACTAATTGCAACTAAACAACATTTTTGGCAAATTGCTTGTTTTGATTTTCGTCAGAATGTTTGTTATGATTTTCGTCAGACGGTTTGTTTCATTTTCCAGGAAGTAAACGGGGCGCGGTTTAGCATCTTTTTGTCAACAATTTTGCTAGAATAACCAGCCATTCACTGGTGCATTGACCTTACGCGATAAGATGACGCACCCCATTTCAATGGCGAATAATTAAAAGTGACAATTTTATCGTCATTTTATCGTTTTTTGACTTTATTAATGTTATTTTTGCGATTGCAGCGCCATCTATCACGAATTCGAAAAAAAAGTTCAAATGAAATCTTCATAATTTTTTATGTAGAATCCGAACCTGCAATAAAAAATAAGGGTTCCCATTTAAGATATAAAAGTTGACCCCCTGCCCCGCCCCCTGGAGGGTAGGGGTGAAAAAATTTATATAGGATTAGATGGCCCTTTCGAAACCATCAAACTTTTATTTGGAACATTTTTTTGTAGGACGCATATGTGTCGAGATATTTCAGTGGATTTATTAAAATGGGTCACCCGGTATTAAATAACATTATAAATTAATTGTGTACATTGGGTTGCCTGATTTTGTATTGTATCTTTATCTAACATAAATTACATAAATAAATATACAGGGTGACTCAAGAAAAACCTTTAGTGCTGTATCTCGCTTATTTTTCTTTATATGTATGTATTCAAAAGAAAATTATCTATAAGAAATAGTAAAAATGACTTCTTTATTCACTTTAATGATGAAGTTATTAAAAAACATTGCAGTATTGTATCAATGACTGATATTGTCAGTTTTGACATTTAGGCTCTGTATATTAGATTAAGTTAAATATGTAAATATGTAATAATAGGTATTAGTTCGGCACCGAAAGGTAAAAGAATGTATAGATTAAATAAATAATAATAATAATATTGTTTACTATGGGTACTTGATTTTTAATTATTTTTTTATAAATTCCTCAATTTCTTGACTTTTGGAAAAAAATTGTTTATAATTTTGTATTCAGAAAAAAATCTCCTTACTGATGAATATACAATACATGTAAAGTGCAATTTGAAAAAAAAAAGTTGATTGTCTTTTATCAAAAACTGGATGCAAGAAAAAATACCAGTTCCATTCATATTGAAGTCTTTTATAAATGATTTCATTTAGCACTTTATTTATTAAATCGGATCAAAAATAAGCGAGATACAGCACCAAAAGATTTTTCATCAGTCACCCTGTATAATTGTACTAATTTATCAATATATCAACATATGTTGAAAATGGGTTTAGAGAAATCCAATCAAATAGTAGAAGTAGTAGTAAGAAATTAATTTCAAATTCAATATTCTTAGATAACATATATCGTCAGTTGACTTTCAATAACCTTAATAGACCTTAACTATCTGTTAGATATAAAATTACTGTTGGGTGACATTTAAGGAATGTTTGATGATTTTCAATAGTAATTTAATGACCTTCAAAGACTTTCAATGATTTTGAAAGATCATTAGATGACCTAAAATAACTTAAATGAACAGTCGTATGAAGTTCAATGATTGTCAAATGACTTTAGATTATATGTTATGTATACCCAGTGTTCCTAATAACCTTGAATGACTGTTATATGTTAAATTGACATTGGACGACCTTAAATAACATTATATGATCTTGTATGGTCATAGGAATAATAGCGTTTAGTACCTATTAAATTACCTTAAATGATTTTAATATGTAATTCTAGTGGTATTAATAAAGAAATATGATTTAACTCAAATACATAAATCAAATGATAGATTAACCATTATATAAATTACCTAAAAATTATTGTTGGATCATTATTTAGGTTACATTAAGTGGCTTTAAATACTAACAAGTGAACTTGAAGAATGACTTTTAAGAGACCTAAAATGACTGTTAAATGATAGACCGTAAGATGACCTTGAAAGACCTCAAGTGACTTTTTATTGTGGTTGGGTGACTTGACATTCCTTTGAATGACTGATTCTTTTTTAAATGTGATTTTAAATAACCTTAAATAATCATGGGATGACCTTAAATAAATGTTAAATTAGATTGATTGTAAAGATTGACTATTGTATTACCTAGAATGATTGTTGGATCGCTTTAGTTAAACTTAAATAGCCTTAAACTATCATTTGCTAACCTAAAAGGATCATTGAATAACTTTTAACGGTGGATGACTTTCAATAATCGTTAAATACCCTTAAGGGGATTTGAATGACTGTTAGATAGTTTTGATGATCATTAAGTGGCCTTAAATTGTTGGTAATACATCACAATATTATGTTGGTAACATTGACATGTATAATTTTAGTTCTTAAGTTGTAGCCGCATGGCGAACACGTGTGTATACGAATAGAATGTGAAATACAAGTTTAGTTCCGAAACAAGTGTATAACAACCTGCTTTTTATTTAACATCCAAAACAGGTTATGGGCCCAGGACCCTCGATAAACCAGGACAGTTAGTTCATGTTAATAAAATTGTAAACGGGTTGTGTAAAAATGGCAAATTATATCGCGAACGTTCCGAAGCTGCGTGGTCGTGAAAATTACAATGATTGGGCATTTGCTGCCGAGAACTTTTTAATACTCGATGGATTAATCAAGTATATCAGTGATCCAGAAACGGATATTAACGAATCTGAGGACGCTAAAGCAAAAGCAAAACTAATATTAACAATAGATACATCATTGTATATTCACATAAAAGAAGCCAAGACTGCAAAGGAGCTGTGGGATAAATTAAAGTCGATGTTCGAAGATTCAGGTTTCGCTAGAAGAATCGGTCTACTACGGTTGTTAATCTCAACGAGGTTGGAAAATTGCGACTCGATGACGTCATATGTGAATCAAATCGTGGAGACAGGACAGAAGCTGAGTGGTACGGGTTTCAAAATCGACGACGAATGGATTGGATCTCTACTACTTGCAGGATTGCCTGAGAAATATTCCCCGATGATAATGGCGATCGAACATTCAGGTATAGCCATTACAGCAGATTCCATAAAAACGAAACTCTTGGACATGGCAGTTGATGACAAAACAGGCAGCGCGTTTACCGGCAAAACGAGTTGGCAACATGGCTGGCAGAATAAACGTCAAGTTGGGAACACTGGCACAGCTGTCAAATCGAATAGTAAACATAAAAAAGAAGTTCGGTGTTATAAGTGTAAACAGTTGGGACATTACAAAAATAAGTGCACGGCAAATTTCGATAACACAAACACTAGTGATAAACGAACAAGTAATGCGTTTAGTGTTGGGTTTTATAGCGAACAATTTTCGAAAACTGAATGGTACGTCGACTCAGGTGCAAGCAACCACCTGTGTGGTAATATCGAATGGATGCACAACGTGAAAAAGTCCATGAATTTACCAACTATTATGGTAGCCAACAATGAAAAAATTGCTGTATCGTGCAAAGGTGATTTAGAAATTACGACAAAAGTAAGGAATGTGGAGTACACAATACCAGTCACCAATGTTCTATATGTACCGAAACTTACCACAAACTTATTATCAATAAGTCAGTTGATTAAAAATAAAAATTTTGTCAGATTTGAAAGTAACTGTTGCAAGATTTTTAACAAAAATAAGGAGCTTGTAGCGATTGCAGATCTCATTAATAATGTATACAAATTAAGAACAACAACAAGCCAGAGCTGTTTCTTGATTTCTACAATTCCAACAAGTAAAACATGGCATCGTAGATTAGGACATTTAAATGCAGGTGATTTAAATAAAATGAAAAATCAAGCAGTTGATGGTCTACAATGCAGCGACACAATTAAGTCAATAGGATCATGTGAAGTATGTTGTGAGGGAAAACAGCCAAGAAAATCATTTCCGAAGGTAGGATCAAGAGCTTCAGAATTATTGGAAATTATACATACGGATGTATGTGGACCAATGGAAGTAAGATCAATTGGAGATTCAAAATATTTCCTTCTGTTTGTGGATGACTATAGTCGTATGTCATTTGTCTATTTTCTGAAAACAAAAGATGAAGCATTTGAACGTTTTAAAGAATTTAAAAGTATGGTTGAAAATCAACAGAATAAAAAGATAAAAATGCTCCGTTCAGACAATGGAGGTGAGTTTTCTAATTTAGAATTTGAAATGTTTCTAAAAAAATCTGGTATAATTCATCAGAAGACAAATCCTTATACACCAGAGCAAAATGGATTGTCAGAACGTATGAATCGTACAATACTTGAAAAAGCTAGATGTTTATTGTTTGATGCTGATTTAGAAAAACGATTCTGGGCTGAGGCAGTAAACACTGCAGTTTATTTAAAAAACAGAACGATATCGGCTGTCATTAATGATAGTACACCGTATGAAATTTGGAATGGTAAAAAACCAAACATTGAAAATTTGAGAATATTTGGGAGCACAGTGATGGTACATAAACCAAAAGAAAAAAGGCTCAAATGGGACAAAAAATCAGAAAAGATGATTCTTGTAGGATATAGTGAAAATGTCAAAGGTTACAGAATTTATGATTTTCACAGAAATCTAGTTACAACAAGTAGAGATGTTGTAATAATGGAAAATATTGAGGAAAAGGTCCCCATTATTATACATGATAAAAATAAAACACAGGAAGTGGCAGATTCAGTGGGGGAAACATCCGATTCAGAAACAATTTACTCAGAAACAGAAGAAGGTAACGAATCGGAAAACAGTGACACATATTGTAATGAAGAAAATGAATCAAAGGAAGATGAAAGTGATTATGTTCCAGAAGAAGATGATGTTCAACATTCAGGGATAAGAAGATCAACCAGGAAAGGGAAACCGAAGAAGTTTGAAGAATACATCACTTATGCATGTATGCAGAACACAAACTTGGAAAGTGACCCTATCAGTGTTGAAGAGGCATTATCAAGACCCGACAAGGAAGAATGGAAGAAAGCGATGGCAGAGGAACTTCAGTCATTCGAAGAAAATGATGCATGGGAATTAATCGACACTCCGGAAAATGTACGTGTAGTGCAGTGTAAGTGGGTTTTCAAGAAAAAGTGTGAAAATGAAAATACAGTGCGGCACAGAGCCCGGTTAGTTGCAAAAGGATTTACCCAAAGATACGGAATTGACTACGAAGAAACTTTTTCGCCAGTTGTCAGGCATTCAACGTTTAGATTATTAATCGCATTATCTGTTCAGTTAGGTTTAACTATTGTACATTTGGATGTTACTACTGCTTTTTTAAATGGAACTTTAGATGAAAATGTGTTTATGAGTATTCCTGAAGGCTTGAAGATAGATAATAAACATAAAAAGGTACTTAAATTAAAAAAGGCCATATATGGTCTAAAACAGTCTTCAAGAGTATGGAATAAAAAGGTGGATGAGGTATTAACCAGTTTAGATTATAATAAATCAGTAAGTGAACCCTGTTTGTATATTAAAAGAAAAAATAACACATTAACTATTATTGCTTTGTATGTTGACGATTTCTTTATTTTTTCTAATGATGAATCTGAAAGAAATTTTGTGAAAAATAAATTAAAATCATTATTTAGAATAAAAGATTTGGGTCAAATTAAACGATGTTTAGGAATGACAGTAAACGTTGACAAGAATAATAATTGTATAACTTTGGATCAGGAGGATTATATAAACCAATTGCTTAAGAGATTTAACATGACAGATTGTAAGTCTGTTAAAACTCCCATTGAAGCAAAGTTAACATTCGATGAAGGCTCAAACAGAAAAATTGATAGTGTTCAATATCAGCAGTTAATAGGAAGCTTATTATATTTAGGGGTACTAACAAGGCCTGATATTTTGTACAGCGTAAGTTATTTAAGTCAATTTAATAACGCATGTAATGAAACTCATTGGAAGTGTGCGAAAAGAGTACTTAGATACTTACAGGGCACTAAAAATTATTGTTTAAGATTTAATAAAAGCAATACAGAGCTAGAAGGTTTTGTAGACGCTGATTGGGCGAACAATATTTTTGACAGGAGGTCATATACCGGTTTCTGTTTTAAGCTTTCTGGTTCTGTTATTTCATATGAATGTAAAAAACAACGAACTGTAGCGTTATCAAGTACAGAGGCAGAATATATGGCTTTATCGGAAGCTGCGAAAGAAGCCATATATCTCAAAAATCTAATTCAAGAAATAACTGGAAAAAATGTAAAATATGTAAAATTGTATAACGATAATCAGAGCGCACAAAAGCTGTCCGTAAATCCCGTGTTTCACAAGCGTACTAAACATATAGATGTGAGACATCACTTTATTAGAGAAACGGTTTCAAACAATTTAGTAAAACTAGAGTATTTACAGACAGCAGAAATGCCCGCTGATATTTTAACCAAGGGGTTAAACAATAATAAACATTATAATTTTTTGGATTATTTGGGTATAAAAAATAAAAATATTTTGTTTTAATATGTTGATGTAGTGGGGGTGTTGGTAATACATCACAATATTATGTTGGTAACATTGACATGTATAATTTTAGTTCTTAAGTTGTAGCCGCATGGCGAACACGTGTGTATACGAATAGAATGTGAAATACAAGTTTAGTTCCGAAACAAGTGTATAACAACCTGCTTTTTATTTAACATCCAAAACATAAATAACATTGAATTGCCGTTGGATGATATTGAATGATGTTTAATTATATTAAATTTCTGTTAGGCCTTGAATTATAGTTGGATAACTTTAAATAATATTGAATTATGTTAAAAGATCTGGAATGACCAACTGATGGATAGTATTTAATGATTGTTGAGCGACGTTGAAAGATATCTTTACAAAACTCTAACACTGCTTCCCAATTATTATCTAAAAAGTTTTCGATCATCACTGTGCATCCAAATTTAGTATTTAAATTCTCCCTCTCCTCCTTCCATTCAGTAAACAATTTATCAATTTCGCCCGTATAGAAAACAAACAAATTTCTGAAAGTATTTTTATTATTAAACGATTCAAATTCCCCGAGTCCCGAAAGAAATTGACAAAGATAATAACTAATTTTGCCCTTACTTTTTTCCCATCCAAGTTCTTAAATTATATTTTAGTTTATATGTTGTTCATCTCCCATTATTATCAAAATTCTATAAATTTTGCGACTCCACTTAAATTACTAAAAGTTTTAAAATTGCGTGATTCCTCACAAAGTATTTAGGTTGGACATTAGTCTAACAACTGTTTTTATGCAGTTGGCAGCACCACTTACCCACTTACTGCATATTTTACATGTGTACTAAAATTTGGATTCACTTCAATCAACATGCCTAAATACTTCATTGTTTTTTAATATCAATTTCTTGGACAAAAATATTAACTGTTTCACCTACTTCACTTCCTGCCCTTCTATATAGCCAAGTTAAATGTTTATTTTATTTTGTTCTTTGAAATTTCCAGCCCCAGATTGTGAAGTTTTTGTGATGACAATTTCAATAGCTAATTTTGATTTAGATTACACTTGTACTGTGGTCCATTTTCTCGTTATGATTAATAGGTCGTCAGGAAACCCTCCTAATAGTTTCGCACCTTCTGGTAAATTTATGAAAATATCGTCATAGCTGATGTTCCACAGTAGTGATCCTAGTATAGTGGTCCCAAAGATATAAGGCGTTTATGGCCTTTCACCGACTGCCTTAATGAGTTTAGTGCCATCATATCGTAAAACCGAACCAATAAATATTCTTGTGCTGGTCAGGACCGCATTGTATAATTTTCTCTATACAAATGTGTACATTGCAGACTTATTTCTGCATGCAAGAATCCTATACAAAGAAGCAGTTGCCAGAGATTATGAAAACGAAAATATTTTCAATGTGCAGCAAGTTAAAAAGGCCCCTTAATAAAAATCTAAAACCGCGCCTGGGACAGCGTTAGTAGGATCCAGTGTGAACCACCTATTTGGGCTGGGGATGATAGTTTGCGGTCAGTCCTTCATAAAAATTATTGAAAGTTAAATACCGTAAAAGGTCATAAACGCCTTATATCTTGGGTTCAACTATACCAATCCTTGTGGTACACTGCATGAATTCCTCTAGTTTCGGTTCCCTGCCCTCATATATGAAAATGCTTCCCTTAAAGTAATTTTATATATTTCTAATAAATAATTGGCAATTCCTTTTTCTCATTCCTTTAAGAATAATTGGCCATGAGAGGGAATTAAAAGCGTTTTTGGCGTCGATAACTATACCTAGACAGTGTTTTCTCATTCTCATGTCTCATTGCAGAATTTTCGCACCTCCATTATTGAATCCACTCTGCATTTACTGAAAAAAAAGCAAAATTGCTGTTTTGATAGACCCCCATTCAAATCTAATATTGCGTTTGTTCTATTTGCAATTAGTTTTTCCAAAATTTTACTGACAATTTTGTAAAGTTTGCCCCAAATATCGTTACCTACTTTCTCTAATAATTCTCTCCACTTTTTGTTTTGCCTTAGTTAAGATGTTCTCCTCACTGTCAATATCTCTGTGTGTTCTTCAACATTTAAGTACATTCCTTCTCACTTCATTTACCTCTTACCTCGATAGATACAAAAGAAATTTGCATATGCATTTATATCTGTCAAATAAACTTAAAAGATTAAATATTCTATCATTTACCTCCTTAGCTGTATCAATTTTTTATTCTTGTATTATTTTTTCTTTTTTGTATGGCCAAATGACATGCTTCATTTAATTTCCCTGATAGTTCTATTGTAGTTACTTCTACACCATTGGTTTCTCTAAATCTTCCTGAATCTTTTTAGTTTAATTTGCACTGTTGTTTATCCATTTTATTCTATCACTTTTCGGTGCTTGCGTGATTTCAAAGTTAATTACTTCTTGCTGTTTCTGTCAGAGATGCAAAAGTTATATCTATAATTGAATCTGAACTTTGTCTTATGAATGGCCTATCGTTACCCAAATTAATAATTTCTAAATCATTAATTGCCAAAAAGTCTTTCCTCCCTCTTATATCAAATCTTGTTTCCCCCAATAATGGTACTTTAGCATTAAAATCATGTCCAACAATAACCAAATTTCTCATGCTTCTAATGCATCTTCCTAGGCCGTCTAACCAATCTTCAAACTCTGCCTCTATGTAATTAATTGTAATCAACCACAAAATTATTTTGACTTCTAATATTCTATAAACTCTCTCATAATAAAGAACCCCCATCTTAAATGATATCACACAAATATTTTTTGCAATTACATACCGGTAGCATCCCCGCATAAATGTTTCGTTAAACCGACGATGCTTTCACTCTTAGCAACAGCCTCCACTTTTCCCAGCACCAAATCGGCGATGTCGGCTTTAATTCTGTGAACTTTTCCCTCTGACTTGTCCAGCTTGTTGTCCATTTTATGCCTAGGCGATGCTCTCTCCACCAGTAAAACTGAGGCGTCCTTGTACTCCGAAATCGCCTGTGAAATCCAATAACTTAATTGTCCTGAAATACACACACACACAGATTCACACGATGGGAACATCATGCCTAAATTATATGTGAAAAGTTTTAACATAAGTTTGTCATACCTCCATACCAACATAGATCATTAATTCCAAAATGTGGAAATTTTTTTAGTCACTAAATGATGACAATGAATAATATTGCTGAGTAGTGACTGTTACTATTCTATGTAAAAAAGATAATGATGATGACTTTAAGCTAATACAAACGATTTTTTTATGATTATTAAACATCCATGATAAATATTCAATTTATCTAACATACTGTTAATATCTGTTATCTATCTGTACCTTTTCCTGCTCCAAATTCGATGTAACAAGTTCCATTCTTCATCAGCCCACTGTTTTCCAGATGTCCTAAAAGGGATGATGACTGTACCAGATGTTTCTTCTTTTGCTCGCCATACTCGGGCTTTTTAATTTCATCCTCCACTATGGGATTCGTCTTAAAACTTTCTTGAATCTTTCCCAAGATGTGAACTAAACAAAAACAATAGTGGTGCCATCATAGTATCTTTCTAATATTTTTTTTTATTACGATTAAATGCTTAATAAATGAAATATAAGGTAAATAAATATCTACAGTTGTAAAAAGAAGTCTGGAATAAATAACATTCCATCAGGATTTGACTGGAAGAACATTCTGAAGAATGAAATCTGCCTGTGATTCCTGGGCTCAAAATTTAGTGTATTTTATTGTATTCTGTTAACAGGTAATCCAAAGCATAATAATAATAATAAAATAATTAAAAACCAGTTCGAATTTATTAAAAATTGTTTAAATTTATCAAAGAAGAAACAATTGATTTAATTTGATTTGATGAAAAAATAATTAAAAATCTGCGGAAAAAAAAACTTCATAAATTATAAAAGTCGCCCCAAACAGTTTGAAAAATTTAATTTGCCAAAAAAAAAACTAAAATATAAAAAACAATTTAATTTGTTTAAATCATTGTAGCCCTTTTGAAACATAAACTAAAATAATTTGTTAAAACTAAATAAAATAATTTCCCAGTATAAAGCAAACATCTTTACAATAGTTGAAACAAAAATAAAAACGAATTAGAAATTTTATAAAAGACAACAAAACACTGAAACAATTGAAATGTTAGCAAAATGTTGAAATTAATTATGCTTAAAAATAGTTTAATTTTGAAATTATATTTAAAAAAAAATTAACTAAAAATTAACATTATTAACCTTGCTTTAAACAATTTAAATTTTTAAATTAAATCTGGTAGGAAAAAAGCAGTTGAAAAAAACAGTTAAGAAAATGTTTTTTAACAAAATACTAGAAAATTTATTTTAAAAACAATAAAAATGTCTAAGAAAAAACAATTGACTAAAAATCAGTTTTAAATTAAACAACTTTCAGAAGCAAAAATAAGTATGCTTAAAAACACAATCGAAATTCACTAATTAAAATATTTTTAATAAAATTTTACTTTCAGCTCTTCCAACAAAGAATAAAAGCTTGGGTTTAAGGTGCTATTAAAGTGGTACAGCCTCCACAGACACAAATTCAAGGCACTTTATCTAATAAATAAAAACAATGAATAAACTGTAACATTCGCAAAAAAATAATTTAATTAATTTTACATATCTATTGGAGAATATTATTATTAATTTAAAATAAGTAACTATGAATATTTGAATAAACTTTAGAAAATTATTAAAATATAGAGATACAGAATAATAAATGACTCACCATTATAAATTACATTTAGCCTCGTAATCAAATCTTTAATGTCACCAGGTTTCACCGAGGAAAGTAACCTCGAATTCATAATTGCCCCACTCTCTTCAGGATGTACCTCACCTCTATTTACACCTCGAACAATGTAAGGAATTGTATTGTCAGGCTTGGCATTGCAAATCTTCAAATGCTTTTGCAGTTTATGTG
This sequence comes from Ontholestes murinus, assembly GCA_963969525.1. Lineage (NCBI taxonomy): Eukaryota > Metazoa > Arthropoda > Insecta > Coleoptera > Staphylinidae > Ontholestes > Ontholestes murinus. Next base: position 33,039,585 of record OZ018392.1, on the reverse strand, counting down.
CAAAACAAGTGCTAAAACAAAAACTTACATCGAAACCAATTTTGTTTTATCAAGCAACCTTTTTTCATATTTATTTAAAACAAAGATAATCAGTAAATAGTTGTTGCCATTTACTTATATCAAAATGAAATATTTTAATTGATGCAAAAATTATTTGTACTAAGTAACATAGGGATATAAAACAGACCCAAAAATGAAAAAATGAAAAGATTTTCTGTACACTAGTAGTGTAAAAGACATCAAATCAGAAACATTCATAAAAATGATTTATTACTTACTGTTTGTTATCAAGTGGACATACTATCCTCAACGTTTTATCAGCACCAGTTTTCTCCTCCCCAGTGTTTGGGATGTGCTCACCGCAGTACTCGAACCCCTTCTTCACTGTCATCTTACAGAAACGTTTCTTTCGCTTTACAAAATGTTTACAATGATAGAATTTGCTGTCACCATCCGTGGTAGATGTTTCAATCGCTGTAGAGTCACTCATTTCAATTAATTATTATTTTAATTGAAGAAGTTCTAATATTATTATTTCTACTAATGAGGTTATGTTAACATGTCATATGGTCTGTTTGTAATGTGCAGAAAGTTCTTTATTACGCATTATACAGTGTGAGCAATAACATAAATAATTTTAATTTGTATGAATAGGTGTGGAAATGTACTGTTACATATTATTATTATTTTCAAAAATGCTTGGCTAAGAATTAAAAAAGTGCGCACATTTTATGCTAAATTAAAAGAGAAATGTTTGATTTTTCGTCATCATTAAATTACAAGAATATAAAAATTATGCATGAAAAATTATCATAAATATTTAATCGAAAGTAACGACTTTAAAAATGTTAAATGAATTATAAAAAATGGATATGCAACCTAATGTATACCATCTTGAATTGACGAGGCGGATACATGATGAAACTCCATAACAAATTGAAATAAAACAACACAGTTGGGAGGGTTTCACATTTATTGTTGAACACTGCAACATATTTCGCCAAACAACAACAATAAATGTGAAACCCTCCCAACTGTGTTGTTTTATTTCAATAATGTATACCATATATTCAACCTAGTTCCAGCATACTATAGTAATACAAAAATAAAATCATTTTTAGCAGTAAAAGACCCAAATCAAAATTTTTTACATAAATCAGGTATATATCGCATTAATTGCAACAACTGTGATAAAGTTTATATCGGTCAAACTCAACGGAATTTGTTAAAAAGATTTAAAGAACACGACTATCATATTAAAAATAGAAATATAGAAAAATCCGCTATTGCTTTCCACAGTCATGAAACCGGACATCATTTTCCCCTAAACAATATAGAGTTATTAAAATCAGCCAAAAATCAATTAAACATGTTGGAAGCAATTGAAATGCATAAAAACAGAAACAAATTGTTAAATTTTGACCTGAGTCCTCTAGATAATCCTCTCCTATCCCTAATTCCGAAAATCAATAGACACGCCGATCCCATCCCTGCCGCGGATAATTAACGTTTTTTCCCCATAATCCCTGTCGGTATATATTTAAGTGTAAACATAGTTTTAAGCATTAGTCATTGATAATGAGTACATGGTACTCGAAATGTACATCTGACATATAAAAATAAATGTGAAGGAAGGAAATTACCAAGTGTTTTAATTTAATACTGATAACTTCACACAACTCAAATCAAACCGTGAATAATGTATACCATATTTATTTTTTGAAATTAAACAATTATTTTTGAAAGTAATGTGCTCTTGATATCTCGGGCGTATGCGAGAAGTGTTAATATATAATAGTGCCATTTTATTATTACTACTTATGATTTTATTAGGTTTATGTAATTTAATAGCAATAGGCAACCTAATGTACACTTGATTAATAAATTTTGATAATAATACATAATTCGTCAGTGATTACTTAAAAAAAACACACACACAAGAAAATAAACTAATTATATATTACCAAATGCCAAATATTATTTAAATCTATCTTGTTATATTATATTAAACAGGAAATGAGACATTTGGCAGATTTGAGCCGTTATTTATTTGGGATGTATTAAAAATATTTAAACAAGGTCTAGAATTGATAAAGGAAATCAATGTTGGTTTATTGTGCAGCAAGAAAATGTTTCACGCGAATAAATGCAATATAATATTTCTGTCTTCGGAACAACCGTAAATTGTTTTGATCTAGAGCACTGTCAAGAAACACATTAACAATTGTAAATAGAGTTGTTTATGTTTATTAACATAGCAACAATCAAACTGGATAGTTTTGTATTGAAAACGGCGAAAGTTTTACATTCAAACTGGATTTAATACACGAGACGAAAACTATGAACCAGTCAGTAATTTGTCCGTGGACTTCGACGGCCCCACTGAGTGCGTTAAAAACGCCCGCGGAAATGTTGGAGGCGAACAGGTCAGAGGATGTGAAGATGAGTGAAATTGGTCAGATAAAAACTCCTATTAACGATGAAAGAAAGGTAGGCAATCAACATGTATTTCTCACAATCTATTATATACATTAATTACGTTAATTTAGCGATTAATATTAGAAGTATATGGCTATCGACCACGTAGTCTTTCCGCTGTGTTTTGTCTATTTATATTTGAATTAGCGCACAAAAGGACCACGGAGACCGCAGTGCAGGGACGCTAAACGACACCACCTCGTGAGGATATATATTTGAATTAATGAACTTGATCGCCCCCCTCACTTTAAGCGTTATCAATTATATCCCAATAGTGAAAGGTACCGGTCATCCGGACTAACAGTACTGCACTATCGCTAGTGTGGCTGAGATTCTATTTTATTTCTTAATTTTTTGTTTATTTTGAACTACACATCTATCATCCTTTTGTTTTGGTAATAATATAATTTTAGAATAAGTTTCTGTTATAATTAGTAATAAGTATTGTAATGTTTCTACAGAGTACTAGTGAAGTTGTTAACGTGAAACCTTCATCGAGCCAGTTCTTCCATTTCCTACGTCTAATGCAGCTCTTTCCTAACGTCCACCCGGCCACCTTGCACACCGTGATGACGCTTTGTAAGAATGACTTTTTTGTGGCCGTGGATAAGCTGCTGTATGCGAAGCGTTGCAAGGAACTGTACCAGAACAGGATGCAACTGTTACAGAATATGTCCACGCCGGGGAAGAGTGGGTCGCAGCGTTTCGCCCCCTACTCGTGCAACACGTCTTATTGCCAGAACGTCGGTTGCATCAAACCGCAGGTTATCAAGTTGGACGCTAAGAAGATGGTGGCGAGGAACCGTTACAATAAAGTTGGTGGCGAAAAACAAGGTAAGATATTGAATAGAAAATATAGTAGATACTAAATTCAAAGTAGAAGGTTGAAATATAAATTCAATTTTTGTGCACCTACAGGTTGTAGTTCATCGTCCACACCACCGGATTTAACCCCAGTCAGTTTACACTGCAACTTACCAATTCGGCCACTTTCTCCACCTTCATCAGATCATTCAGCACTTACTTCTAACGCGGTGAACGACTCACTGCAGAAGTAAAGGAACATAGTTTATTAATTTATTAAGGTAAATGTGTTGGACGTCTGGTGTAGATTACTTAATGTGTTTAATGTTAATAAGTTAAATAAAATATTTTCATGCTTCCTTATTTATCATTACAAAACTGTTTAATAACTTCATTTTAATAAATTTTTACATGAATTAATGATGACATACTCTGTAAAGATAAAATATATTTAAAATTTATTTATTAAAAATAAAATTATAGTAGTAGTAGTAGTGTCTGGCTATCGACCACGTGGTCCTTCCGCCGTGTGATTTGTGTATTTTGTATGTGCGTAAATGAGCTCGTTACTTTAAAGGATCACCCCGTCACTCTAAAGCACTAATAATTGTATCCCAATGGTGAATGGTACCGGTCACCCATCCGACTACTGACCCGAATCAACATTGCTGCACGTCAGTTCGGGGCCGTAACCGAATGTGCCCCCACCGGCGTGTTAAAATTATGTTTATTCAAAATAAGTCAAATTTGGTTTAAATATGTCTTAAATAGTAGTGAACTTTTCACGAAATATTGTTCCCCCTGGGAACAAATTATATAAAATTTATTTAGATATTTTTATAAACAGCACAAATAAAATTAAATAAATTAATGTATAGTTTGTGTAACACTATAATGACCGCTACCGCTAAATTGAAATATCGTAAATAGTTTAATAAATTCTATTTTGTTAGATACACCTAAGAGAAACCTAATTTGCACACAATTAATAATTTGTGCATGAGTTTTGTAGACATACATATATCAAGGATTAAATTTTAGGATCAATCAAAACTCAAAAATTTGTTATTAAAATATATTAATTTAGCAAATAGATATTTTACTAAATAGAGCAAAGTAATTAATTAGTTCGAGAATGATCAGATTATTATAAAGACCATTTAAACCCAATAAATATTCTTAACAAGTTACAAGTAATTGTAGCAAGATTATTATTATTAATGGTACGAGATTCATTTTTTAATAAACCAAGCCTATTCTAGAATTATTAAAAGATAGGAGAGTGCTACCATCATCACAGTGACTAATACAGCCTAATAAATAATATCAATTCGAGTTGATGTAATTCATGTTCTCCTTGAGGAATTCCCTCTTGAACTGCAGCGTCTCGATATCCTTCCCTACTCGGCCCAAGACGTTGAGGATCTTCTCCAAGAGGACGTTGTGCACGTTCTCGATGCTGCCGCTCGCGTCGACAATCTCCCAACTCTTATCAGCCAATTGTTTGTACATCGCCAACACTTTCTGCTGCATGGCCTTGTTCTCGTAGCGTTCGCCGCCGAAGCCTGGACGTTTCAATAGATCTTCCTCGTTGACCGTCAGTAGGCAGACGAGATCGGGTTTCGGTAAGCCGATTTCCTGTGTTTTACACCACTCAATGTCCATTCCTAAAAAAAAACTAGTTAAAAAATAATACAGGAATGCCCAAAAATAATAATCTTAATTAATCGCATAATTTCTCAACAATTTGCAAAATGATGGAAATAATACATAAATGTTATTCACTTTTTTTTTATTTTGAAAAAATGTTTAAAAAAAGCATTACGTGAAAAGCGTGACATCTATGATCTAGTATTGCACTAGATTTAACAGTGCTATACTGATGACGCCCAAAATAGATCGAAAGCCAGAGAAAAAATAATTAATTAAAGGAAAAGCGTCGACAAACAACAACAAATTTTACAAAAAGCTTCATAAGTTTTTATTTACGCGAACTTTTGAATTTTTCTTGTCGTATTTTCGAACGATTCACATTTTGAAATATAGGGTCTAAAAGCCCGCTCTTCTAAACGCCCCTGTGTAGGGCGCCAAAAGATATTTTCTATCCAGTCGTCTCGAGCATCCAGATCAGGCACATACTTTTAGCGTTTCCTAACATATAAAAGCTTAAAATGGATTTATTTATTTTTTTCATATACTAAATAGAAATGTATCCAAAACCGTTGAGAAAAGTGGAATTTTGCTGTATGCAAAGAACTGTACCATAACAGGATGCAACTGACAGAGAATATGTCCACGCCGGGGAAGAGCGGGCCATTTGTTGTACAAATAACTATTGTCGTTTATCAAATAAGGAAACATTATCATCCTCATGGTTTCCCAATACGCGTCAAGTTTCGATGATAAGATAAATGAGATTATCACATGTTAGTATCAATATTATTAAATGAAAGATGGACGCGAATGTGAATAATGGTTTTTAATAGTGCAATTATATAAATGGGTAGATATATAATATATCAAAGAGGTGGAAACCATATAGAAGGAAATACTAATTTAAAGGTAATCATATTAATTAAAATCTTAAATTGATGATATGAGAAATTAATAAATATTTAAAGTTTTAAAGCTTACAATGCTTTATAATGGTAAAGTAACTAAGCACTAGTTAACTTAATCAACATGATTAAACATTCAGTGCTGATGATCCAAGCCATATCCACATGTATATGTATTTATATTAACGAATGCTTTTTAATTATTTAATAGTTTTATAGTTAAGTCATGTTTGTAATTCATGTCTCTTAATATTATTAATCGTAAATCCAAATTTGTACCCTGCAACAATCCACTTATTATTATATTTTATTTTGTAACAATTAACATTAGTAATAATTATATCGGTGGAGGTGTGAGTAACGTGGATACGTTTTGGCCACGCAGTAATAAATATACATAAGTGTTTAATGCAAATGTGGAAAATAGTAATATTAGTTGGAGAAGAGGTAAAGTAGTGTGCAGTGTAAGGAAGTGTTTTGTTACTTTCTTCAAAGTGAAAAGGGATAAGGGACATATAACTTAAGACCGAAACAGGACGCGGTAACCACAAAATAGGCGTATAAGTGTTGAGTGGTGAAGATGACAACAAGAAAACAAAGGACGAATTTTGGCAAAAATTACAAATGATATATGAAAAATCAATCATATATAATAGGAGACCTTAATGCGAGAGTGGGAAACAAAAACAGAGGAATAGAAGAAATCATGGGAATATGTGGAGAAGAAACAAAAAATAATAATGGAAACAGACTAATCGACTTTTGCATTTCTTCGCATGAAGAAGCCACAGTGTGGCGAAACAATTGTAGCGTCTTACAAAATATTTTTGAAAGTATTTATATAGTTTTATTCATATAAAGTTTTGCATTGTTAACGGATTGGCCATTATGAACACTAAATTCAAACATAAAGACACATACAAATTCACTTGAGTTGAAAGAAATAGAAACGAAACATCAATAATTGATTACTTTTTGGCAAAGGGGAACCAAGTTAACAAAATAAGAGATGTAAGGGTCAAAAGAGGAAGGGAAATAAGTGATCATTATATGGTGGTAACCAACATTAAAACAGAAGATAATGAGATCCAAGAGAAAAAAAAGAAAAAGCGAGGAATAATAAAATTAAGAATGGATAAATTAAATGACATACGAATAAGAGAAAAATATCAAAATAATATTAAAGAACTAATAGAAAAAGTAAACACAACAACAAACAGGAATATTGAAGAATTATGGAGAAGCTTCAAATATATAATTACAGAAGCAACAAGACGAGCATGCAGAGAAATAAGAAATAACACAAATAGAAAACAATCACATTGGTGGAATCAGACAATAAAAGAAGAGATAAAAAAGAAAAAAAGAAAATGGAAATAATATTTAAACACAAAAAGGGAAGAGGAATACGAAGAATACACAAAGCAGAGGAAAAAGTCAAAGAGGTGGTAAAAAGAGCGAAATAAAATGCTTGGGAAGACTTTTGAACAACTTTGGAAGAGAACTTTAAAGGAAATCATAAATTATTTTACACAATAATAAGAAAACAAAAGTAAAGAAAACATAATATTAACTCACATGAAGATAAATCTGGAAAAATAATAAACGGCAGTACAAAAAAATGCAAAGGTGAAAGGAACACTTTCAAGACTTGCTGGGGAAAAACAAAGAGACAGAAGAAGCAGAAGAAGAAAGGGAAGAAGAAAATGATAAAAGGGACAAAGCAGAAGAGGATGAAGGAGAGATAACAAAAGAAGAAATAAAAATAGTATTGAAAAAATTTAAAAAAGGAAAGTCACCTGGATATAACAACATAAAATCATAACAATTAAAATACACGGGTAAAGCAGGAGAAGGTTTACTACAAGAATTATTAAACTTAATATGGGAAAAGGGAAGGACACCGAAGGAATGGGGAATTCAATAATATTTCCAATATACAAAAAAGGAGATACTAAGGAATGCAACAACTACAGAGGAATATTATTATTATGCACAACAGCTAAGATATACGAAGCAATACTAACATACAGATTCGAAAAGAAAACAGAAAAAGATATGGAAAAATCCCAAAGTGGATTTAGAAGAGGGCATTCAACACAAGACCATATTTTTTTAATAAAAAATATAATAGGAAGAAAAATGGTGATAGCTTTCATTGACTTGGAGAAAGCCTTTGATCGAATGCCAAGGGAAAAAATATGGAAAATACTAAAAGAGTTAAATATAGGGACGAAATTAATGAGAGGAATTAAAAGTATATATGAGATTACATCTAATTATGTTAGAACAAGCGAAGGAGAGTCAGAAGAATTCAAAACATTATAGGACTAAGACAAGGAGGATCACTAAGCCCTAAACTATTTATAATATTCCTGGACCACATAATGAAAAATATAAAGACAAAAACAAAGAAAGTAGAGATAGGGTACTACAATATGGAAAAAACGAAGATTGAAAACTTCGCATTTGCAGACGATCTAGCACTAATAGCAAAAACTGAAAAAGATCATCAGGAAAATATAGATATGTGGTACAAGGAATTAAAAAAGAATGGAATGAAAATTAACATAGAAAAGACCAAAATACTAGTTATAGCAAAAGAAGAGGTGAAAACAAATGTAATAATAGAAGAAAAACGCGTAGAACAGATTGAAGCATACAAATACCTAGGAATAGTGTTAAACCACAAAGGAGATATGGAAAATGAAATAAATAATAGAATACAAACAGCAAACAAAACGTACTATAACTTGAAAGAGACAATATTGAACAATAAAATGATTTCTAAACGGACAAAATTAACAATTTACAAAGTACTTTAGAGATTATATACTACTTTATGGAGCAGAGACATGGAGACATGGACACTAGATAAAAGGCAAAATCAAAAATGCATGCAAATGAAATGAGATTTTTAAGAAAGGTGGAAGGGAATAACAATCATGAATGAATACGAAATGAAGAGATAAGGAAAAGAAAGTAATAGAAAAGAAACAGCTGGAATGGTATGGACATCTAGTAAGAATGAAAGAAGGAACACAAACTAAAGTAATATGGAAAACCAAGACAGAAAGCAGCAGGGGAAGAGGAAGACCAAACAAAACATGGGATTACAGAATTACAGAAATAATGACTAAATATAAAATAGATGTGTTTTTTAGATCGGATTGTTACTGGTGATTATAGTGGACACTATGACAATACTAAGCGTAGAAAGCCATGGGTTAAGCCCAGACAACCATCAGCATCAGTGGCAAAACGTAATATTCACGGGTCTAAGCTCCTTCTTTGTATTTGGTGGGATTAACGAGGTGTGATTTATTATGAGCTCTTACAACCCAACAAAACCATCACTAGGGATCGTTATCGATTACAATTGATGTGTTTGAGTTGTGCATTGAAGGAAACACGGCCGGAATCGAGAGAAAGGCATGATAAAGTAATTTTACTGCACGACAATGCTCGACCAAACGTCGCAAAACCAGTAAAAAATTATATAGAAACTCTGAAATGGGAACTCCTCACCCACCCGCCGTATTCTACAGATATTGCCCCTTCGGACTACCACCTGTTCCGTTCGATGGCTCATGGTTTGTCAGGGGAAAATTTCACTTCTTATGAAAATTGTAAAAATTGGATTGATTCATGGATTGCCTTCAAGGGCGAAGCGTTCTTTCGTCTACTACCCAAAAGATGGGAAAAAGTAGTGGCAAGCGATGGGCAGTATTTTCAATAATGTATTTTTTTTCCTTTAAATAAATTGTTATTTTTCTCTAAAAAAACGCTACGAATTAATTCCAACACCTAATAAATTAATTGATTAGTCAATCAATTGAGGGTGTTAAAATTTAAAACATAAATATAATTCAAATAAAATGATAAATTTGTTGGTATCACACTTTTTATTTATTTTTGCCTCCACAATCACATTATTACATAAATATTTTTTTAGACTTTCAAATTGTTTATTTCTTATTAACATTTTCATATTAGGTGTACAAATGAATAATCCAATTTTTTCAGCTACATTCAAGGCTTATTTTAAAAGAAAGTAAATTAAATTGTTCAATTAAAGTATTCACCATTGCTTTCTATAACTTTAAGCCATCTTTCAGACAGCTAATGAATTCCATCTCAGAAAAGATCCAATAAATTCGTCAGATTTCATCCACTGATTGGAAATGCATATCAGCCAAATCGTGTTGTATTGACTGAAACAAGTGGTAATCAAATGGAACAATGCCTGCATAATATGCCAGTTGCTACAAGACGTCTCAGCAAAGACTCATTATGATGTCTTTTGTATTGGAAGCAATATGTAGCCTAGTGTTGTCATGTACTTTGCCAGTATACGGCCATTTTCATTTACTCAAGCAGTTCGCAGTAACTGTTTCCCTCACTTTCAACAACTCATAATAAAGCCTTTCACATCCCACCAAATAAAGAGAAGAAACTCCTTTCCGATTTGGTTTTGCGACCGATTGTGATGATTCGTTAGGGTTTACCCACTACTTTCTGTTTCTGGAAAGTCAGAGTATCTATTTCTCATTGCCCACAACGATTTTCCACAAGACTTTTTTATTGAGCTGCTACTTGTTGATTTTTGTCAGTTTCAGTGAGTTTTTTCGGAACCCATTTTCCTTCTTTCTGGATCTTTCCCCTCTCGTGTAAGAACAAATCAATTTGCATGATCTTGCAGCATTATTTCCTTATTCCTTGTAAATCAATTTATTTAAAATTAATTTCTGCTTAATATAATTTGGATTATTCATTTGTACACTTAATAAATTAATTCTTTACAAAAATTTACTAGAAGATTTCAGTTTTTTATATTAATTTTAAAAGATAACCAATCGTTGTACTTTAGTAATTATATTTTCATTTCACATAATGAATTTTTGTTTAATTTTACATAAGTAATTATTCTGTTCGGTTTTCTGATAAGTTGTTAATATCGTTTACATGCTTCATTTAAAGTTTTTAGTTTCATTTGTAAATATAATTTTAACAATGTTCTCATGTCATTACTATTTAACATACAACTGTTTAAAAATTACAAGGTAATGTAGTCAAAACTGTAGTCAGAAATGTCATACCAAAAAATTTATTTTAATTAGATTTTTCAAAATGTATTATAAAGAGAAAACTACATTTTCCATCTTTAAATAATTTATTTCAAACCATTGCAGACAACAAATTGTAACTTTTCAATTAATTATATAAATAAAAACAAAAATACATTTGAGTTAATTTATGGTAAAACAAAAGGGAGTTAATTTATGATTAAACAAAAGATTAAAATCTTACTCAATATTAATTGTCAAAGTAAAAACACTATAAAAACGATTAAATATATTAATTAACACCACTGAATGATTTCTTACCAGACTTGCTAGCAGAATAAACGATGCCAGAATAGGAGTACCTATCGACCACCAATGTGACCCCGCTGCGTAGCTTGGAAAGGATCTTCTCGTGGCTCTCCCATCGGTTTGCAGAGAACAGCATGTGTATGGCCTTATCGTGCAGCTTGCAATTACCATTCGACAGGTACTGACTAATCATCGTACCTATGGCCGTCGTCCTATCGGGAAAAACCATCAATTCCGCGTTTACATTCCTCTGGTTGAGGCTCTCCACCAATTTCCTGCACTGTGTCGATTTGCCCGAGCGGTCTGCGCCCTCCAGCACAATCAGAGCTCCCCTGTTCGCATACATCCCGACTTTACGCGTCCCAACCGAAACTTTGAGTACGCCTCGCCTCCAGAGGGAATTATTAGGCGGGAAAAGTTTATAGGTTACGTTCATAATTTCCGACGTTTCCGACTGGTAGGGGTAATGGTAATTTGCGGTAATATGGCATAGTTGCAGTTAGTGCATTTAAATGCAATTGCACGTGAACGCTTAATTATTCGTTTAGAATACCTGCCTATTTATTTTTGTTATCGCAACTAGCTATTCATCATATGGTCTTCATTCCTATCATTTAGTAGATATATAATAGATTCCTACAAATTAGCAAAAAAATATAAAGTTAAGTTTGATGTAAATTTCTAATTTGACCTTGATTTTTATTCACCTCATATTACAGTAAATTAGATATGGAAGAAAACTTCGCAATTCACGTTTTATAAATATTAATGAACTGATAAACAAATTCGAAATACATTTTTTTAAACAACAATATATATACAAAATCTTTATTTGATACTACAATAATTTTTGTCTATAAAATCCAAGGCTATAATAATACATATCACAATATAATTGTAATATAAATTTAACATTATACCTAACCTTAAAGTGATATTTGTAAATAATGTGCATTGTCAGCAAGATTTAATAGTAAGTCCATTAACCACACAAAAGAAAAAGCTAAAAATACACAAATCATATGAAGATGATGGTGATGACCTTTACTATATGATTAGATACTTTATGCCACTATTTTTTTGTATAATACACTCAGAAAATTAAATAATCATCATCAGTTATACGAATTTAAATACATTGAAAAATATCTTATTTTCTTTTACAAATTATATTTACTGGACTAATATTATTTTTATTACCAAAATATTTTAATTTTCTGTTATGTATTATATTTACTGGACTAATATTTTTAAAATTACTAAAATATTTAAAATTTATTATTTATACCTTGTTTTACCAAAGTGGATTATTTTTAATAACAAACATGTTTGTTGTTTATGTTTTGTTTTAACAAATTCAAGGCCTAACAGATTTGATTTCGAGCTGTAAATCTAGAACTACAGACCACCTGAACTACTAAACGACTTAATTAAAATTTTAACTTCAAAGATATATTTGAACCGTCATTAACTTTTAATATAAGACTGAAACTGCAAAAAATCCATTAAAAGAGGATTATATTTATAATAGTAATAATAATAAATCTTTTTGAACTAGTGTAATTTATCATTATTACCAGTTTGATTCAATTTATAATAATCATTCTTCATTTTATTAGGTAACAATTGTGTAAATAATACCACGATGAAGTTTTACAAAGCTGAAATAGCTGACATATTGCGATTATCTCAAAGGGACTCTTCTTTCATCAACGATTTACAAGATCATGTAGTTGACGCACTGCAGTTATTGTGTGGAAAAAAGTACAACTTAATAAGGCAGTATGTTCCAGTGTTTACAAGCTCGTGGTACTACCTGCTTACATCCGTGTCCAATATACAAACTCTAGGTGAGGAGTACACAGGCACAATACGGATTTGTGACGGTGATGTACCGTCCGCTGCTGTAAGCAGATTTTATGTTGGTTTATTATTGAAATGTATGTTGATTTTAAATTTTAGACACAGCTAATTTGGATGGCATTTTATTTAGGAGGTGAAAAACTTTTTGATAAGTTTCTAGTTAAATTCAGCAAGGAGGTGAACTCTTCGGATTCGTTGAGGGCTGAGGCCAAGCTCAGCATTCTTAAAGTTATCGATTTTGTGAGGGAGCATAAGTATATTATACAGAGGTTGCATCATTCTTTGTTTTATATCTGTGGGACTTATTATAATATTTCCAATGCACTAACTGGGGTCAAATATGTAAGTTTATTCAATAATTATTAATATAATTAAGATATATATATGTAAGATGGGTTTAATTATTTATTCAATAATTTATTTTAAGGTATTACTAAGGCAATGGATGCAGGACACAAGTGCCGCAGCCAGTTTTAATATTCTAGGCAAAATCTCAATGTTGTACCTGTTGCTCCTGCTGGCGGAAAAGGTGGCTACACATAGAAACTCAACCTTACAACAAGAGAGTACAGTTGGTACTAATACATCGGCTAATATGTGTGCTTTATGTGCTGAAAACTGCAGAAACGTCTCAGCAACTCCATGCGGGCATTTATTTTGTTGGGAATGCATATATGACTGTTTGAAGCACCAGCCCAGCTGTCCCATATGCAGGGAGACTGTTAATCCTAGTAGAATAGTACTTTTACAAAATTATTCTTAAGTAACAGTTTTTTCTGTTATAATAGGGTGAGGATGTACAGGTTAGGAAATATTTTTTACAAATAAAAAGTTTAATTTGATTAATGTTTGTATTGTAATAATAATAATAACATTGCTGAGAAAAATACAAATTGTACAAAATAATTAGTCAGGATTTCTGGAATGGGAGCAGTTGCACTTCAACTAGATTCGATGAATAATAAAGTGTATGTGGAAGCCCCAACAGGTCGCCACACATATTACCTCCTGATCCATTACAAAGAAACATTAATACAACAATAACAACCTACATTCATACATTTTTTTAAATTTACTCAATTCCACAGAAGTTTGATTTTATTAACAACTGTAACATAATTCTTGGTATGTGTAAACCTGACACGGAGACGTAGTTAGTAGCTGCCGAGTTGCATGTGAGCTTGTCGAAGGCACAGTGTAAATTGCACACTTTTTAATTTAACTTACGCTTTACCAAATAACAGTTTATTGTGTCAATTACGCGCACACAATTTTGATTAAAATATGAAAAATATATCCACCTGAAGATGGTAATTAGTGGAATATAATTAAGTGGGTTTTGATTAGTGAGTAAAATTAAACATTTTATTACACCTAGTGGTTATGATTAGAGGCTGGATTTTTATGTGAGCCTGTGAAATATTCTCAAAATATTTAAAAAAATTTTGTAATTAAGTAATTTTAATTTTTTTTTGTCGATATATTACCATCCAATAAAATGAATATTAATAATCCTTCTATCAAATATCCACAATGAGTATTGTTGACTTTATATCAGTCGTTGGAATGATTGTCATATACTTTCATTTATTCTCAGTATTTTTTTTTTTCATTTCTATATTTTATTGAATATATTTCTCTGTCTATTCTTTAAGATTACTGATTCAAAAAGGAATTGTTTAAAGTTTCTTATGTTGAATTAACTTTAATAAAAATATTAACTATAAATGCTTAAACAAATCGAAGGAGATGGTTAACCTTTGCAGGATAACTACGATGGATAAGATTATTAAAATATCTCTGATTTAATCATTTTTAAACCTGAAGAAGGAAAGTGTAGAAGGCATTATAGATAAAAGATCAGCTTTAAAGAGTTTCAAATTAAATATTTATAAATCAATGGATAATAAATTTAACCAATTATTATTATTTTTTTTTACAAATATTCCAATATATTATCAAACCAGAGGCATAACCTTAAATTAAAAGGTGCTGTAAAGAACAGGAAGACCAATTTAAAGAATTTATAGTCATAATATAAAAAAGGACGTGACCGAATGCCTATGTCAATTCACAAAAAAATCAAAGAAAACTTTTATTTCGACTTGAAGAAACTCTAGATGCTCCACAAATATACAATTTATTCAATTGGGGCAAATTGTCTTCTACAGGTTAGCAAAATAAAATTTACACAATCATAAGTTTTACTGTGGAAGAAATAGGTAAGTGAAAAGCTGATCGTTTTTAAGAAATTTATATTTGTTGCATTCATCTCGTTTTTTCTCTCTTTCCTCAATAATTCATTAAAGTTCAAGTTTGCTTTCTTCTATAATTATACCTCTTGCTAACTATATATTTTTATTTTTAGGAAGCAGAAGATATAAAAAGTATCATTTGATCAGGTAAAACATATATCTTTAGGACTTAATGAATATGTTTTGATAAACTTTAACGTAAACAAAAGGAATCAATTTTGATCGAAAAAAAAAAGTATGATACAATAATTCAAACGAATTTATTCATTAAAAATCCGGCCTCTAGCCATAATAAATGCAGAGACAATAAAACATCCTAAGTTTAAAAATACAAATTCGTAATATCGATTATAATTAACTACCATTCAGTACTTTCGTTTTAAAAACCTAACCTATATTGCAGGCAGATGATTCGACGCCGGTGTTTCGTAACATTAAAAAAGCCCGCGTCGTCGATGACGTTAAAATAAATTACCCGATTGCAATGCAAAGGTAATAACGGCGGTGTTTAAATCTTTATTACGTCTACATAGCACCGGGCCTAATTGACTAAAACACTACAGTTCAATGGCATATAACACTCATGATTGATGTACGATATGCATCTAATGATATTCCCCTACGATTACAATGGAACCTTACCGTTCGTTTTCGTACAATTGACTATAATAGGGAGACGTAAACTAAGTGTAGAGTTAATGATTGGAAAAATTAATAAGTTAATGTGCTGGGGAACACTCTGTGCAAAATATAAATATTAGGCGTCAACCTCGTGTCATTCTAATATTTATAACAAAAAAATATATTAGTAATTACAAATTACAGAAGTATAGTAAATTAATTTATAAATTTTTTTTAAAATAATGCAAAATACATAATAAACAATTTGAACCCTAATATTGCATCAGATATATAAAAAATACTTTTAAATTATGTAAATATAAAAATTTATTTTTCCTTTCTTTCTATTTGCGTTAAGCTACTCTTTATCCAAGTAACTGTAAGACATCTTGATTCATCAATTATTAAAAAATCTATTTGACTAACACTCTTTGTCTCCCGCGTTAAACTAAAAGTTGACGCCCCTCTATGCAATAGTGTGCAATTTAAATTTTTTATCCATTCATTCTAGGCAAAAATCTTTTGTTTTTGTTGCAATATCACTGCATTTTATTGATTTTGTTTGTTATATCCGTTGATATTACAATTGTTTGTACACATATACAATATGCAGTAAAATTTTAGTGATTTCGTTGAAACTATGTTCACTGTACAAATATCGATATCAGGAATATTACTACCCTCGGCTGTGGAAA
Source organism: Ontholestes murinus (assembly GCA_963969525.1). Classification (NCBI taxonomy): domain Eukaryota; kingdom Metazoa; phylum Arthropoda; class Insecta; order Coleoptera; family Staphylinidae; genus Ontholestes; species Ontholestes murinus. Next base: position 33,022,936 of record OZ018392.1, on the reverse strand, counting down.
CCAATATTTCACATATAGAAACTATTATATGTATTCAGAATTCAGATTTACACAAATTAATAGGGTACAGACGAGTAATTTGTAAGTAATTCTGGCTAAAATATTTCAACAAATGTTATAATGATTATTTAGGTATAAAACATTGATTTTAATGGACAAATAAAAAGTCTGTTAATAAATATTTTCTTGATTATTCTCATCTAAATATAAAATAAAATCGATTTAAATGGCAATTTTGTACAATTCAATGTCTGTCATGGATTTAAAAATCTGCAAAGGGGATGCATGTAACTGGAATTTTTATACAATAAACCCCTTTGCTTTATCGCATTAACCATTAACGTAGTTGTTTTAATAATTTGTTCATTTTCTGTAAAAGAGATCGTTGACAATTAGATTAGATTGATTAAAGCTGAAAAGGAACTACAATTAATTGCCATATTTGTTGTTTTCACCAACTAAAATAATACTTATTCAGTTGATTTCAATCTTTTTGTTCGTTACTTAGTTTAATCTAATTGCATTTGCTGCCAATTCATCAATTAAAAACCATTAACTGCAGATAATATTTACAAATCTGGTTATAAAATTAAAATTGGGCATCGATGAAATAAAACAATTATCAAACCTGCATGTATAGGTGCATTGAGCAATGTAAAATAAAACTTTTTTTATAAATAATGATAATTTCAGTCCTGACCCTCTCTATTTAACGCAAATAAGTACGAGAGGGCGCGCGTGTTTATTTTTTAAGTCATTCCCATCATCCCGAGGGATATTAATTGATCACGTAGGAATCTAGCGGGTTGAACTCCCTGAGGTCACCAGTAACTTTAAGATAACCCCACAGACGCATCGCCTGTTCACAGCTTTCCTCCACATATTGCACTTCAGTCAGGTTTAGGTCCATCCGCCAGTGGAACGGGGCACTCTTTGAGTCGCGGAACGTACTGGAGACGCCCCCCAGGTTCAGCTTGGTGTGAGAGTCGAGGAAGGCGCGCACGTCGGGGTGGTAGCTGACGCCGAGGAACCGCAGCAGCTCCGGCACCATTTTGTACGGGTTCAGAGACAGATCTTCGTAACGGATCGCCCTAAACAAATAAAATTGTTTATTCTCATCTATCAGTAGACATTAGATTATATTAGTAGTAGTGGTGTTTGGTTATCGACCACGTGGTCCTTCCGCCGTGTATTATTTGTGTGGGTGTAAATTAGCTTGTTACTTTAAAAGATCGTCACTCTAAAGTACCATTAATTGTATCCCAGTGGTGAATGTTACTAGTATAAATTTGGTTGATTGAGTTACTTGAAGATAATATTAACTTTGATTAAAACACTTAGAACCTTTCTTCAATATTTTAAAGATATTAAAGAAAGGTTCTAAGTGTTTTAATGAAAGTTACTGGTATAATTATATAACTGATTATAACTCATCAAATTACTGACCCGAACTAACGCTGCTAACTGTCACTAACTCTAGTTCGGCCGGCGTCTGGTTATTATGTTTGAATTTTTACGATTGTAGTAAAAATTTTATTTTAATTATTTTATGACTTATAACTGTGATTTTTTGTAATGGTTACAAATTAACGCAACAAGCCAGAGGGAGGAGTAAATAATCCAAAATGTAGCATAAAATTTATAAACACATTAAATGAGCCATAAAAAACAATTTTAATGGGTGTAATCAATTGCAATCGCCAGTTGATATCCTTGAAACGCATCTCATGATTACACACACACACATGCATAAATTAATTAACACATCACTTTATTTATTTACACACTTATTTAATTCATTAATCTGTTTTTACTCTGATAAAGTAAATATAATTATAAATAATATTAGGTCGTTTATATAATTTATATTTTTATTATTATTTTACAATCGTTGTGATTATGATTTAACTACGCAAATAGCGGTTTTAAAGTATGGATTTACCTTCGCGTTTTCACTTTATAACAGTGTTTATTCGAGAACATTTTTAATTTAAATGTGTATATGCAACCAAATATACATAATATAAATATATTTAAAATTTCTTTTTATCTAAATATTTATTGATCAACATCTAAAAAGCTATAAAATGTCTTTTATTTACTTGGTACTTCTAATAATTATTTTCTGACATAATAGTAAAATTTTGAATTAAATAAAAAAAACATGATAACTTTGTTTGTATAAATTGAAAACCTTTTTATTTATTAAATTACTATGTGTTTGATAATGACAAGCCAAATTTGTCGAAACTAGTCACAATAAAAAAGTTTTTAAGTTATACAAACAAAGTTATCATGTTGTTAAGACGTAAGTACTTTCGTAATATCTTGGGTTATAAATATTTATTGATTCTACTATAGGTTTCTTCCTCCAAAAATAACTTATAAATACATTACCACCTTTTCCATGAAATTTATAAATACATATGAGATAAATAAGCAGTAAAAAATATCACCTATAAAAATAAACTTAATAAGCATAATCAATTACAATTACTAGTCGATATCCTTGAAACACATCCTATGATTACACACACTTGATTAATGCCATCATTTATTTACTTTTATAGAAAATGTATTGCTTATTTATCTATCAAGTAAAAATAAAATGTTTTAATAGCAGTACTGCATGAACGCTTTTAAATGTAAAAACAAATAATAATAATAATATTATACAAAAATCTTAGGATATGTATTAAACTTTAGTATTTATAATAAATTTGTTTGGGTGTTGTGTTTGGTAAGAAAATATAAATTAAAACTTTAAACCGAAGCATGTTTATGCAACCAAATATACTTTTAGTTTCAACCTATAAAATCTTAAGTTTTCATACTTTTATTTCAATAGTTATTTGTTTATCATGTTGCAAAAATTGTAAATCGTTTTGGATAATTTTATAATTTCTATTTTATTAGGTATTTTTCGGCATTTCTTCATTTACCTGAATGTGTTTGGATATTTTTCTTGAAGCTGCACAGCTGCACTGTAGTCCGATACCATGTCCGCACAGAGCAAGCTTGGATTATCACAGTCGGGGGCTCCGGGGCACCAGTCTCGGTGTTTGCGCGACTGCATGACTCCCCGCGGGTCTCTAATCAACAGCAGCACTTTCACGTTCAGCCTAAACAAATATAGATTGAATAAAACAAGCAACACATTGCAGACTGAACAGCTGCAAAATAATATTTGGTTTCTAATAAAATACCCGTAAACCCGATACATATATACATTTTTTTGTTAAAATACTATTGATTTATTCTTTAACACATCAACACTGTTATTATTAAATTATTAGTTATTTTATGTGACGGAAATAAGAGTATTTCCAATATTAATAAAAAAATAGTAGAAAATTGTAAAAATAGTTGAGTCAAAAAAAGCTTTGAAATTCTACAAAAATAATTACGTAAAACTGTGGTAAGAAAAAACAATTGAAGACTCAAAAAACAATTTAAAATTTACTTTAAAACCATTTTATAAAGAGAAAAAAATGTCTGAAATTTCTGAATAAACAAAAAAAGCTACCATTGAAAATTCCTAAAGCAAAATAAAAATGTTTAAACTACTGAAAATTGATTGAATTGTAAAACCAAATAATTGAAAAATTCAGAAATAAAATAGCTCAAATATTCTTACAAAATTTAAATTAGTTAAAAACAACTTCTCAATGAATAAACAAGTTATTTTTAAACCACCAAAGAAGCGCGTATACAATTAAAATTCTTTGGTAGAAAATTTAAAAAAAAACTGTTGAATTTTAAAAATGTGTAAAAAAATAAAATTATAAAAATTTGCTGCGACCAGGAAAAAATAAACATATCAGAAATATTAAGAAATAATTCTGAAAACAATTCAAATTTTGCAAAAAAATGTAACATTCCTAAAAAACAATTGATTAAAAACAATTCTGTTTTTAATCAATTATTTTCAATTTCAAAAATAGAATTATTGGTTCCTTGTCCACAAAAACCACGGACTACAAAAAGAAAGATGTAGTTGAAATTTTAAAAAAATTCTTTTAAATTAAAACATTAAAAATTTTATCAAGAAAAAAATTAACCAAAACAACTGAAAATTTGACATAAAATTTAAAAAAAAAACAATTTTAAAATTTCAACTAATTTAAAACAAAATAAAAAGGTTTGTGAAAATAACACACAGTTTATTCCTTACTTCACTTGTTTATTTAAGCGTTAGATGTACATTTCGTTCACAAGGTGAACATTATCAATAACAAACTGTAAACTATATTTCAATAGTTTTTTTTGTGGATTCTAATTTCTTTCTTTCATACAGTAACTTTTTTTGAACACATTAAATTTTTTAAAAGTTAGTTTTTTAAATATATTTTCGGTATATTTCCAACGAGTTTTTGACTGTTTTGTATGATTTGCAATTGAAAAAAGTTTTTAACCATTTTGAAACAAATTCGTTTTATTTGAAAAATTAAAACTGTTTTTTTACCACAATTTTTAAACCAATTTTTAAATTTTACTGATAAAAATGTGACAAAACTTTTAATTATTCTTTGGGCAAATATATAAAAAAATATTTAAGTAAATTTAAAGTGTTACATTGTTCACTTATTTTAAAATGTTATTTGTTTTAGTTTTCATTTCTTAGAAAGTTTGTTTTTAAATGTAATTTTATGCAGATATATTTTTTGCGATATTTATCTAGGAAATCTTGAGTCTTACACAAAGAAAGTAAAGTAAATTACTAGTTTTATTGTTCACTACAAATATTTATTATATAATTTTTAGGTAACTGCTATACTTTTTGATAAAATTAATAAAAATATATATTTTTCTTAATAATTTCTCAAGTAAAAAGAACATAATGATAATAAACTTTAGTTAGCACTTTTGCTATATTAAAATATAGTCATAAAATTCATAAAAATATGTTTGCATTTGACTGATTTAAATTTATTTTGAATTATTTGTTCCAATAGTTATTACATTTTTGTTTTTGACTTTAAATAGGTAGGCAACCCATTATGCACCGAAAATAAATGAAAAGCATAATTTGATTGGTACGACATTTTAAATTAGGATTTAATGTTTAAAACTTTCGGCCTTCATAAAAGAGCTTTTAATTAAAATTTGATTTAAAATGTCACGTATTTTTTTTATGAGAACAGTCATATTAATCAAGGTTTATTTAGACCTTTTTCTTGTGACTTAAATTGTAGTATAATTGACATTAAAAAAAAAAAGTTCTAAAAATCTAACTGGGAAACACACTGTGAAGTCTGTAAAGTCCCACTTATAGATTATCGAGAGATTATGAAAATCTCAATCAAATATATACTAACTTAGGTTTTTATAATAAAAAAAAATAAATTAAAACTATAGTTGATTGTGCAGTATATAGTTGATATAATTGTGATTTTTATAATTTCGTAATACACATTATTATATATCCCTCATTATTATACTTTTGGTAATTATGATTCAAAATATCGTATTTCATAATTTCATTTAATTCCTATTAATATTTATGATTATTATTTTTGTGTGTAAACATTGCAATTAGGAGATGCAAATAAAATAAAATTTCTTATCTCACATAGATTATTTTTTAATGTCAACAATATCATAATTCTTTAGTTTTTCTAATGCCTGTTTATATTTACAACCTTATTATTCGTGTAACAGCTTCGGTTACAAGAGATTAAGATAATAAATTTTCTCATTATCTCACACAGATTATTTATTAATGTCTTGTTTAATCATTTGCAAGGCTGCGTAAAAGAGCAAATATATAATATAAAATATGAGGGTTTTACTATGTTTCTTAAAACAATAAATTTGTTATATAGATATGTACATAAACTTTACACATAAACAAACATAAAATTTTATTAACTATTTACTTACTGTTCATCTCTTAACAATTCCTCGGCCAATTTAAGCCTCAACCGTACGACTTTCATAGACTGAAAAGGAAACAGCTTACAGAACTCCTCCAGAAACTTGGCATTCCAGCACAGATTTCTGGGCTCGCACTGACTCCACAGTCTGTTGTTATGGGTGAAAAGGTACTCGTGCTCCTTGCCATAATCAAGGTAGCGTTCCATCTCACTGTAATCACACTGCAGCAATCGTTTTAAGTTAGTTATGGCACCCTCGACGAATGGAGCACCTCGTATTTGCACTATCCCATATTCGAGTAAGGGTTCGTAGTGGTAAAAGTTGCCCGGAACCGAGTTGAGAACTTCACCTAGGAAGGTGGAGCCGGACCTCCACGTTGTGATAATGATGCTGCGCACTGGTTTTCCATTGGTGGCCGGTGTGTAGTTTGTTAGCTTGGTGCCCGGTGGGAAGCGGTAGTCTTTGGTTTCCTGCTCGATGAGGTACCTCTGACGACGGAGGACTTCCCGCATAGGGAATGTGAGGTTTTCATTGGAGGTGTTGTAGTCGAGCTCGATCAGTTCAGTGTAGTGCAATGGGCGTTTGTATTCGGGGATGTCTGTCTTTTGGTTGTAGACAAGGAGCAGCAGGCAGCACACTACTACGCTGAACACGATGGCATTCACCTTTTTCACCATTGTCCTGCAATCAATATAACTGTGTCATCGTTAAAGCGGTGGTTTCTCGAGCGGGGTTTTAGGGGGCATTTTGTGCGTTCGCGAACGTGTTTATAATTTAACTGGACGGGCGACTGTCCGCTACTGCTCCCACTAACACACTCCAGCAGAAACACACACGCACGCTTCGGCACAGGCGCGCGCGGCCTTCCTTTTACCCCAAGCCCGTGCGCCCGAGCAAGAAGAAGAGTCGGAGAAGGACGGGAGCTGTGCTCCTTGTGTGTGTACGTATATCGACTGTGGAAATAAAATAAATAAACGCAACGGAACGCGACTACCACGCGCGCCAAAACACGGCGTTTTATTTATTTGTCGTGCGGAGAAAACGGTACTTTTACACGTTTAAAGAGACTCCCCCGCTCTCTGGGTCAGTATTATGCAAGAGATGGGTGTGTGAGTGTGCAAGGAGCGTGATGGCCGAGGAATGCATGTTTGCAAATTTAATTTAAAAAGAAAAGCGTGAGTTCACGCCTTAATTGCTACGGGAAATACGCGCATTCATATATCCTGTTTAATTACATCATTTTATCCAGGAAGACGGTTTGCAGATGTAACTTACAAAACTACGATTTATAAAAATTTACACTAATTTATATCCAAAAACAATTTCAAATGCGGTTTCTTAATAATATGTAATAATAATAACAATAATTGCTCTAGTAGAAAATGATTACCACAATAAAAAAAAGCTGGATTGCTTAATTAGGCTATTTCAAAACAAACTAGCAATGTTGTTAAAAATTAAGCCAAAACTTTTATTACAAACTCAATAGTATATTTTTAATTATCACATCACGAAGTGAAAGCCTCTATAATTACACCATTGGCGTATTACAGTAAAGTAACTAGCTCACTTACAAGTCCACAAAATTACGCTTGCCGCGAACAAATCGACTGAATTTTAACGATAGGGAAACGTGATAATATCGTTTATCTTTATTGATACATATAAGCCAGGCAAATATTAATGTGTATAATAAAAAAATATACACCGATCCCATTCCTATCTCAGGGAATTATCAGAGATTAACTGAAACAAAAAGTAGATTAAGAAACCTAGTAACATATATTTAAATTGATTTTCTCCGCCAAAACGTTTTTTAATAATGTGTTTCTTATAATAATTAATTTAAAAAAGTAAATGAAAATTAATGCTTTATTAAATGTTTAATTGCGGAGGCGTTTACTTGAATATAATATACATTAAATGCTTTATTAATTGTAATTAAAATGCTTTCTTCTCTTCAATTTTTTTGTTTTTTATTAATAAACAATGGAATTTTAAAATTTTGAAGCATTTTCTTAAATTTATTTTCGTTCGCAAATTTTCAGTGCTTTTTGTTTCTAGCTATGAAGGAGCAATTGTTTTGAAAAACTATTAAAACCAGATTACTTTTTTTTTAAACTATCAACACCCGGAATGTACATTTTCTCTCTTAAGTGTATCAATTGTTTAGAAGTTAATTAGTTGTGGATTGACGATAAATGTCATTTTTAAAGTAAATCATTTTGTTTAATCTATTAATTTGATTTCTTACTGTATTTCTTATTAATTTTATTAATGATAAATCGTTTTGTGTTTTGGTTATCAAGGAAAAATTAATTTGACCCTATTTCTCAACAATAACAATTAAGATCTAGTTATGCCCATTCAAGATTATTTAAGGTCATTAAAATTATCATTAAAACTTATTAAAGTTCATCTAATCAAATTTCAGTGTATTCAAGGTTATTAAGATCATCATCCAACTGTAATTTATAGACATTGAGGTCATTCAGAGAAATATTTAAAATCATTCAAGGTTATTAAGATTATTCAACGATTATCCAAGGTCATATAACGGTAATTTAAAGACATTGAATTCGTCCAAGGTCATTCAGAGAAATATTCAAAACAATTCAATGTCATGTAATCAAAGTTATTAAATTATAGATTTGACTCAATTCATTTTCTGCACCTGTCAGCAATACGATTTTAAAATCTATTTATTTGTATGGAAATTGTTTTCATAATACGTTTTCATTGTAGATTTTTCAAATTCTATAAACGAACAATTTTAGAAATAAACATAACAAGAATGATTTAATACGACTAAAATTATTTTAAGATCATTTTAGGTTTGGTTATTCAAGGTAAATTAGTGGCAATTAATAATTAAAGCACATCCAACTGTCTTTCGAGGCCATTTTTGTTAAAGTGATCTAATTATCATCCTAGTTAATCCAACAATCAATGAAGGCCATTTGTGAAAATTAATTTTTCTTTTCTAACTTTTTTTATCAATTTATCGGCACGGCAATTGTTTACAGGCTGTGAAAATTATATTGTCAACTCAGCAATTCGTTTTAACGTCTATTGATATGGACATTGTTCGATTTTAAAATTTTCAGTCTAAACGTATTGTTTTCATTTTATTTGGGAAAGATAATAAAAATAATAAGAAAGATCTAATGTCGCTGTAATTATTTTTCAAGATTATTCAATTTGGAATGATCATTCATCAGTCGACCGTTTCATCTTTTAAGGTCATATAACGGTTAACAAGGTCATTTGAAGTGATTGCATTCTAAACAATTAAAAACATTTAAATAAGCAAATTAATTACTGTTTTACTGCTTTATTCATCTGTAAGACAATTGATTGTATGCTAAAGTTTTGTTTCTAAGTGTGTAAATTAAATAATTGTCAAACATATTCGTAGGTATGGCAATTGTTTTAATAGGACTCTGTAGATACGTTCAGACTGCACTTAATTGTTATAAAGGTTATTTTGAGTCATCTAGCGATTTTGCAAGATAGCGGCCAAAGAAAATTATATTATTATAGCGGTTATTGAAAGTTATGTAAGATTATTTAAGGACAACTAACTACTTGAAGTCATTCTACGATCCCTAAATTATTTAAGGTTATAAAAGAACATTTAAAGTCATTTGAGAAACAAATTTTAGTGAATTAATGAATTTATTTAGTAATTTTGGTGGAATTTCTTTGCAACGTTGTTCAAGGTGATGTTATAACCATTTAATGTCATTTAAGGCCAGTCAACGATCATCTAAAATTTCATAAGGTTTTTTAAGGGTACTTAACGAACATTCAAGCTTAGTTTCTATTATACTTTTCCATCAAGTGTGTAGCAGAGAAAGTGTGAACTTTAGTTAAGGAAATATACGAGGGTAGATTAATAAAATTCCGGAATGGGAAAGTAAACGCAGTAATTAAACAGGTTTTTTTTTCAACATAGTACCCTTGCAGGGCCATACACTTTTCCCAGCGGTGCTTTAACTTTTTTAAGCCTTCAGAAAAATATGATTTCGGGAACTCTGCAAAAAAAGTTTTATTGGCGTCGATGACCTCCTCATTTGACGTAAAGCGCTTGCCTCCGAGCCAAGTCTTCATGTTTGTGAACAAAAAGAAGTCGCCAAGTCTGGAGAGTACGGGGGATGCGGCACCACCTCGTAGCCTATATTCAACCAATTTAGCATTGGCTATTCGGGATGAATGGGCCGGCGCGTTGTCGTGGTGGAAGAGCACTTTTTTCCGCTGCAAATGAGGCCGTTTCTCCTTCAATATGCCGTTGAATTGATCCAATAAATCGCTGTAGTATTGTCCCGTGATAGTTCTTCCCTTCTGCAAAAAGTCGATGTGTATCACACCTTTCGAATCCCAAAAAACGGTGGCCATGACCTTTCCAGCCGATGGGACAGTCTTTGCCTTCTTCGGAGCAGATTCGCATGGAGAAATCCACTGTTTCGACTGCTGCTTGGTTTTTGGTGTGTAGTGGTGGATCCATGTTTCGTCCACGGTCACGAATCTGTTGGATTACGCTTTAACAAGGCCACTCTTTCGAAGTGGTCACACGATTTCGTTGTTGTCCATAGTAAGCAAACGCGGCACCCATCGCGCCGACAGCTTCCTCATGCCCAAATGTTCGTGCACGATATTTTGCACATGTTCATATGAGATGCCCGTGGTATCTACTATTTCGCGCAACTTTACTCGTCGATCGGCTAACACGAGATCATGGACTTCGTCGAACATTTCTTCATTTGTGGCCGTTTTTGGACGTCCACCGCGTGGTTCATCCTTGGTGCTCGTACGGCCACGTTTGAACTCGCTCACCCAGAAACTAATAGTCGAAAATGAAGGTGTGGATGTGCCATGAACTTTCTGCAAAATATCTCGTATCTCCGTCGCCTTTTTCCCATCCATCCTGAAATGTTTGATGACTGCACGAAATTCGTTTTTATTCATTTTTGCAAAAGTACCTGACTTGCTTCACAAGATATCCTAGTAAACAAAAACGGAACGACGCACGTGTCTGAAAATTTGACAGCTTACCTACCCTCGTACTATTCAAGGTTCTTAAATTTAATTTTAGATCATTCCACGATTGTGGAGGTCATTCAAAGAACATTCAAGATTCTTAAAGTTTATTTAAGGTTATCTATTTGTGACTCTGATTTGGTTCAGGTAGGAGATCCTACCAGTGAGACATTTTAGAGTGCCAATCAGTAGTTCTTTCGAGTTAAATTGCACATGACTGAGACATAAAACTCTTAAATGGTCATGTATCTACGGTTTAAATCTAAAATTTAACAAATGGCCATTTAAGGCTATTTCAGATTATTTCATGTAAAACAATAGTCAAATTAGGTCATTCAAGTTACAAATTTGAGTTCATTATTTAATTTCTTTGCCAATGCTATTTAAATATATTTCAATATAATTCAAGGTCATCTAACCAATTATTATTCAAAATTATTTAATGTCCTTAGACGACCATTTTGGGTATTTTAATGATAATTTAAATTTTTTTGAGATAATACGAATATTTAAGATCATCTTACCATCATTAAAGGTAATTTTAGGTCATTAAAGGTTATTTATGATAATTCAACGATCGTTAAAAATTATCCAACGTCCATTTAAAATTGTCTCACTATTTTCCAATATCTTACAAAGTCTTCTAACAATAATTTAAAATCATTTGATGCCATCCGATGAGCCCTAAAAGATAACCAATGATCATTCAAGGCTATTAAATGTTATTCATTAATTATTTCATGTAATACAACGCTAAATTAAGGTAATTCTAGTAACAAATTTGAGCTAATTAATTAATTAATTATCTACGAATACTGCTAAAATAAAATTAAATCATTTATCGTCATCATTTAAAGTTAGCCAACATTAATTCAAGGTCATTTAAGATTTAAGATTATCTAAGGATCATTCAAAGGTTATTTAAGGTCAGTAAAGGTTATTTAAGGACATTCAACAATTTGTATATTAATGTTGTAAATAACTCAGATTTTCAAAAATGTGTGTTTATTTTCACTACAATTGATTCGCAAATTTATTGCTTCTTCAGGTGAATAAAATGTATAACATGGAAGACCTAACTGGTTTACTGACACATCGACTATCATGGTCATTCGCGAAAACCTCGTATGGCAAAACAAATAAATTATTTGCGATTTCATTCATGAAATGACCTCTATAAAACCATTTAACAACTTGAGTTTTCTGTTTACTTGTTAACATTTTGAAGCTATGAAAGTCAAATTGACACCCGTATTGTAGTAACAACCATAGCGACTAATAATAATAATAATAAGAAGAATAATGTTTATTGGAGCTACCACATAGTTTACACAGGTCACAAATCGGATTAAACATATGCAAATAAATATGGTGAGATAAATCAATTGAGGATTACCAAAAATTAAACATTTACAACCACTCTTAAGGGTGAAAATAACATTAACGGTTTTTTCATGATTGAATGATAATTTGTTTGAAACAAACCACTGTAATGTATTCTTATTTGACTCTTCACTACTGATTAGTGCCGATTTTCAACACTTTTTGGCAATTCGTTGACGTATATTAAAATAAGTAATGGTCCTAGTATTGGCCCTTGTAGGATACAATGTAAAATTGTCGCATGTGATGAAGTTATAGAATGTCGTGAGAGACGCAGTCAAATGCTTTACTTAGATCCAAGAAGGATGCAACTGTGTATAGGTTCGAGTTGAAACCTTCCAGTACAGTATCCACAAAAGCAATGACAATATATCATGTATGTCCAAATATTCTCCCATTTGCTTAAGAAAATTTCTTTTCATTTACCTTGGAAACAATAAAGAGTAATGCAATTGGTCGGTAATTGGTAGGAATTCCAACTGTCATCCCATAACATCACGTAAATGAGAGTTTTCTAGGGAGAGTAATTACGTCTTTTACTTCGGTTTCACTAACGGCATGGAAATTAAAATATACATTTTGTCTGTAGTTCGCATTGAAAGATATAATTTGTACAGGGTCAATTGTAGATTCCCTCAGAGGTTGTTGACGTGCACAGCCATTTGGGAGTAGCGACCCCACGTACCCGAGCCGTTCACTGCACACACACGCACATCTCTCACACATACACACACACCCACCCACTCATCACACACACAAACATCAAAGACGCATACCGACACCCTACACCCCGTGGAGTAATGCCAGACGGCGATTCCGCGGGGTGGCAGGGCGACTTGGGGAGGTGGTTTTTAGTGGGTATACGAGTTCTGGGGAGTCCCACACTCCGTCTATAAAAGATTTTCCACCTTCCAGCCACAAAAAAGGGTTAATTGTAGCGGGAGGTAAGTTATTGACTAATTTTTGAGCAACAGTGTCAAAAAATAATAATCTAGATACAATACAAACACATTACATTACTCATATTCAAAATTTCAAGGGACAACGTGTATATGTTATGGTAAATGTACACTCTCGGGAAATATACACTTTTACCGTAAAATGTGTACATTTCCCAAAAAGTTAGGTATATGTGAACTGAATATAATGTATATGTACATTTCCCGGCAAATGTGTACTCTTGCCTTCACGTTTTAGTAAATGTATACTCTTACCTTCATGATTTAAGAAAAGTTGGAATACAAATAAATTAAAAATGTTGTTGCAGTAAAAAAATATTTATTGAAATAAACATAATACAAAAGGCTTTAATAACGAAAATTATTTTAATTAAAAAATGTAAATGACAAACAAAACATATTTTTCTTTGCATATTATTTAATATGTCGTAGGTTATGATCCCAATATTCATAAATACAATTTTCGTCCTAGTTTTTCAGGACCAATATGATGGGAATCAAACAAATAGTAGGAACATATAGAAATTTCATAATGAAAAAAGTTTTATTTATTTGAGCAAGAATTGCTATTGTGGCACTTGGAATTACATAATATTCCAGCATTTTTACAACTGCATTTTTTTGAGGAACATGTTCCTTTACAGATGCATCTTTTAAAACCTTGTCCACCAGTAAGGGACTGCATTCCTATAATTTCTCTTACCGATTTCTCAACATCTTGAGGAACATCTTCGTATGATATAAACTTTTGTTCGCAAATAGCGAATTCATGCCTAGAATAAGATTGTTTTAAAACTCCCTGCTTAGTTCCTAATTTATATAAATTTTTATCGTCATCTCTAAACAAAACAACGCAAATCACATTTTTTTGATCCGTTTTACCACGATCAACGTCTCCTCCGGCATTGCCAGAGGGAGACGCATGCTTTTTTACTTTTCATTTTGAGATGTGGTTCCCACGTCAGCTTGCCGTCAAGGATCACTCCCAGGTATTTGACTTCCGACGACAATGTCAACTGGGTGTTGAGGAGCTTAGGAAGTTTTAGCTTAACTAGTTTCCTTTTCTTTGTGAAGAGGACCATTTCAGTCTTTGACGGGTTTATGGTCAGAGACTGATCGTTACACCAGTGTTCAATTATTTTGAGAGCTTCCTGCATCAAGCTACATAGAACCGTCTCAAATTTGCCTGTTAGCAGGATGGTTATATCATCTGCATATCCTATGGTGTGGAAGCCATTGTCGTTAAGTCGCCGCAGTAGGCTGTCAACAACTATGTTCCACAGCAGCCTTTAGCAACGATCTTTCTGACAGTGGTGTTTCCTACATTTACTGTGACTGCCCTATTCTTCAGCATGCTTTTGATCCATCCACTAACTGTGGGGTTCACACCATGCGTGGAGAGAACAGTTTCCATTTTTCTGAAGGTCGTTTTATCGAAGGCACCTTCTATGTCAATGAACACGCCCAAGGTGGACATTTTGTTGTCCAGAGATCTTTCGATTCGGTCTACAACAGTGTGCAGAGCCGACTCCGTTGATCTCCCCTGACTGTATGCATGTTGGTTTCGCACAATTTCTCTAACGTTTTCAGGAGAAATGACGTTAGACTAATCGGGCGGTATGATTTGGCTATTGTATAATCTATACGACCAGGTTTCGTTATGCTAGAGGGGTGTATCCGAATGCAATGCATGCCCTGAAGATTCTGGCTAGGTGGGCTGATAATAAGTCCAGCCCCCATTGGAGGAGGGCCGGGAATATACCGTCCAAGCCTGGCGCTTTAAATGGTGAGAAGGTTTTGATTGCCCAGGTTATACGTGCCCCTTCCGTGAGGTAATCTGCCGCCTCGCAATCCTCCTTGGAGGGGTTTGAGGGTAAGGGTCCTGACCAACCTTCATAGGAGGTGTTCGTACATCCTGGGAAATGGGTATTAATGAGAATCTCACGTTTTAGGCAACCAGGTTGTCGTGATGGATCCTCGGAGAGGATCTTTTTGAGCCTTGCAGCTGCCGAGGTGGTTTCAACCTTCTCATGAAGAGACCTCCAGACTGCCCTTTGTCTTTGTCTTATTAGTTTTTTATAGTCTTGTTGGATGTTTTTATAGACCATCCAGTCCGACTGTTGTTTTCATTTCTTTGCTTTATTAAAGGATTTTCCCGCAGCTCTTCTGAGATGGTCGAGTTCTCCGCACCACCAAGGTGTGGCTTTCCCGGAGTCTTCCACCTTTCTCGCAGGGCAGGAGTCCTTATATGCTTTTATAGTGGAGTGTTGAAACGTATTTACATAGGCTTCAATGTCTTCTCTTCCACTGTTTTAAGTTTGCCGGTAGCTTCGCGGGTTCGCAGACTCCGCGAGATGTTGTCTATGTAGGCATTTCTGTCCGTTAGTCTCGGGTTGCGAAGGTAAAGTGTTTTCTTACCGGTTGTATGTGTTAGTGTATTTGATCCACCTATGATCTGACATTGAAACCGACGTTGATACATGCCAGTCGTGGATTTTGTTTGAGATACCGCTAGTCGCCAATAGTAAAGTGTATTACAGTTTGGCTCAGAGTTTTCACGAACGTGGGTTCAGAGCCTCGGTTTAGTATTTCTAAATTGTTACAAATGATAAATTCGTGTAGTGACTTACCTCTGTTATTGGTGTCCACGCTGCCCCACATGATATAATGTGCGTTAGCATCACAGCCAATGACGAGGTGAAGTTTCTCCATCTCACAGTGTAGCACAAGTTTCCCCAGCCCCCTGGTTGGTACAGGGGCGGTGTGAGGGTGGTAAACTGACGCCAGGATGGTGTCTTTGTTGCCGTTTCCTGCTGACAGCCTTACCACTGTGATGTCACTGGTGGAAAGCTGTGGCATAAGATAGGATGTTATGTGCTTAGGTATGTAAATACATGATCATGGTTCTTGGATGACGGCTATTGTGTCCTGCATAGTGTCGAGGTGGCGGCAATGATGCAGGTTACACTGTATCACCTTTAAGGCTGTGAAGGCTCCTCTGGGATGGAGGTGGCGCACTCCTGGCTTCCGCCCGGTGTGCCTCCATCCTCCGTTTCCATCGGGATCTCCATCCGAGGTGTTCCTGTTGTGGCTAAATTAGCCAGTTTTATGGGGAGAGTGAAGAATTTATAGCTAATCCTCCCTCCCTTTTCTTTGATGAACTGGGCATCTTTTTTTCCTACCCCGAAGACAAGTAGGTTACCCAAGGGTTCCTTCTTCTCTTCAACGTGGAAGATGCACCAGCTCTTTACTTCCATTGCGGCGTTTTGTGCCGCCAACCGCCTCTTCACCAGGTCTATGTTTTCCGGTTGCCGGGAATCCACAGGCGAGCTTTCGTCAGCGTTGGCAGCTGCCAACCTGGATGACAGTTAGTTTGGCCCCTTCCCACAGTGGTGGTAGGCGGGGGACTTCGTCCTTGAGCCATTTCAGGGCGGGTTCATTATCGCAGGTGATACGTAGTATCTTCCCTGAGTGTGCCCATTCCTGAAATGTGGTCTGAGGAGTCGAGCAATTTGTCCAGCTCCTCAAGCATTGCTTTTTCGACCCTGTTCCTTGGTGATTTTGCCGAAGGGGTTGTTTTGATCTATAATGGCTACTCGGAGGTGCCTAGAGGCAGCCCCCTTGTAGCTGGTCCCGTCGCTCCTTACTCTCGAGAGAGGCGGATTCGGAGCATTCTTCCTGGAGGATCTCCCGTCTGCCTTTTTTGCCACCTTCCTGGGCTGACCGGGTGATTGGCAGCGGATCGATTCCTCTTTTTCTGTGCGCTGCCTTTGCCTTTGGGCATTGGGTTGCCAGCCTGTCCTGGGGGCGCACTTCTTTACCAGAAGGGGTCTTGGGGGCTTCAGCTGTCTTTGCAGCAGCCAATGCCTCCCTGGCCTTCCTTCTGCGCTTTAGCTCGGCTCCACAAATGCGCTTCCTTTTTGGGAGTTGCTTCTGTGGGCCGGCTTCTTTTGTGGTGACGGGTGGTTCAGTAGACCCGCTCGCAGCCACTGTTTGTTGCGGGGAATCCAGGGACTCACCCACATTTATTGTCTTTTTCGTAGTAGCAGGTTGATATTGCGACCTGTCTGCTACTACCGTTGTTTTTGTTTTTGTTTGTTTGTCCATGCTAATGGATAGTACTTAATCCCTTTGGCCCCGCACCCGCCACGGAGCCCGCACTGGGGACGTCGATAATCGATCGCCAGCCAGGGCTACCAAGAAGATATAGTCACCAAGGACGGGTTGCACTCGAACGGGTGCCTGGCACATGTGCCGGGTCCGTTGACCGCTCCTCCGCCCCCAGGGGCTCATCCTGTCGTCTGACCTTACAACGCAGCCGATTGATCGAAGTAGGATAGTTCCGACCGCCTGTTTAAGGAGGACTCAGGGCCAAAGTGGAGTGTTGCCGCCGTACGTGACGCATCACGAGGGCGACTCAGCCACCAGGTTCCCTTTGTCCTCCCTTACGGGTCTCCACGCACGGCACAAACACGCGGGTAGCCTTGTGCACATCCTCGCATCGCGGCCACAACGATGCGCGATTGACCTGTTATTCGTCTGGATCCTCATGTCAGGCCGCATCCCGGCTATCCGTTCAGTACGGAGGGGCCTCCCCCTTGACCGAACAGCCGATTCTCGCCCCAACATTCATAGGACCGCTCAAGCCCTCTCACCAACGACAAGGTTCTACAGGTCCTTTTACCATGATGCCAAGGGGATAAATATCCTCTTGGACATCCGGACTCGTTTATAAATACTTGTATTTAATATAATTTTATTATTAATCAGTGCATAAAAATCAATAGAATTACAATATTGAGTGAATTCATACTTTTTTATAACTGGCTATTTAGTTATTACTTAAAGTCATATCACAGTTATCTAATGCTAACTAAAGTTTAAGGTCATTAAAGGATAACTGGACGATCGTTTAAGGTCACCCAACTGCCATTAAGATTTAGAGATTATTTAAATTCATTTACTGTCATACAATGGTTATTCAAAAATATGTAAAATTTTTATTTAAGGTTATTTATGGTCATTATAGATGATTTAAAATACAACAATTATTTAAGACCATTCAACAGTGAATTAGAGAATTGAGTTAATTTATATTTCTTTATTTTATTTATTGTCATTTAAGGACATCGAATGATTACTCCAAATTTTTAACGTCATTCGAAGGTTATAAGGGGCTATTCGACGGTCATTTTGGGTTATTTTGGATGATGAACGATCAAACTGATTACCCACAATTCAATGATAATATCGTTTAACATCATTCAAACAACATTCAAAGTTATCCAACGATCATTCAAGATCTTTTGGGACCATCCTATGACGATTCAAAACCATACAACGGTCAATTAATGTTATTATGTCGATTAACCATTCAAGGCATCATTTAACCACCTAAGATCATCCAATGGTCGTTCATTCAAGGTTATTTAATGCCATTCAGCGATTATTATCATAAAAATGTCTATTTATTTGTCAACGGTCATTTAATGTCATTTAAGACAAATGTTTAAGTTTTTCCATGATCATTCAAGGTTAATGAATATGTTGGAACGATCATTTAAGCTCGTCTAACGATCATTTAATTTAATTTATTTTAATTTATGTAAAATTTTCCCGTAAATAAATATCAAATTTTTGTATTCAACGGTTATTAAAGATCATTTGAGGTCATCCGATGATTATTCGAGACCGTATAATTGTCATTTAAAGTAATTTAGAGTAATTAGAGATAATTTAACGACATGTCATCTAACTAACTACTTAAGATTATCCAATTATCGTTCATAAATTTTTCATGAGCATCAATCTGTCATTCAAGGTTTTTAATTGTCATCCAATGATATTTAATGTCATTCAAGGCCATCCAGAAAATATTCAAAATCAAGGTCCTTCGACGGTCATTTAAGGTTATCTAACGGTCATTGCAGTTTAGTGAAGATGATTTAATGATAATTTAAGATCTTCTAACGAGCTTTTAAGGTTACTTATTTTGGAGGCATCTACTTCTTCATATTTAACATGCTGAATATTAATAAAACACCTATTTTTATTAGTCTTATAAGGTCATTTCATGTCATTCAAAGAGAATTTATGATCATTAAACTGTCGTTCAAGATCATATAATGGTCATTTGAGGTTATTATGGCTATTATAGATCACCTAATAAGCATTTAAGGGTCTTTGGTTAGGGGCATCCAATGATCGTTCAATGATTATTTAAGGGTACCGAGCGGTCATTCAAAGTTATTTAATGCCATCCAGCAATTATTCAAGATCATTCAACTCATATAATTTTATTTGTCAACGATAATTTAATGTTATAGAAAAAAAATTCGTGTTTTTTTAAATTGTTATAGACTACCATCTATCGATAATTCAATGGTCATATAAGATTATTTAACGATCATTGCAATTTATTAAAGCTGATTCAACCACCATTGAAAGTTTTTTAAGGTCATTTGGACAAATTTAAGGTCGTTCAATTAACGTTTAATTTTATCCAATAATCATTTAACGATTATTCCAGATAATTTGAGATAATCCGATGATCTTTAAGGCTACTATAGATCACCCAAACAGTGGTTGTTTAATGACTAGTTAAGGGCGTCAAATGTTCTTTTAAGGTTATAAAATGTCGTCCAGCGATTCTTTAAGGTTATTAAACAGTCAATTAAGGTCAGAGTTAATTCGTACTTCTTCATTTGCCAATGGCCATTTAATATCATATATTGCCATCTAACAAAAATTTAAGTTCATTCGATAGTGACTTAAGGTTATCTATTGCTTGAAGATCATGTAAAGATCGTTAAATTGTATTTAGTCAATAAATAATTTTTAAGATTAATAAAAAGTTGTTCATCATTAATTATCATTCAAGAACCATTTAAGGCTTTCCAATGATCATTTAATGGTCATTTGAGGTGATTTAAGGTTATTAAAGATCATCTCACGATTATTGAAAGGTATTTGATAACTAGCAACCACTTAAGGTCATCTAATTGACTTTCGGCGATTATTCAAGGGAATCAAAAGGTCATTTAAGGTTATTTAAGGTTACCTAACGCCCATTTAATATTATCCAATGCTATCAAGTGATTATTCAAAATCATTCGATCATTTAAGATTATCTAACGGTTACTGAAGGTTATTAAAGACAATCAAAATATTTAAGATTATTTAAGGGAATTCATAGTAATTTTAGGTGATTCAACTATCATTTAAGGACATTCAAAATTATTCACTGATTATTCAAGATCATTTAGGACAAACCGATGGTCATTCAATAAAAATAATTTTCACTTGAGGTTCTGTGGAGCCTACCAAAGGGTATTTTATGCCATCTAAAGACTGTTCAAGGTCATCCAAAGGTCTTTTTTTTCAATGGTATCAGACGGTAATGCATTAAAGCCATTCAGTTATTATTCGAGGTTATTAATCAAGGACAATTTTTAAAATTATTATTATATTTTTGTGATAATATTGGTATAATTTTTTTTAAATTAAAAAATTGATATTACAAAATTGAAATTATTATTTGTTTTAGATAAATAACAAAAATATTGATTCTTCGTTCATTATATTTTATTTACTTCTTGCCCTCTATAACTTACAAGGCAATCAATATCAAAACTGAAAATATACGCCACGAAGTAGATAACTATTTGAATTATTCTATTCCCTTCTCATAATACATCCTGTATATATTTAATGGGCCACTCCTCGGACGTAATACAACCTTATTAACCAGGCATAGCGTTATCAATAATAAACAAGGGTTATTAACTCTATGACTGCAGAAGTTTCGGACTGCGAGGAGGAATGTTTATCCTTCGGTTTCTAATTTTATACGTGGCCACACACTTCCTATTTTCTCTCTCGTTCGAGATTATTTATTGACAGGATGGAAAACCGACGATATTTTTTAACGGATCCATTAGCCTGTGGAAACGGTGTCAATTCGGATCGAGTATTCGGGTCGATATCAATAGAAAACGCCACCACGCGTTTTACTTTTGTTTACGTGCGGACTTCTTTTGTTTTACCTCCCGGACTAATCGTGCGTTACCGAATGTAAATTTTTGATACGCATTAAAATAAAAAAAAATGGTAAACTATATTATTCATGATTATAAATTAAATTGATGTCATATTAAATGATGTAAAAAAATGTACGACATTGTATAAATCGTGACGTTATTATTAAAGTTAATTGCAGGTAAAAATAGGAATGTTAACGTCTACAAAAAAGTGGTTAATGTATTTTGAATGACGGAGGAAAATCACGATAATAATCGCGACCCGAATTAAACATGAATGTTTTATTTCATTTAGTTAATGTTCCTAAATGTTGTCGCGTTAATGTTATGACGCAGATAGTTTACTTTATTATGCTTACATTAATTAAATTAAATAGAGTGCATTCACAGAAAGTCGATTAAATATTTATAACAATTAAATTAACTAACCTTAACCTTAGATAATTAAGGTTGGTATCCTTCAAGGTTCCACAATGAACGCGATACTGTGACTGTTAACTGCATAGCGGAAATAGTTAAAAATGAAATTGGATGCATTCTTTGCGTGGATGATCTTATTTTATCCTACAATCTAATTTTAACCACACAGGCTTTCCAAAATCGTAAAGTTTTGTTTTCTTAATTTCACTGATTATATTATTTAATTATTGCGTTGATTTATGTACATACATACATACATTTGCAGGAAAAACTTTAACCAGGACGATAGACGACCGGATACATTACTATTTAATTTTTTTAAATTACATTATTAACTTTTTTTATCAAATTACTCAGCGTTTCACCGCATTTCAAGGTCAGTGTGATTTTTTCGCGTCATCGAAACTTGACCTCAATGTTTATAAAAAAAATAAATAAAAGTTTACTGTTGTTAAATATTTTTTTATCGCTTTGATGGCTGTGTTCATTATTCAAGTGAAATAACTGTTCTTTTTGTCCATTCGTGTCCCCGCAGGGCTGCCGTTTGTTCAAAACCTCTATAGTTTTCCAGCAGGAATGATTAAAAGCAAGCGGGAAAGCTGCACGATAATGATTCATTAGCATTCGCGTTCATTTGTTTTTCAATCGGAGCGTACAGCGGACGTATTTTAATATGCGTCTTGTACGATTCTTTTAACACATTTTTATTTTCATCAAAGAAGTGTCTATTTAAATAAAAATAAGAAATATGGTATGTAGAGCGTATAATGGCTGGAGGGTGTGATAGTGGTCACCGACCCACCCCACATTATTTTACATTAACTAAGACTCTGAATATTTTAATAAAGTAAAACAAACAATAATATTTTGAAATTCCTAAACATCAATAAGAGTTTTATTGTTTAGTCTAGAAACGATTATAAAATTGTATATGCAGGGTAGGTGGGTTATTACTAACTCACCCTCAGATTTGCAAAATATAAATTAAAGTTCTATTGAATTAATTTTCGTTTATAAGAAGTGGACAGATATTATTACATTACTATTACATTAAAAAAATCTAGAAAAAAATTGTCGATTATATACACGGCATATTCCACTCAGTTAATAATTCTTCGTAACCTACTAGATAAAACAATGTCTAAATATTTGATAAATAGTAATATGATCATTTAAAAACAATCCTTGGAATTTTTATGAAACCTGTGTAGTTTACGCAGAAAAAAATATTTCTTATTTATTTTTTTACAAATAATTGTTATATTTTTATAGTTTGACTATTTTTCGCTTATTTAATAAATTGGTTTTGATTGATTTTTAACGATTATCATTGAAAAACATTTCTTAAATTATCTAATTAAACAATTTTTAAAAATATTTTCTTTTGATAAGAAAAATAATACAGTGCACGCCGCTTAATGTGATCACAACGGGACTCGGGGTTTTTGATAACAATAACCGATTGATAATAATAGCCGAAAAACAAAACTTTATTTTAAATAAAAATACATAACGTAACAAACTATAATAACGTAACATTTTGAATTCTCTGCAATTATTTGTTATATAACTTTCATGTTGCTTCAATAGTTTATTAGCAATTGGCAAAAAATGTCAAAAATTTCAATTTTTATTTTTTTTCTCGAAAGTTAAGAATTTTATGAAAAATATATTTTAACAAAATTTGTTCAGTTTCTCATTCTTTTTAACTTTTGTTCGAAAAGTTTTGTAATATTTTTCATATTAAAAAAAATATCAGAAAAAAACAAAAAACGCCTCGAGTAAACACCCACATCCGGTTTATGAATGTTTACCAAAAGCTTTTCAGTTCCAGTTTTTAACGATAAAACCTTAAGTTTAAAGTTTCATCTCAATCGGATCAGTCGTTTTTGAGATACAGCACTCACGGACAGACAGACAGACACACAGACACAATTTTTTTTTTCCAGAAATTAGTTTAATGGACTCGGGGGACCTCAAAACTGATATTTCCGCAAAAAAAATCACGATCACAATACTTCCCCTATATATAATTCGTATATAGGGAAAGTAAAAATGATAACATAAACCGAAATCATGATTACTATAAACGAAAATTTTTGTATGTAGTATTACACGTTCGGCCCGTTCTTCGCAAAAGTGATAACAATATCCGATTGATAACATTATCCGTGATTCTAATAAGCGGCGTCTACTGTATATTTCTATTTGTTGGAGCGCTGTCCCATCCCCCGGACAAACATCGGTCGTTTTCGGGTGCGCCCGCGCCACCATCTTTATTTTGTAAATAGAAAATAGTTGTAAATCTTGTAAATCAGTCTTAAACTACCACCAGTGGAATAAACACCTTAAGTTAGAACTGCAGTATTATTAACGACGAAACCATCCGATAACATTAACTGACATCATATCCAGTCCACACAAAACACTATTTGTTTTTTTTTCGGCAGTGACTAAGGTAATTAGAAACCTTAATCCGTTTCCTCCCACTTCCCAAAATTTTAGTAATATTTTTATTGTTTGAACTATTTGTAAATTTTTCAACTTTTAAACTTTTAATAGATTTTGATACAAATGTAATAAAGAGGAAAATTACAACAGATATTGGATACATCAATTATTCGAAAAAGGAGTAGCCCCTTACTTGCCGAAATATTTATGAATTCATTAGAGAACGTAATCAGAAAACATTCACTGTTTAATAAATGTCTATATTGGTACAGATATGTAGATGATATTTTAACTTGTTTTACAGGCACAGATAGACAACTAGACCAATTTTTTTGCTTTATTAATTCAATTCACACATTCACTAGGGAGATCGAATCAAATAAATTAATTAATTTTCTTGATTTAACAATTTCACATCCAGATATTAAACATGAATTTAACATCTTTCATAAGCCGACACATGCAGATACCACTATTCATTTCAAATCATTTCATCCTATCCAACATAAACTTGCAGCATATCATTCAATGTTATATAGGCTTATAACAGTTCCCCTTTCAATTAAAAATTTTAATGACGAACTTAATAGAATTTTAATAATAGCAAACAACAATGGCTTTCCTCAAAAGCTAATATTAAACATCCTTTTTAAAAAGCAAAAACTACAAGCTTTAAAACTAGTTTACCCAATCCATGTTAATTCCGATTAAAATAGTAAATATTGTTCATTAACATTTAACGGTCCCCCGTCAATTGCCATCAGCAAAAAACTTAAATCTTTTTAACCCCATCTTTCAGAACGACCAACTCACTTAGTAAATTTATAAATAATGCCAAAGATAAATCTGAAAAATCGACGAACTCGGGCGCATATTTGTTAAAGTGTGGGGATTGTCCTAAGGTATCCGTTGGACAAAATGGACGAAGCTTTCCAGACCGCATTCAGGAACACATAAAATGCTTTCAATTCCAGAAAACTGCTTCAACCTACGCCAATCATTTAATCGAATACCAGCATACCTTTAATGATAATTTTGAAATTTTCCACGTTTGTAATAAAAGTCGAAAGTTAAATTTGTTGGAAGTACTAGAAATTAATAAATATAATAAAAATGGTATTCTATTAAGTGATCAAAAAGAAGTTAATAATTCTCCTTTAATAAATATGTACATAAATTCTCAAATAATTTGTGTGTGCAATGGTTCCGGCGAAAAAGTATAAAAATAGTGCCCGTTACTGGACTCAAATGTGTCAATGTGGTGTTGTGATGTATCATGGGTGTGTAAAATACTATAATGATATCCTTTGAATTGACGAAAATCACATAAAGTGTTGTGAACCCAGAGAAGACATTTTAAAGGTGGACAACTTGAACTCGTCAAGCGAGACAGTGATTGAAGTGGATGGATCATTAACAACCGACCTAATTAAACACAACGAACATCTTATCAGTGAAAATAAACATTTATATAAATTAATAACTGAAATGGAAGACAATCATACTTTACTACTCTTCAAAATCCAAATACTAGAAAGAGATGCATTAAATTCCCAAAAAATCTTGTTTATCTTGTTCGCTTTCGCTCTTCTTTGCTCTCTCTTGCTCGCTTTTGATCTCCCTTGCTCTCTCATGCTCGTTTTTGCTCACCCTTGCTCTTTCATGCTCGCTTTCGCTCTCCCTTACTCTGTCTTGCCTGCTTTTGTTCTCCCTTGCTTTCTCTTGCACGCTTTCGACCTCCCTTGCTCTCTCATGCTCGCTTTTACTATCCCTTGCTCTCTCTTGCTCGCTTTCGTTCTCCCTTGCTCTCTCTTGCTTGGTTTTGATCTCCCTTGTTTTCTCATGCTCGCTTTTGCTTTTCCTTGCTCTCTCGTGTTCGCTTTTGCTCTCCCATGCTCTCTCTTGCTCCGTTACGCTCTCTCTTGCTCTCTCATGCTCCCTTTCGCTCTCCCTTGCTCTTTCTTGCTCGGTTATGCTCTCCCAAGAGAGAGCAAAGAAGAGCAATAGCGAACAAGATATAAGCCAGCCGCAAACTAACACGTTCTCCATTAATCAAAAACCACAAATATTGACAAAATGCAATAATATCAACACAAATTGTACCTAATCCCGCTGAACAGTCTAATAACTGAGTTTAACAGTTACTGTCTCCAAGATGCCGACTACTATAATTGGAGTTAAGAAACCGGAAGAAAATTAAATAATCTCTTATACTCCAATGACTCTATTACGTATCGAATCTACATGTAAGCACTAACGAAGATAACGTTCGCGATTACCTTAAGAAAAAACTTCCATTGCGACCTTTTTATGTTAATAAATTAAAAAGTAATGATTACTGCTCAAATTTTAATATTTCTGTACCCAAAGAAGATGCCGAAGCTGTTTTGGATGAAAAATTCTGGTGTGAAGGGATAAATGTGCAGTTACTTCGATCAAACCATCGGCATAAATAGAATTTAACCTATCGCGAAACGCGAGATGTCCATCCGCAGCAATGGACCCCAAAATATTATAAATGAGAAATGTTTTAGTATAAATCTATTTCATATAAAACTATACTCAATTTTTCATAAATCTAATATTGTTAAATTGTTTTGTAATAATTGTAATTATAATATTTTATGTTTCACAGAAATATGGCTCAATGAGACCCAGCGTTTTTAAGATACGCGGATATGTAATGATAGCTAACTATTAAAGAATAACTAATATACATGGTGGAACTGCAATTTTTATAAAACCTAATCTTTTACAACAGGCCAAACCATTAAAAATATAAATAATGTTTATATGACATTGAATTCTGTGGAATATCTATAGGTAAAAAAAACAAATTATTCTTCAATCAATTTAATAATTTATTAGATATTGAAAATCGACAATTTGAGATAATTGCGATTGTTATTTGGGGTGACTTAAATATTGATAACCTAAATAAAAATAAATTATCAGATTCTCTAAACTACTTGATATATGCACATAATCTCTGTTTTCCTAAAGATGGCATAACTAGAATACAGAAATGTACAGGTTTAAATAAAATATCGATGACATCGATTAATTACATACTTACAAATAATATAGATACCTATTATAAAATCTACCAATAATTTCAATACCGGTTTATTTAATCACTATGCACAGACAGCTGAAATACGACTAACTTTACCTATCCAAAATAATTGTATTTATGTACTTAGTCAAAATTTCTCACTGCGCAACATGATGTTGATTTTATATCTAATTATATTTTTACAAACAATTTAAGTCGAGTTTTGAAATAGTTTCCCCAAAAAAGAAAAAGCGTCATTCTGCTCCTAATTCCAAATGATATAAAGTTAGTTTTTCATCAGATTTACAAAATGTATATGATGAAGTTAAAATTTTAGATTTCATTGTTAAAGAGACTAATAGGAAGGATTTAAAAACAATACTCAGAACTAAAAGGAAATTTCTTAATCATTTAATTATTTCGGAAAAAAATCAGCATGCTGCCAAATATATAAATAATGCAAATAATAAAATAACAATAAAACCAAATACAATTTAGAAAGGCAAAACAGCACTCAAAAAGTATCATTTTACTTTGCTCCTGTGTCTGAAAGTGAAATAATTCCTGTGATACAATCCTTAGGCAATGCAAACTCTTCTGACATTGACGAGATTCCAGTTAGATTAATTAAAGCCAATGCAGATATTATAGCACCATTCTTGGGTAATATAATGAATATTTCAGTAATGCAAGGTAATTATCCTACACTACTAAATGTTGGACAAATAATACCAGTATTTAAGAAGGGTGATGTTAGGGATATAGCGAACTACATACCAATTAGTTTGTAAAGTATCTTTTGTAAGACTATTGAAAAAGTTATGTGTAATAGAATATTTTCTTTTCTTAAAAAAATTAATATATTAGGTGAAAAGGAAACTGCATCTATAAACTTAATACAGTAGAGTCTTAGCAAAATTGACAACAATAAAGAGACTTTTATTATTTTATTTGACCTAAAAAGGCGTTTGATACAATAAATATTGATCTACTGCGCGATAAATTATTTAATATTGGTTTTAGAGGTTCTGAAAATGATAGGATTGTATCATACCTTAGCGAAAGAAATTTTTTTGTGAAATCCAAAGAGTCACTATCACACGAATACTTCATTGACATGGGTACACTTCAAGGGAGTATTTTGGAGCCTTTGATATTTCCGCTTTTTGTCAACGAGCTACCTAAATCTATAACTAATGGAGAAGTCTTTATGTACCCAGATGATATTGCAGTTTTAATATCTGATGACACCTTAGATGTGGCTAAAAGTAAAGTAAATTCTGTAATATCACTGTTTAATAAATGGTGTCAATTAAATAAACTAATTATAAATGTAGACAAAATTGAATATTCATAAAAAACACCTACCACTAGTTTTACTTTTAAAAGTAATTTAATAAAGATAACCGATTCTACTAAATATTTAGGCATTATACTTGATCAAAATTTACAATGGAGCAATCAGATAAAACAGTAGTAAAATAAATTAATCATATTATTTAATATCAAGGCTCAAAAAACAGCTCAGCTCAACCTTGATTCAATTATATTGTGTTACATTCATAGCAATAAGACTGACTACCAAATATAGTGACATTTATTATTAATAAACTCGAAACAACAATAAAATTATTCAAATTGTACAGAAACACGAAGTATACATTTTGATAAATCTCCCGATAATTCAGGAATAAACTTATACAATAAATTAAAGCATTAAATGACAATGCTTTCTCACAATAAATTTAAACAAAATTTAAAGTCATATTTATACACAACGCATTTTCGTTTTCTGATTTCGTTAATTTATTAAAAACATCAAGTTGAAATATTTAATGTATTTTTGTATAATTGCCACAATTATTATGTTATTATATATGCACAATGTACTTCATTCTCATTTCGTATATAGTTCTTAGTTTTGCTTTTTATATATGACTTGTCTAATATTGTACCAACAATGAACAGACCAATAAAAAATTCAATTCAATTCAAAATCAACATATTTTTTATATATTAATAAATAAACTTTTCTCATAAAACATTTTTTTATTGAAGAATCTTCTCTCATACGTTCGTAATTTTAGGGTGTGATTGTGGACTACCAATAACAATAACAATAATAATAATAAATATCTTTATTCACATGTTTTTCCATTTACAATATAGTATTTACATTTGAGCTTTAATTGTGAATGGGCTATAAACCATTAGTCTTTAGGCCCAACCTAAAATATTAATCGCTCTTTTATTTAATTGTTAATTATTCGGGGAATTTCACTAATGATTTCATATAGGGTTTTTTTTGGGGAATTTAAATTTTGAGGGAATATCGGGGTTACCTTTCAGGCAATAGATATCTAGAATCTCTTGATTAGAACTGCGGGTTGAAAATTTAGTAAATAAAGTATCCATGCAAAGAGTAATAGGGGCAAGTTGTGTCAGGTCATATCGTAGGGAATTGGAGGGGTCCCTGTTGAAAAGATTTCGAATTTTGGTTATTGAACTGATCGCTCCGCCCACTAGTATATTATTTATTGTAGGTTTCCTGGAATGGGAAAAATGATACAGCCATAATCGAGCAAGGGCCGACTTATCTACTTATAAATTCTACAGGTAGTGTTGGTAGAGATCTCTTGATTTTTGAAGGTTAGAGACCTAAAATGTCTCAATTCTAGCTTTCCTAGCATTGGTTTGGGGTTTAAATGAAATTTTAGAATCTATTAGTATTCCAAGGTATTTGCAGAATAAGGGTGGTGGGATAGTGCAATTGTCAACATAAATTTTAGGATCGTAGAAGTTTTGAATGGGCTTATTGGGATTCTCCATTTGAAACACCAAAGTTCCACTTTATGAATAAGGGCTTGGAGAGAAGAAATTGTATTTTTTAGATTATAGGACTGAGAGATTAGGGCAGTGTCATCAGCAAACTGAAGGGAGTACAGAGACGGATTAAAATAGAGAGGATCAGAGTTATATAGATCAAAACAAAATACGATTAACTAACGATCTAACACAAAAACGCAAAATAACACAACTATAACAAAAGACAGGCTTTTTAAACTAAAGTAACAGACTAAATTAATTATCTTACGTTTTTAAATACGATGGAAAACTAGAAACATTAAAATTTTTACTTAAAAAGTACTAAAACGGTGCAATAAACAATATTTTGGCGTTTTCTGTAAAAACGAGAAGACTTAACATTTAAAATATAAATACCATTCGATAGGTAATTAAAACGTGCATTTGCTGATAAATGAATAAATATAGCGTTCCATTTAAATAAATGAAGTTATAGCCATTTAAAGTTCTCATTTGTTTAATTCCAATTTTTTTACACCCGGTATAAGATGTCAAATTTATTATACTTGGAAAATAAAATATGATCTATTGTTACATTTCAGTGTAAATTTGGTATGCATAACTTAATTACTTTTTAAGTATTTGAAACATGAAAATTAGGTTAAATTTTTACAAAATTCAAATTATTTCAAAAACCTTAAGGTTTAAACTACGAACTTTTGATTCATCTATCACTTGGTGAAACATATTGTAGCGATTGGGTAAATGTGTAATTAATTTCACTTGGTTCAATCACACGATCATTCTCAAAGGGTTTTACAAGGATTACTAAAATCTAAGAAAATATTGCTCGCTTATATATCTAATTTAATCCTATTTCGGGACAGACGCAATAAATGTATTTAGCAACGGGGAGTTTGGAATTTCCAGATTATCATTAGTGACGAATTTGCCGCAAGTTAGGGCTTTCTTAATGTGAAAAACTTCCCAGTAATTAAGTTTTTTACATTTTTGCATTTGTCTCAAAATTTTAAATTGAGATGGATCAAATATGTGGTTGTTATCAATGCAGTGTCTTGCGAAGCCTGTTTTTGGGTTTTTATCTAATATAGATTTTTTATGTTCGTATAATCGGGTTTTGAAGTTTCTGCCTGTTTGTCCGATATAAATTGATTCACAACCGGAACACTGTATCTCATATACTCCACTTTTTTGATCTTTCTCAACCTTATCTTTGTTATTTACTAGTAATGATTTTAAATTATTTTTGTTAACAGATATTATATTTATATTTAATTTGTGCAGAAGATTACTTATTTTTTGGGACGTTTTTCCTGTATAATTTAATGAATAATATATTTTGCGATCTAGTGGAGCTACTCCGGCATAAATTAATTTTAATAAAGAAGATTTACGTTTTTTCTTTATCAAGTTATTTATTATGCTTGGTTTATAACCGTTATTAGTTGCAATTTGTTTAATCGTTTCCACCTCTTTATTAAAATCAATTTCTGACATTGGTATATTAAGTAGTCTATTGGTTAGGCTATGGAAAATACTCATTTTAATTTGATAGGATTGATATGAATCAGACGGTATTATTGCGTCGCTAAAACTATCCTTTCTATAAATATTGTAAGCTAATCGGTCTTCTATTTTACTTATAGTTAGGTCTAGAAAATTCAATTTGTTATTTACTTCAATTTCTATAGTGAATTGGATATTATTATCAATAGAATTCATATATGTAAGAAGTTGGTCTAATTGTCTATTCGTTCCTATAAATATGCAAAATACATCATCTACATATCTCACCCATTGATGTATATTATTGAAAAATCTATTGTTTGAATTATTTAATATGTGTTCTTCGAAATCGGACATGTAAATTTCTGCAAGTAATGGGGACAAAGGGGAGCCCATAGGTAACCCTTCATTTTGTTTATAAATGGTACTATTGAATTTAAAATAGTTTTGTTGAAGACAAATATTAATAAGTTTTTTTAATTCTAATTTAGCTTGATTGTCATGGGGAGTTTTGTCTATTTTATTAAATAATATCTTTTTTAGGGTTTGGATTGGTATCGATGTGAAAAGGCTTTTAATGTCAAATGAAACCAGTTTAGCGTTAGGTGGGATGGATTGATTTTTTGTCTTGTTTACAAACTCTATTGAATTTTTAATCGAGTATTTGGGTGTGAAATTACTACTGGCTGTCACAAGAATTGAAGAACTGGTACCAACAACGTGATAGGTTAGCAATAGAACTGAAAATAATACATACAGAAATAGTTCACAAACTTCACCCAGTCGAGTTCGAGATATTAGATAAAGAAATTAGAGAAAACATCAGAGAAGCCACATATAACCAGTACAACACTCAAAGAAGAAAACTGAAAAAACTTGAAGAACATCAACAAGGTAACAAAACACAAAGCTCAACTACGAAAGATAATATAGTAACATTCGCCCCTAGAATCGTAAACCTGTCAAAAACTAACTTTAATGATTCAGAACAACAACTATTAAACAAAGGGCTGAAATATTGCCTGGAGCCGCAACATAAGAATGTAGAACAATTAGTTATTGACACGGAATACGCACTTAATTCACTCACTAATAAACAACCTGAGGCAGTTATAAATTATAATAAGTTAAGGTGCGCTAAAATACTAAATAGTAATAAAATTTGTAAGTCTAAGAAAATTCAATTTGAAAGTAATACAATTAAGTCAATAAAATCAAAAATTCAAAGTAATAATTTAATAATAAGTAAAGCCGATAAAGGAAACACAATAACCATTATGGACAAAACAGATTATATTGATAAAACATTATCACTTTTAAATAACTCTAATTTTTCTATTCTAAAGAAAGACCCCACAAATAAATTCCAAACCGAATTGAAGCAAGCTTTAAAATCATGTTCACAAATCATTCATCAAAACGAGACCTATAAATTACTAAATATGAATCCATTACCACCACTACTATACGGTCAACCTAAACTGCATAAGGATAACACACCAATTAGGCCGGTTGTAGCATACATGAATGCCCCTGCTTATGGGGTCTGCAAATTCCTAAATAAAATAATACCTGAATTTATTAATTTCACACCCAAATACTCGATTAAAAATTTAATAGAGTTTGTAAACAAGACAAAAAATCAATCCATCCCACCTAACGCTAAACTGGTTTCATTTGACATTAAAAGCCTTTTCACATCGATACCAATCCAAACCCTAAAAAAGATATTATTTAATAAAATAGACAAAACTCCCCATGACAATCAAGCTAAATTAGAATTAAAAAAACTTATTAATATTTGTCTTCAACAAAACTATTTTAAATTCAATAGTACCATTTATAAACAAAATGAAGGGTTACCTATGGGCTCCCCTTTGTCCCCATTACTTGCAGAAATTTACATGTCCGATTTCGAAGAACACATATTAAATAATTCAAACAATAGATTTTTCAATAATATACATCAATGGGTGAGATATGTAGATGATGTATTTTGCATATTTATAGGAACGAATAGACAATTAGACCAACTTCTTACATATATGAATTCTATTGATAATAATATCCAATTCACTATAGAAATTGAAGTAAATAACAAATTGAATTTTCTAGACCTAACTATAAGTAAAATAGAAGACCGATTAGCTTACAATATTTATAGAAAGGATAGTTTTAGCGACGCAA
Source organism: Ontholestes murinus (assembly GCA_963969525.1). Lineage (NCBI taxonomy): Eukaryota > Metazoa > Arthropoda > Insecta > Coleoptera > Staphylinidae > Ontholestes > Ontholestes murinus. Next base: position 32,989,193 of record OZ018392.1, on the reverse strand, counting down.
TAATACCGTCTGATTCATATCAATCCTATCAAATTAAAATGAGTATTTTCCATAGCCTAACCAATAGACTACTTAATATACCAATGTCAGAAATTGATTTTAATAAAGAGGTGGAAACGATTAAACAAATTGCAACTAATAACGGTTATAAACCAAGCATAATAAATAACTTGATAAAGAAAAAACGTAAATCTTCTCTATTAAAATTAATTTATGCCGGAGTAGCTCCACTAGATCGCAAAATATATTATTCATTAAATTATACAGGAAAAACGTCCCAAAAAATAAGTAATCTTCTGCACAAATTAAATATAAATATAATATCTGTTAACAAAAATAATTTAAAATCATTACTAGTAAATAACAAAGATAAGGTTGAGAAAGATCAAAAAAGTGGAGTATATGAGATACAGTGTTCCGGTTGTGAATCAATTTATATCGGACAAACAGGCAGAAACTTCAAAACCCGATTATACGAACATAAAAAATCTATATTAGATAAAAACCCAAAAACAGGCTTCGCAAGACACTGCATTGATAACAACCACATATTTGATCCATCTCAATTTAAAATTTGGAGACAAATGCAAAAATGTAAAAAACTTAATTACTGGGAAGTTTTTCACATTAAGAAAGCCCTAACTTGCGGCAAAATCGTCACTAATGATAATCTGGAAATTCCAAACTCCCCGTTGCTAAATACATTTATTGCGTCTGTCCCGAAATAGGATTAAATTAGATATATAAGCGAGCAATATTTTCTTAGATTTTAGTAATCCTTGTAAAACCCTTTGAGAATGATCGTGTGATCGAAACTAGTTAGGGAAGTAAAATAAATAAAATTGTGAAACAAATAAAACCAAGTGAAATTAATTACACATTTACCCAATCGCTTAAGGTTTAAGTAATAAAAACCTTATTAAAACACACACTTATTTTGATCGAAGGATCCAAAAATGCAATAAAATACAGGGTGTTTCATTAAAAAAACACAACTTTGATACTTTTAGGGTTTTTGGGACACCCTGTATATTATGAAAGTAATTTTAAAAAGTACCCCTAATAGACCCCCATATATCCCCAAAGTGAAACTTTTTGAAAGTCACGTATTTCAGCCACAATATTCCGTACCGTATAGCGTGAATAACCCTGTATAAATTCTTTAAAATTTGCACAAAAAATGAAAATGAAAAGTTGACTAAAAACATATTTTTAATTTTAGTATTGTATTTTACTAAGAAAGTTAAAAACCTAAAAGAAACTATAAAAATCGCTTAAGAGAATTAGTTTTTAAAAATGTTACAAATTTCTTAAAAAACAAAATAATTTTAAAAGATGTTTAAGAATCGAAACCTTTTAGGTTTGCTTAAAACCTTTTAAAATAAAAACAAGTTAGTTTAAATTAAAATAGTTTTATCTTTTGAAAATTACACAAAAACAATTAAAATTCTAAAAAAAATATAATATAAAAAACAGAAAACTTAAGAAAACAATTGCTTAAGAACCATATCCTTGTTTCTCATTATTCACTCGGTAAAACATTATGTTAATATATAGGTTTTATAATTAAATTCACTTGGTTTGTTTCAAAAATATTTTTTTTTATTTTCGACTAGTTTTGGCTTAATGCAATTATCAATGATGTACAAAAGAATTTTACGGGTATATACGAGAAGTTATATCAAAAATTTAAAACTGCTACACACGATACTCGTCTTAAAACTACACCTAATAGAATTCGAATGCATGGACTCCACATCCCGAGAAGAATCTTGGAACTCATTATACGAGCATTCAGAAAGAAAAACTGCCAAAATTATGTAGCGAAAAAGTGAATAGTGAAAAAGTTTTTGATACAATTAATGTGAACTACACCAATAACTATGGTAAGCAAACTGATGTTAAATTCTTTCCCAGAATTGTACACTTATCCAACATTAAATTTGATAAAGAAGAATCGTATTTTGGTAAAGCGACAATTAAGACACTGACTTTAAACATTCATACTATTAAGTATGGATTTACACGTAGCAAAGGTCGCGATGATCGTCTTCAAAATCAATTAAGAATTTACCAAGTACAAATCGATAAAAATTTTAAGAAAAATTAAAAAGAATTATTTAAATTTTGCACTCCACGCACAATCAATATTAGAACAAGAGTTCGTTACTTTTGCGCGCTCACTTATAAAAACCAAGGCATTTAACCAAATACGTCTTTTCACGTTCCAGCACCTCAACGTCGTCGAAAGGTCAGCCCTACGTACCCTTACCAAAGTAAGACATCCCATCAACCCCCTTCCAATGTTCTCCTTTACGAAACCACCTAAATCACTCCAATATCCCAACATATAAAGCGTGTTAAAACTAAGTCGTTACACCCGAAAATGGGTGTAATTTGGTGCTTCGGTTTGGAGTTATTGGAGTTCTTTTGTTCTGTTGTTTCAAGAAGTAATTTTAAAACTCATTGTTGTAGATTCACGAAACGTTTTCGTATTTTTAAATTATTTGGTATAAAACACTTTTAAATATATTTGTATTTGCATATTTGTATAACAACCATTTACTAAAAATAAAAAAAAGCCTAAAAACTAGTTTCCTTCAAAAATAAATAACGAAAAGAAATATTCTACTACAAACAATTAAAATTTTGCTATAATAATAGTTGAAAACTAAGGAACAAAAAACAGATGAAATTCTATCAAAATAAAACAATTTATTGATAAAAAACCAAACATTTTCAATTTAGTTCAATTTTTATTAATCAATTGAAAATCTATTACAGAAAATGAGTCGATTATTTGGATTTTACTTTTTTATTTGCTAAAAAATATAAAATATTTAAAAAAATACCTATCAGTTTGATGATGAATTAAAAATTTGCCATGATGATAATAATTCAATTAATTTATTAAAGATAAATATTTGAAAATAAAAAAAAATGCTTAAAACGTTTGTTTAAAAGAAATAGTTGAATACTTCTAACACAAAAATAGTTTCAATTTTACTAAAAACGATAAAAAAGTAGATTATATTTCTAAAAAATATTTTTATATTAAAATTTTACACCGCTCAAAACAATTAGCGGGTCACTAATTTGTGCCTCCATAAAATTCAAACGGGAAATTACATGCAAATAAAATTAAGAACATCTGAAAAACGCTCCATTTAATTGGTTTAATTGGCACATATGGAAGTGTCAGCATCACGTACTTTTAAAGTACCCGTAATAATTAACAACAACTACCAAAACCAAAGTGCAAACCGAATTTAAATTAATTGTTAATGTAGACTTTTGTACCTACAGTGGTAACTTAATAACGAGTATGTGCTCCCAGAGCACGGATAACGGCATTACACCGTCTTCGCAAAAGTCTTTGAAGGTCTTCTTGTGGTATAGCGTACCATTCTTCAATAAGAGCCGCCGTTAGCTGTTGGATGATCTGAAAGATGCGGGCGACCACGAACACGTCTGTCGAATATATCCCAAACATGCTCTATGAAACTAAACCAAGTGTTTAATTAACCTCCTAATGCTATATGAGATTTAAATCAGGACTTAACGCAGGCTACACGATAGTTTTAATTTTGAGTTCTTGTAGTAAGTCTAAAGTGATTCCCGTAGTATGTGGTCTTGCGTTATCCTGCATTAACAAAAAAATTTGACCTATTCCATATGCCACAGGGACAACATGTTCTCCTAACACAATGTTAACGTAGAGATTAGAGTTAAGATTTTCAGAAATTACAACAAGGTCGGTTCAACTGTAGATACTAATCCCACCTGAAACCATAACTGAACCACCTCCAAATCTTTCGACTTCCTAGCCAGTAGCAGCTACGTAGCGATCTCCACGTACTCGGCCATCGCAATGAGTAATACGGAACCTTGATTCATCCGTGAAGAGCACAAACTTCCATTGTCGTTGACATGCGACATGTTCACGAGCAAAATTCATCCTTGCTATTCTGTAGCGTCGTGTCAAAGAGGGTTTTCGAACGGTTCGTCTTGCCTTTAAATTTGATTCCCTCAACCTATTCCTAATTGTCTGGTCTGATACTGTGATCCCATGCATCGTCTTGAGGGAATTTACTCTTACAAAGACTCGAAATCAGTTGTAAACATTTTCGTCTGTTTATTGATCTCAACAAAGCCTAGCTTTTTGTTAAAATTTGAGATACATTATTTCACTTCTTGTTAATTATTACGGATACTCCAGAAGTATGAGATACTGATAATTCCCTATGTATCAATTAAAACAATTATATAGAGCGCCCTTCAGATGTCCTTAATTTTATTTGCATGCACGTTTGAATTTTATGAAGGCACAAATTAGTGATGTGCTAATTGTTTTGAGCAGTATATTAAAAAAAACGGTTGAACATTTTCAAACAAAAACTCAATTAATTTAATTCAAAACAGCTAAAATTTTATTTTACTAAGAAAATTATGTAAAAATAATAAAGAATCTCTTACGAACAAATTTAAACAAATTAATTTGGTTGAAAATTTAAAATGGTATAAAAAATATGTGGTCTACCCTCCAATTACTAAAATATAAGCAATGGGGTTTTTATTAAAAAAATGTTTTATAAGAAAGATTTTATTTAATAAGTTGAACATTTTTTTAAATTATATGATATGTCTTTATTAAAACTTTCTTGTATGTTTAAGTGTTTGATGAGTTTATATATAAGTAATTAGAGGATGGGATTAATTATAGCTACAATTCTAATAAAAATTCCTTAATATTAATACTGAAATTACTGCTGTACTTTTTTGGAACCAAACACAGAAACGGTGATTTCGTTGTAAATGTGAACGTAGCATAGGTGGGTATCTTCTATATCTCTAAGTCCCTTAAAATAGTTATAAATTTACAAGTTTAGACATTTAAAAACTTAAAAAATCGACAAAGAAATGCTTAAGAACGTTTGAATTAGATGAAATACAAATATGTAAAAAAGTAAAATAGTTTGGAATAATCATCTGTATCCCAAAACGTGACCATCCTCCATCCCTAATATCCAGATACCGTCTTATTACTTTACTTCCCGTCCTAGGAAAATTCTACGAATCACTCCTCAAAAACAAAATACTATCCCACATTCATGACCGTATCCCGAATTTGACTTCCTTCCAAAACGTTCCACTACCCTCCCACTTACCATCCTTACCTCAAACATCCAACCTTGAAGGAAATTCATTAGCCGTCTTCCTACTAGATATCCAAAAAGCCTTCGACTCTGTCTGGCATCAAGGAATGTTGCACAAATGCTACCTCCCTTAAATTAATATGGGTATATTTTCATTATCAATCAATTCCTTTCAAACAGATCCTTTAAAGTCAAAATCAAAAGCTCTTCTCTATCTCCTCTACTATACAACATCTTCTATTTCGACATCTATAATCCTGATCCTCTTCACTTCAATCCCTCTAAATATCTCTTCCAATTTTATGTAATACAGTGCACGCCGCTTAATGTGATCACAACGGGACTCGGGGTTTTTGATAACAATAACCGATTGATAATAATAGCCGAAAAACAAAACTTTATTTTAAATAAAAATATATAACGTAACAAACTATAATAACGTAACATTTTGAATTCTCTACAATTATTTGTTATATAACTTTCATATTGCTTCAATAGTTTATTAGAAATTGGCAAAAAATGTCAAAAATTTCAATTTTTATTTTTTTTCTCGAAAGTTAAGAATTTTATGAAAAATATATTTTAACAAAATTTGTTCAGTTTCTCATTCTCTTTAACTTTTTTTTTCCAGAAATTAGTTTAATGGACTCGGGGGACCTCAAAACGTATATTTCCGCAAAAAAAAATCACGATCACAATACTTCCCCTATATATACTTCGTATTCGTATATAGGGAAAGTAAAAATGATAACATAAACCGAAATCATGATTACTATAAACGAAAATTTTTGTATGTAGTATTACACGTTCGGCCCGTTCTTCGCAAAAGTGATAACAATATCCGATTGATAACATTATCCGTGATTCTAATAAGCGGCGTCTACTGTACAATTAAAATTTGATTTAATGAGTGTAGGTAAATGTCGTAAAATGATTTTTCTTATCATCATATAACATGCAAATTTAATAAATATAATTTAACTGATTGATGTTTTGTTATATTTAGGGTTTTTATTAGTTTAGGTTGGGGGAAAAATTCTAGTGATCTTCTTCGTTGGCTTTCGGATGGACGCTCTCGGATTTGTAAAATCTACGGACGCCGGAATGAAATTCCCGGCGAAATATAGGAAGGCAAGGTTGATTACCGCTTTCGGGTTGTCTTTGGGGTAAGTGCACTTTCCAAATTCTAATACATAACCTATAATTATAAAAGTTTGCGCTATTTGTTTCGTTAAAACTAAAACTACAGACAACTTTAACTTCAACAACTGGAAGAGTTTACAAATACCTTCCACAATTGCAAACGATAACCAACGAGGAGGTTCTATATCTTCCTTTCACTCATCCCTAGCATATGGAAAATCCTCCCCGTATTAATAAAAAAAACTGATTGAATGTCTCCACTTTACCCTACTAACCACCAATTTTACCCTTCGTTTCTTTTTAGTTTACATCCATCCACATTCCTCTATTGACGATCCAATTTTCACAAATACGTCGCTTTATGGCCCCTCAATTATAATTGGTAACTCTAATTCCAATTTTATAAAAATCCCAACTTCGTCAACATTTATCATGGGCGAAAGTACATCCAACACCTTTTATCCACTCCGTAAAATTAATCCCAGACCTATGTTTCGACCACCTATCCATACAGTTTGATTTTAATACCCTATCCCAACCTAGCCCATCCCCTCCGGAATATATCCATTACTGCCAGAACTGTAATATAAAATAGGTTATCAATGACATATCTTCGAGATTTGATTTTACTTAAGACATTAATCTTAACATTACTTCCCATTTTTGTCAATCCGTATCAGAATCTATTTTGTTGCATACCCCAAAACTAAAAATTATACTATAAATAGCCCCTACATAAATATATCCTTAAACTGCTAAAATACAAAAGACAATTATACAGATACAGTAAATTCTACGTTCAATTAAAAGCAAACTCAGCAGACTAAACAAAGAAATTAAATTATATACAATAATAATCTTTATTTGGACAAAATAAATATACATAATAACATTTAACATGAATATAAATAAATGGTGTTAGTCCGTCTGGGCTATGGACCTGCGGTCTTTCTGCCCTTATATTTAATGATGTAAGAAAAAAGTATCTTTGCTAGCTAAATTAAATTATTAATAACAAAATACAAAAAACTTACATGGTTGGAAGCTTGCAAAGAATAAACAACAGCCAGAATAAAAACTACTGGAATGAAATAAAAAAGCTTTGTAAATATTAAAAAATCTGACAATATTCCTACCCAACTGACGGTGCAATACTTACTGACGATATTTTAATAGCGAATGCATTTGCAGGAAAGATAGAGAAGACCTTTCCAAAATCATACTGCCACGAATATAACAACTTTTATAATACATTTGCTGACTGGTTCAAATCATTTGATAAATACCCTTGCCCTCTCGAACCGATGATTCATTAGACGAAACAGACTATTATACAATTGCACTCTGGAAAAAATTCTGCCACGAAATCCATAGTTTATACTAAAAATATATAATTATTGCTATTCTATTCAGTGGAGAAAATTGATGCCCCACTGAATAGAAGCACTGTATTCCTAAACCTGACACTGATCCTGCCCTAGTATCCAGTTACCGCCCTATTACACTCCTCCCAGTAATAAGTAAACTATTCTAATCCCTCACCAAACAAAAACTTTCTCTATCCACTAACAACCACATACCCGAATATCAGTTTGGTTTCTTGTCCAAAAAAATCAACCACTCATCTTCTATCCATTCTAACCTATAATATCCAAACCAATCACCCCGAAGGACATAAAACAACAATTATTTTCCTCGATATACAAATATTCCACGCTATTTAATCATCCTTATTCATAACTTCCTCTCTAATAGAACTTGTAAAGTTAGATTCAATCAAACCTATTCCTACCCGTTTCTCATCCATCAAGGGATACCGCATTACACTTTCATCCCTCACTTTTTAAGCAGCACAATTATCCCTTCAATGATCATTCGATGCAATCCACCCTGGTGTTCCAAATGGTGTATGAAAGAAAACACTTCGAAATCCAATCTATTTATTCCCCATCATAAAATCCACATTCTCCTTCTATCAATATTAACAACACCATCATTCAACCCTCTAATACCTGTAAATACCTAGGTGTCCATTTCGATTCCAAACTTTCCTTTACAGCCCAAGCACAATCAATAAAAACCAAAATCAAAACAAGAGCTCGTCATTTTCGTGCATTAACGTACAAAAACCAGGGCATCTCCACCTAAACAGCCGTAAATATATATAAATCGACTTGTCGAGCTCTTTTTGAGTACAGTGCGATCCTATTTAACCAAATCCGTCCTTCCACTCTCCAGCATTCCAACGTCGCTGAAAGGTCATCCCTACGTACCCTTACCAAACTAATACATCCTATCAAGTGTAAAATTTACCAACAATCCCTTTAATGTAACCCTCCTCAATAAATTCTGCACTCCCCGAAACCCCAATATCCCCCTTAAACACAAATATCTAGCAATCACTCTTCATCAATTCATTAGCTCGTATCATTTTTTCTTTGTTTTTATATAAATTAAAAAAAGAAAGACCGAAGGTCGATTGCCCAAACGAACGGACTAATCTTTATTTTAAATTAAAATGTATTTGTTCATAATGAACTTATGTTTGTTCAAATAAAGATGTTTTTCTCTCTCTCAGTTGAATATTTGAAAGTATTGAAAAAATGCCTACCGGTTAAAATAATAATAAGATTCTATTAAGACTGCTGTTCATATATACATAAAATGATTTGCGGTCCCGTGATTACGCTGAAATCTTGTTTTATAATCACCATCCGATCAGCCCTTAGAATATTTAGAATATTAGATCATGCATCCTAACAACCCACAATCTATCCAACATTTTATTATATAAAACAACCATTTTTTTCAATTGACCAACGCCTTAGCTATTTATACACAAAATATGCTACTTATACCAACATACTGTATATCCTAAACTACCTTTGAATTAATCGCAATTAGAACTTAACCCCTAAATCTAAACAGCCCGAAACCACTATGCACCAATTAATTTCATATAGATGAATAGTCATACAAATCAAATATGTGAGCAACTAATAATGATGAAAGAAGATAGGCTGAAAGATTTTCGGTTGATAGGCAAGAAGAAAGACAAGGAAAAATATGTTTTACGATTGTTTTGTGGTAAAAAAAATATGTAACAATCAAATTAATGACGATGGAAAATAAAAAAAAAATGAAAGGATATATAAAAAGAATGAACAATTGAAAATAATAATAGTTCAATTGATTTATTACAGATACACATTTAAAAACTAAAAAAAATGATTTAAAAAAATGATTTATTAAAGATACACATTTAAAAACTAAAAAAAGGATCAAAAATTGCTGAAAGTATTTTTTTTAAGAAATTGTTAACTTTTAACAAAAAATATAGTTTCAAATTTGGTCAAACCGATGAAAACTTAAATTAAAATGTTAAAAAATTTAATTAGTTAACATATAATTTTACCAAAAAATTGTTGAATTAAAAAAAGTTAAATATTTATTCAATTTAGCTTAAAACAATTAAAATTTTATTTACTAAGAAAATCAGGCAACAATAATAAATACTCTTAAGATAATTGTTTAAAATTTTAAATAGATTTAATAAGATAATTAAAAAATTCTAAAAAAAGTAGTTTCGAATTACCATCCAATTACTAAAACAGAAAGGGTGTTTTAATTATTAATGTATATCTGGGTGGATCGGTGTCTCTATCCGACCCTTCAATTAGTAGAACATACGTCACAGCTTTAATGAAGACATATTATAACATATAATTTTTTTAGTACAATTTAATAAGTCGAGTTTTCTTTTTACTGAAAAATCGCTTTTGTTTTCTTTAATTGTAGGGTGGGAAAATGTAGACCTACCCATCCTACATATATAAATAAATTTGAAGTACTATTTCGCATATATTTATTAGAATTAAGTATAAAATCATAGACGTATTTATTTAACTGAAAGTAGAAACTGTGGTTTAGTTGTAAGTTTATGTAGGTTGGATGGGTGACATCAAGCTCACATTCCAATCAGTTGAACATACACAAGAGTTTTATTGAAGGCAACTTAAAATATTAAACATTTTCATTCAATTTTATAAGTAAACTTAAAAACAATTTTAAAACCACCTAAATTTACACTGGGTTCTAAATTAATACTAAGAACAATAACAGTAATATTTATTAAAGTATCAAGATCAAATCATAATATGTGTTGACGTAATGAAAAACTCCAATTTGTTAATACCAAACAAACGATTTAATTGAAGTTAATTAAAACGTAACAAATCGATTGTTTGCACCTCGAAAATAACCGTTTCTTTCAATTACCATCCATCAAAATGTACTGTTAAACACACCTATGGAAACAACTGAACAAACGCAGTTTACAATCGTTCTAATTATCGTTTTACAATAAATATTCCCTTTTGAACGTTGGAAACGATTGTACGCATCAATAATTCATATCGTGAAAGTTGGATGTGGGCGTTATTTATTCAGCATTTCATCAATTCGCAATGCATGGCTAGTACATAATTCAATCATTGTATTAATATAATACCGTGAAATTAAAAAAATAATTCAGTGATATAAAAAATTATTTTAGAATATAATTTAAAATATAGTTATTTTATTTAATCAGTACAAAAGTGCACATGAATATAATTTTAGAAGGTATACTATCGTATATAGATATATTATTTTCTCCAAGATTTGTGTTTTAGAGAAAATATTATGATTAGATAATTAGTTTAAATAATACGTAATTAAAACATTTATAAACATTATAAACACTCACATAAACAGTACAGCCAATACAAGCGAGACGTAACTTAGCATACAGATAGGTGAAATACAACTGAACATGTTAGCACACAGTCATCAGCTACTCTATTCGCTAGCGATCCGCACGGTGCAAACGTGAACTACTTTCCTACTATCCCTCGTAAGAACAATTGATACATTATTTAAGTTTAATTACGCAAATTGGTGTTTATATATACCTTCTTCATCGTTTATTAATGATGATTTGGTATTACATTTCGTATATAAAAAAAAACAATTATTTAACAAATTGTTACTAAATTAATTTTTCAATTTATTAATCTCCGTTTTAATCGGACAGGATCTTAAAATCTACTTTTTAATTGTTAAACTTTATTCAATTGTATGTATAAAAAGTTAAAACTATTATATATTTTTTCTATAAAAATATCGAACCGACGAGTCTTAAATAAAAACTTACTATTATATTGATTTCGATCATCAAATCAGTTCATACAAATTACCCGCAGCACTTAAATGATAAACATTTACGAAAGTTTTTATTTTGGTTGCTACTAATTAAACTCATTGCGGTAGCGATTATGGAGATTAGTCGGTATTTGATTGTAGTTTTTTTTGTTCGTTCGAGGAATAGGAAATGGGTCATCGCGTGTTTTTATCGATTTTGCCGGCGAGCACCGTGGTCGAAATCATTACATGATGACATTGCTGATACATGTCTTTCTCGTGTCTTCCATGCGTGGCCGAGTTCTATGCTTGTTTCCCTCCCCCGCGTGCTCGATAAATCGATCTGTGGAAATTATTATTGCTGTTAATGCGACCCCATTTTTTAACACCATAACACAAACAAAAACAACAAGGTTGATATATTTTTTTTTATTATTAAGTTCAAACTACATTAGTCATCGACTATTAAATCCACGCGAATATACATAGTGTCCACACTTTTTTTAAGATTCAAAATTAATAATTAACTAGCAAAGACAATTCTTTAAAGTAACGAGCTCATTTACACAAAACATAAATACACAAAAATGTGGCGGAAGGACCACGTGGTCGACAGCCAAACACTACTACTACTACTACTAGTCATCAACCAGTAACTTTAAATAAATACAGCGTGTGTAAAAATTCGCGTGTATGCCTCACTAGGCATTGTTTCTCAAACAAAAATAAGACAAAATTCTTATTTAAACAAAAGGTTTATTGAATAGACATCAAAATTGAAAACTGGTAACAGTAAAAAGTTACTTGATGCACACAGTAAAAGTAGTAGTAGTAGTATTGTTTGGCTATCGACCACGTAATCCTTCCGCCGTGTTATTTGTGTGTGTGTAAATGAGCTTGTTACTTTAAGGGATCGCCCCCGTTACTCTAAAGCACCATTGATGCACACATTAAATGATAATAAATAATTATTTATTATCATAGATCCTTTAAAGTAATAAAAGTTGTGAAATGACAGATAAAAATTCATTATCTCTAATCATAATACTTCAGTAGTATTAAAAATTGTTTTTGGACTATGCCGATATGCAAACTTTTTTGAGCTTGCGAGAAAAACTCTAATGCTTGTCCGGTTGAGTATTCCAGAAGATTTCCTAACTGTCGTCAAACTCCGAGACATGTATTTACGAAGTTATATAAAAGATTAAGAGACAGTTGACGTATATTACCAATAAGATTTGTGTGTGTGTAAATGAGCTTGTTACTTTAAAGGATCGTCCCCGTCATTCTAAAGCATCATTAATTGTATCCCAATGGTGAATGGTACCGGTCAACCAACTACTGACCATTCGCGTGTATAAGCAAGAAGATATTATTCAGGATTCGAGGCGATTCGCAAACGGTCCTTCGGGAAAACACAAATGGCATGTTTTCAAGCAAACCCACTCGAGGATCCAGCGACACGAAGTCCAGTAGCGACACGAAGCCCAGCATCCCGAAAGAGTTTTTACACCATCATCACGGTGTGCATCATCTTCGAGGCGTCTTCAACATGTTCAGTTGTATGGCACCTTCAAGCGATACCAGGTCCGTACCAAAGGAAGCGCTCTCATACATAATCTTCGGCGGCCGCCTGCAGCACGAGTTCCAGTCAGCACCGTCCAGACGAGCCCGAAAAGTTGATTTATTATTCAAGTAAGTTATTATTTAATATCTGCGTCAACGGTTAATCATGAGTGATACGTTGAAATTTCTCAGATCAAACGTGCAACATTAGAATCTAGTCTTACAGGCGCCGATAATTTTTTAAAGCATAATATAAAGTTAAAATCTCAGAAAACCAACTCAAAGAACTCAAAATTCGTTATAATAACATATTACAATTAATTGATCCTTTTAATTCACTTATGGATGAAAATGAGCACCTGGTCGAAAGAGAGTCATTTGAGGATTCATATTATTTAAAAAAATCTAAATATGAACTATTTTTCGAATAATTATTTTCGAAAATTCAAACAACGAAATCTTGTTAACTCCTAGTGTAAGTGAGCATTCAAATATTTCTGTGAACTCACCGCAATTAAATTCTGCAGCTAATGTTAAATTTCCCACCTTAAATATACCCACCTTTGACGGAACATATGATAATTGGAATCAGTTCGCAGAGATTTGTAATCTTTAATCCATAATTACGACACATTAGACGACATTCAGAAGTTTTATTACTTACGGTCTGCCTTAAAAATATGACGTCCCAAGAACGATTCAATCAGTCACAATTTCATCGATAAATTATTAAACTGCTTGGAATCTGCTTGAAGAGATATTTAAGTTGATTATAATTAAGCATATGCAGGGGTTTATTGAATTACCTAACATTGAGAATAATTCGCATCAATCGCTTAGGTTTTTCTTAGATTCTCTTCAAAGCAATTTAAGAGCACTTGTTTACATAATGAATAAAACATTAAATGACCATCTTAAAAGAGATTTTGAATCTCAAAGTATTCTAACGAAATGCCTTCTTTTGACTCATTCCTAAAATTTCTAAAAAAATAAATGTGATATTCACGAATCCCTGCACTGCGAAAAATCGAATTGTCACGCACAAAGGTTAAACAAAGAAATTGGCTTACAACTAGCAACGCTCTCTGCTCCGTTTGTAATGATTCGCATAATATAACTTCATGTGACGCATTTATTACATTGTCTGTCGATTCAAAAATGTAAAAAATATAGGCTTATGTATAAATTGTTTACGAAAGGGTCATTCTAAAAATCAATGTAAGTCTCAAAAAAATGTTTCAATCAGTCATCAGAACCTATTACATACAAACTCGAACCAAAATGCAATGTCAGAATCACAGCCCACAACATTTGCTTCAAATCAAACCACATGTTCGCGCCGATCAGTGCGCGAATGGATAGTAGTTTACTTTCGTTAATTTACTTGTTTGTGCCCGAGTGCACACGTTTCAGCCATGACAACGCGAACTTGTTTTTTACGAGTAGGCCTAGTTTTGGACAAAAGCGCGTCAAATTTGCGTGAAACTTGTATTTCCTTTTTGTGTTATATTTTTCTTATATTTTATTTGTTTCTTTAAATGTCATTTAGCCTAACTTATTCTTTGCTTTAACCTTATTTCAATTTATTTTTATTTGTATTTGTTTAATGTAATAGCTCTCATTATTTCTAACACAACGCACATTTTATGTGAATAAAGAAATTTGTTCTTTAATATTGTGTTTAAGTAATTTTAAAACCAAATCGCGGAAACCGAGTAAACATGGTCCTTCGAACCGGATAGGTTAATTCATAAACATTGAGTTAATTATATGCATTATTACGTATTTTTTGTGTTTACTTATTTCACAACTTACTCGTGTATCGTGTCTTGATTTCGTGTATCGCCGTGATCGCCGTGTATTTTGTTACCGTGTTCTAAGAGTGTTTCAGGTCGAACTTTGTGTGTGCGACGTTCGAGCTCTCGTGTGTGTTTAAATCCACTCGTTCGTCGATTTTCCGTCCCGACACAATAATTGATAAACAACTGCATCATGGCTACTGCAATCATTAAAAGACTTCAAACTAAGAAGGAGAGAATCATCGAAAGTGCTTCACAGTTTGAAGAGTACTTGAACAAAATAGAAACTCCTCAGGCTGCTAAAGAAACCTCTGGAATTCAAATGTACATCGAGGATTTCCGCCCAAAAATCGATCAAATCGAAGATATTGCCGATGAATTGTCAACAGTGGATGTAGATATCAGTGAAGAGGTGTACACATTTAAAACCAGGTACATGGAGGTACTTCTATCAGCGACTTCAAGACTCCCCCAAGTACAAACTCCCACAAATGGATCTGTTGTATCACAAACCCCTGAAGTACGACTACCAGCGATTGAAATTCCAATATTTAGCGGAAACTATGACGATTTTTTTTTTTTTTGTGGCCGGGAGGCGGAAAATCTTTTAAAGACTGAGTGTGGGGAACTATACTGGTATACCCACTAAAAACCACCACCCCAAGTCGCCCTGACACCCCGCGGAACCGCCGTTTGGCATTACTTCGCGAGGTGTAGGGTGTCGTCTGCGTCGGTGATGTGTGCGTGTGTATGATGAGTGTGTGTGTGTGTGTGTGTGCCACCCCGCGGAACCGCCATCAGGCATAACATCACGGGGTGTCAGTGTCGTTGTGTGTGTGTGTGTGTGAGAGAGAGAGATGTGCGTGTGTGTGTGTGCAATGAACGGCTCGGGTACGTGGGGTCGCTACTTCCAAATGGCTGTGCACGTCAACCACCCCTGCGGGAAAACTATGACGATTGGACGCGGTTTAGTGACTCGTTTGTATCACTCATTCATAACAACACAATATTAACAAATGTACAGAAGTTCTACTACTTGTAAGGGGCTCTAAAGGAAGAAGCTGCAACTATTTTAAAGTGTATACAAGTGTCAGATGTTGGCTACGAAATCGCCTGAAATCGTCTGAAGAGTCGTTATCAAAACGAGCTATTCATATTCAAGAAACACATGCACGCATTATTGAACCTTCCACATATGAAAAAGGATGACCGCGTATCACTGAGGCGTTTAATGGATATTTTGGCAATCAGCATATCGTTATTAAAGGCAATAAACCGGCCTACAAATTATTATGATGACTTTATAGTGGAATTGGTACCAGACAAATTGGATATAAATCTCCAGAAAGAGTGTGACCACATACCAACTATAGATGAACTTGAGACTTTCCTTTCTGCAACGTGCAAACAATTGGAGGCGGTTAAAGACAATGTGTTTAGTGCTAACAACCCGTCCGCATCCCATAAAGCAAAAGTGTTACACACAAATACAGTGGATCGAAAATGCAGTCTGTGTAACGGAAACCACACGATTTATAAATGTGAAAAATTTACAAAAATGAGTGTAGCAGAGCGGATCAATACTGCTAAAAGAAACCACTGGTGTTTTAATTGCCTTGGAAAAAATCATTCGGCTCAAAAATGCCCATCCAATTTCTGTCGAATATGTAATAAGCCTCATCATACTATGTTACGTATTTCACAACAATCAAATTCAAACCAGTCGGAATCTGTCGCATCAACAACACCAGTTCAATTGGCCCATCTACATCCGCAGTAAATTTTGCATACATACCATCTAAAGTGCTATTATCAACGTGTAAAGTGATTATCCAAGACATTCATGGACACGAACAAGAAGTACGAGCTCTTTTGGACACTGGTTCGCAAGCGAACCTCATAACCGAGTCATGTGCTAAACGACTACGACTGCGGCACATTAACACTAATGTTCCAATTATAACAGTTGGTGGAAAAACAAAGACACTGAATTACGCTGTGAATAAAAAATCGCGTCGCAGGTACTAGATTCAAGATGTCTATCAGTGCTTTAGTTATCGAGAGGATAACCGATCGAATTCCTTCGCGTTTGATTCAATTCGATTCTTCCCGTTTACCTTCTGGTATCGAGTTAGCGGATCCAGAATTCTTCAAACCTGGCGAAATTGACTTATTAATCGGTAATGGACATTATTACGATATAGTGCGCGACGGTCAGTTAAAAATGAACTCATTTTCGCTTTACAATACCCATTTCGGCTGGATAATTTATGGGCAGTTACCGAGTGAACCGGAAGTTATACAACAAAATAATGCAGCTGTATCAATGATACGATTAGAGGACATAGTGACAAAATTTTGGGAACTAGAGAGCTACAAAAACGAAAGTCTCACACCTGCTGACGACAGATGTGAGGAACACTTTCAACGGAACACTTTCAAAGCCAATGGAGACATAAAGGATGGCTATTATTTACAGCATCAATGCGTATTTAAACAAGATAGCCTAACTACTAAGCTGCGAGTTGTCTTCAATGGGTCAGCTCCCACCAGTACAGGAATTTCAATCTACGACATTCTAATGGTCGGCCCTCAATTGCAAAGTGATTTATTTTCCATTATGCTACGGATGCCCTGTTGGAAATATGTTGTCACCGTTGACGTCGCGAAGATGTTAAATACCAGCGACTCTGGTGGAGAAATAACCCAGGAGATTTGTTAACCACGTTTGAGTTAACTACCGTAACATACGGAATGTCAAGTGCTTCATTTCTCGCTATTCGTGCTCTTTGAGAATTGGCTCAAAATATGTGCGATGTTTACCCAGTTGGAATCAGAGGTGTTTATCAGACTTTTACGTGGATGATTTAATACTCTAAGTGATTTAAAAAATGTGCTCGATCAAACTAATTCTCTTCTCGCCAGGGGAGGATTTGAGCTCAAGCGTTGGGCAAGCAATAATACAGAACTATTTGCTGACTTTCAACCCAATTGTATTGACAATGTAACGGTGTTAACTAGAGGAGATGTTAGCACCATCGACTCTGTTACTACGTTAGGAACAGTATGGAACACCGTGAGTGATACATTAAGTTACAAGTGTGATGTCTTACCAACCAGAGCAAAAACGAAGAGGAGTATCTTGTCAGAAATATCTCGAGTTTATGATCCGCTGGGCTTAATTGGACCAATTATAATTACTGATAAGATTTTCATTCAAGATTTATGGAGATGGGACGATACACTGCCGGAAGTATACATTCAATGCTGGCTCGAGTATGCTGAAAATTTGAAGCAAGTGGCATCACTTTCTATTCCGAGAAAGGTAACTTCGGCGACGGGGTGTGACCTGGAGCTACATGGATTCGCAGACGCCAGTGAACACGCCTACGGTACGTGTATTTACGTAGAGTGCAGCAAGGTCAACGAATATGCAGCCATCTTCTTTGTGCTAAATCCAGAGTGGCATCTGTCAAGACAACCAGCATCCCACGACTGGAACTTTGTGCTGCTGTTCTATTAGCAGAGCTATGTAAATGAGTAGGTGAGTCACTAAATCTTCAGCAATGTAAATGTTTTTACTACACTGATTCCACGATATCGTTGTCATGGATAAAGTCGGACTCAAGACGTTTTGAAACGTTTGTAGCAAATTGAGTTGGAGAAATTCATAAATTAACAAACCCTTAATCTTGGTTACACGTCTCGACAAAGGAAAACCCCGCAGACATCATCGCTCGGGGCACAACGGCTGATGTTCTCAGAAATAGTTAACTATGGTGGAGGGGCCCGACGTTCCTGCTGAATAATATAACTACACACGAATTTATTCCTGCTGAGTCACCCCCTGAATTAAAGTGCAACCTTGCTAGTGTGGGTACCAAAGCCTATATAATTCCAAAATGTTCAACGTTTGAAAAAACAGTTCGAGTGATGGCGTACGTACTGCGATTTAAAACAAATATTCTGGCGCGTAACGTGATACATAGTGGACCTTTAACAATAACAGACTTAAACCAGGCAACTAACGTGTTGATTCGAAATGTGCAGTGTATGAACTTTAATCGTGAAAGGGAATTATTAGCCAGAGGTGACTATGTTCACAAAACCAGCAACTTAGTTACACTCAATCCATTTATGGACTCCGATGGATTGATTCATGTTGGAGGGCGTCTTGTACACAGCGACTTCCTAGTAAATCGTCGATACCCCATTGTGTTGCCAGCTAATCACGAAATTACCAAACTTATCGCCGTTAGTGTGCATCAGTCTAATCTTCATATTGGAAGCCAGGGTACGCTCTCGGTCATGCGACTAAAATTTTGGCAAATCCGTGGAAGACATGTCATTCGTAAAATAGTGAGATCTTGTGTCAAGTGCATTCGTGCAAAACCACGCCTTCAAACACCCCTCATGGGCTCTTTACCATCATTTCGAACGCAGCCGACTCGCCCATTTCTACGCACTGGAGTTGATTACGGGGGCCCATTTATAATCAAGGATGGTTCCAGAATAAGTAAAAAAATTTCTAATCGGAGATGTTATGAAAATGAACGTGGATTTCCAAGAAACACCTGATAATAGGTTGAGCAGGTGCCAATTAATCCAAAAGATGCGTCAACATATATGGGAACGATAGAGTCGCGAATATCTATCGGAGCTACATAAGCGAGTGAAATGGAAGACTACATGTGACAGGCCAAAGGAAGGACAGCTCGTAATAATCAAGGAGGACAATCTTCCACCATTACAGTGGCAATTAGGACATAACCAATCGCTATACCTTGGTCCAGACGGGATTGCAAGGAATGCTACCATTAGAACCAGTAAGACAACTATTGTGCGACCTGTAGCGAAATTGTGTCTTCTACCAAGGGAGTAACTGACATTACTAGTGTAGTGAATAGAACGCGACGTTCAATGGGTGGCGGTATTTTCGCGCCGATCAGTGCGCGAATGGATAGTAGTTTACTTTCGTTAATTTACTTGTTTTTGCCCGAGTGCACAGGTTTCAGTCATGGCAACGCGAGATTGTTTTTTTACGAGTAGGCCTAGTTTTGGACAAATGCGCGTCATTCTCTAGCTAACATTTAAACAAGTAAGTTGTCAAATTTGCGTGAAACTTGTAACGGGTGTCCAACAATTATTGCAGTTCCGGGTGGCGTTGGAATCAAAAACGTAGGTCGATTCTTACATGTTGCAAATAAATGAACTGACATTTTTAATGCACATTTAGGTTATGTTAGACAATTAACATGTCAGTTCATTTATTTGGCACATGTAAGAATCGACCTACGTTTTTGATTCCAACGCCACCCGGGACTGCAATAATTGTTGGACACCCGTTATTTCCTTTTTGTGTTATATTTTTCTTATATTTTATTTGTATTTCTTTAAATGTCATTTAGCCTAACTTATTCTTTGCTTTAACATTATTTCAATTTATTTTTATTTATATTTGTTTAATGTAATAGCTCTCATTATTTCTAACACGACGCACATTTTATGTGAATAAAGAAATTTGTTCCTTAATATTGTGTTTAAGTAATTTTAAAACCAAATCGCGGAAACCGCGTAAACACCACACAAAATTCATTTATGCTTTTAGCAACTGCTTAAGTTAACATTTTTGATCAACATGGAAAAACTCACAACTGCCAATAATTTCATTTAACCCTGCGAAATTAAAAATACCTAAAAACATAACGCTGGCGGACCCTGCATTTAAGAAGTATGGTGGAATTGATATGCTGATAGGGACACAATTATTATGGAATTTGTTGTGCATCGGACAATTAAAATTAGGCGAAAACATTACAAATAACATTTCTCGGATAGATAATCAGGCACAGTGTTAATTTATAATAATCCAACCATTATCGCAGCAAATTCTTGTTATAATTTAGATAAATAAATTAATCAGTGCTGGGAAATAGAACTAAATATTGAATCTTCTCCCCCTCTCAAATCAGAGGAGTTATTGTGAAAAAATATTTGCAGAAACCGCTATAAAATCAGATGGAAAGTTTATCGTCAATATACCTTGGGTAAATTTTAAATCGTTAGGTTATACTAGAAAAATTGCTATTCAAAGATTTCTAGGTATTCAACGTAAGCTTTCTTGAAATTTTGAGTTAAAACAGTCATATTGTAAATTCATGTAAGAGTACGATCAACTAGGTCATATGAGTAAAATACCTGAATCAAAATCGGGAAATTATCCAATATGTTATCTTCCACACCACCCAATTTTTTAAACAAGATAGCACCACCACAAAAGTAAGAGTTGTGTTTGACGGCTCGTCCATTTCAGATTCGGGGATATCTTTAAACTAGATTCAATGTGTAGGTCCCACAATTCAGCTTGACCTTTTCTCAATTCTGCTACGATTCCGAAGACACGAGTACGTCATTTCTGCCGATATCGCTAAGATGTATCGACAGGTCCTTATAAATCCGGAGCAAAGGTCATTGCAAAAAATTTTATGTAGAGATTCCCCCAATAAACCTCTAAAATGTTACGAGTTGAACACAGTGACATATAGTACAGCAGCGGCATCATTCCTAGTAATTAGATGCCTTAAACAATTAGCCAAAGAAAAGAAAATTTCTAGTCCGCTTGCATCATAGGTTATAGAAGATGATCGAGGATGCTCTTGCAATAAAAAAATGAAGTTTCATTAATTCTTAATTCCGCTGGCTTCATTTTACGTAAATGGTCCTCAAACGATAATTCCATCTAACAAGAATCCTCACATAACCGTGATACTGATCTGATAGACTTAGCTAATACAGATGAAGTCAAAACGTTATCTGGAATTGTAAAACAAATGTCGATTGATAATAACAATCAAGTTCACATACACTTATTATGTGCAAAATCCAAGCGCGGTTTTATTTGCTAGGTTAACGGAAAAGGTTAAATCTGTATTAAATATTAAATTTGATAGGGAATACATGTGGTGCGATTCCACCAATTACTTTATGTTGGTTAAGGGCCCCACTCAATCCCTGGAATAAGTGAGATACAGGACAAAACAACTGGCATCACCAAATCAAATCCTGCCGATGTAATATCCAGCGGTACAACCTCAACTTTCTTAGCAAAATAAACCCTCTGGAAAAACGGGCCAGAATTTTTAAATAAACAATCCAGCACTTGGAAAATCATTGAAATAAAGCCACCCGTAGACATTCCGGAAATTAAAAGTAATGTACAAATTGTAAATATTGTAATTAATTAATGATTTCAGCATTTTTGACAAATATTCCAGTTTCCTAACGCTAAAGCGAGTAATTTCTTATGGCCATCCATCCTAGGAATGCCGGTCCATTATCATCAAGCGAATTAAATAATGCGACAAATAAAATTATAAAGTTTTTCTTGACGAAATTAATTCACTATCTAACAGTCGGCCAATTTCCTCAAAAAGCACTTTGCTTTCGAGCTGAACCGAAGCAAATTAAAGACATAATTGGAAATTTGCCTTCCTCAAGGGTATCGCCCGTCCATCCTTTTGCAGATGTGGTGTGGACTACGCGGGACCAATTTTAATGAAAGCCCAACGGGGCAGAGGCGCTAAAGCAGTAAAGGCTTATATGTGCGTGTTTGTTTGTTTGTTTTGTAAACCTTTGGATATTTATTCAAACAATGGCACTAATTTTGACGGAGCCAAATCAGAATTGCAAGATTTATACAATTTGATTAAACAAAACAAATTTCAAAACAAGGTCACTTCCGCAATGCAGGATCTAGACATACAGTGGAGTGCCACTGTAGCTCTTCGATCCCCTCACTTTGGGGGGTTATGGGAGGCAGATGTTGATGTATGATTGACGTATGAAGAGTTTTTAACCTGCTTAACCCAGATTGAGGCAGTCCTCAATTCCCGTCCCTTGACTCCTCTTTCTAATAGCCCAGATGACTTAGAACCCTTACCCCGGGACACTTTTTGATTGGGCGCCCTTTAAGTGGACTCCCGGATCCCGACTTAAATCACGTACCAGAGCAACATTTTTGGTCAAGATGGTCTCAGGAATACCTAAATACTCTTCAGGGTAGATCCAGATGGAAGCGCGATGCTCCTATTAGCATTCAGGTTGGAGATATGGTACTGATCTGAGGGGATAACCTACAGCCCCTTCCATGGAGACTTGGCCGGGTTGTTCCAGTTTATCATGGAAATGACAGTGTTGTGCGCGTTGCCTTCGTGAAAATATCCACCGGTATTTCAAAACGCTATGTGAAGTGCTTGTACCCACTCCCTAAGTACGATAACAAATAGTGCTGCGCATGAGAAGGGCATTTCTTTTTTGTGCAGTTGTATATTTATTTTTGTTACTTTAAGCAATTTTTTTAATCATTTTTGGAAATTAATCTTTCAAGGGGGCGGTATGTTCAGGATTCGAGACGATTCACTAAACAATGTCATTATTCATCTTTAAATCCGTTGAAATTTTAATTTTATTGAGGGTATTATATTTACGCTAGCTAAATTATAAATGCCCACCTACCCGAAAGTCGTGGAATTTTTTTGGGAATATCCACTATCCGGTGTGCACGTAAATCGGCAGAAACCGCAGCCTAATTTGCATTGTACGACCTGTTTAGCCTCAAACCCTCTAACATGCGATTGCCTGCACACCCCATCCAAAATGGGGTACATTTTTTTTGTATTTCTCGAGTCATGTCATCAGGCAACACGTAATTAGTAAACATATTAGTAAATTTCATTATAAATATTTTGCCAAGTTCGAAATATAAGTTATTAAGTGTTTTAAAAACAATTCTTTTTAATTCTAACTACGTTCCTTTAAAAAACCACCGGTTGGATCTCCGAACCAGGAGATCCCACAACCGGACTAAACAACAAGTTCTTTAAAGAACAACCTTTGTTAAATGGGCTTTATGAGCAAATAATAAATTATTGGCTAGAATCTAAGAACAACACGACTTCCACAGTAATATTCTGTATACTGATGATGCAACATTTACTAGGGATTGAGTATTTAATAGTGACAATTTACTCGAATGGGAAAATCCTTATAATAAACGATCAATTGACCTTCAACGCTGTTTTTTTGGCTGAGAATAATTGGAACAAGAATAGTTAGACCACATATTTTACCCAATAGATTAAATGCCGAAAGTTATCTATATTTGCAAATTTGCTTGAGAATATATCATTTGATATTAAGCGGAATTCAATATACAGTCATGAATTCAGAAAATAGTTAAATGGTAAATACCATCAGCAGTGGATTGATCGCGGTAGTCCTATTGCAGAACGGGCCCCAAAATATCCAGATCTAAATATTGTTTTGGATGGGAAATTTTATCAAAAACATAGTTTATCAAACCCCCTTAGAACCTATTTAAGGGTTAGAACAAAAAAATCGAAATACGATTCAGTAAATTACGCCTCAAATGTTCAAGTTCCTTCAAAAATTCGTCAAAATTCCTTTCCACTAAGGGTTGCTGTATTGAAAAAAATGACGGCCACTTTGAAAATTTTCTCTACTATTAGTTATTGTTTGGTTGTAATTTATTTAATTACTTGTTTCAAATAGAGTAGTCTAATAGATTGTTGTTGCTTACTATTTGTGGTTATAAGATACAAGGTTGTCAAGTTTAAATTAAAAATAATTTTGGTTCTAAAGTTCTGATTATTCAAGTTATTGCAATGTGATTTATCTAGTAAAATTTGAATCATTTCTAGACATTAGCTATGTTTCAATAGAACATGAGCGATTGTTTTCACTAAATTCATTCATTTTTTCCATTTATTTATTGACGAACTAGATTTTGCTAAATATTTTTGGTACAGATGTGTTGAGACGTAATAACATGTCTCAGTGTCACAAAACGTGAAATAGACCAATTTTTAAATCTAATTTACAATAATCACCCAAAAATTAAAAATTAAAAAACATCATCAAACCACAAGGGTTTTATTATATTCGAGGGCATCAATTGCAAACCGCTACATTGTTAGGCATAGTGAATTATTAGTTTTAGAAACGCTGATCTGAAATTCAGTAGCGGATTCTGCTAGGATGGTAATATCGTCTGCGAAACGAATATTATTGATAGTTTCTTTTCCTATTGCAATTCAATTTTGGTCTTCTAATCCTTCTTTGAAAATCATGTTAAATGGTGTAAGAAGAAGTATTGTTTGCACTGATATAAGCTGATTGGTTTCAATGTACATTTTCTATTGGATGACCTTGTCATCTAGTCGATTTTTTTTGTTAGTAGTAGGAGTATTGGCCCCGTTCAAGATCTTTCTTGGAGCCAATGAATCGTGAATAATGCTTCTGTAGTTTCGAGCCATTTGCTCTTGGGCCGAGCATCTTCGCATTTCATATTGATTCTACTATGTGATATATGTAGGAATACTTTGAGAGCATGGCTCATTGAACTAATAAGCCTATAATCTTCGTACTTTTTAGTATTCAACTTTTTAGGAAAAGGAAGGAAGGTTGACTTTAGCCAATCCTGTGCAATGTGTCTCGTATCGTACACCTGGTTAAAAAGCACTGATAGATCTTTTATGTTGGTATAATTCACTCACTAAATATTTTGTTGGGTTTCAGACTTTGTTCGATTGGTAGCTTTTTCTATTTCAGCTGTAAGGATGCACCGACCGCTTTCCGCTTCTATAGTCCGTAAGGTGGGCGTGTTGTCCTTAAAAAGGTTCTCCAAATATGTTTCCCTGTCTGCCATTATTTCGCCCATCTGTGTTATTAATTGCATGTTGTTTCTTTTGTGTGCAGCTGAGATTTATCTGATTTTATTGTGAGTAGTGAATTAATCGCGCTTCCTTTGCAACGCTTCTATTTCATCGTGTTTGCATGTTATCTACGCTTTCTTAGCTTTTTTGATTTCCAGATTTCTGTTTTTCGTTTTGTACTTAGCTTCATTGGTGTTCTTTAGGGATCTTCGTTCCTCCATGAGCGCAATAATTCCTTTTGTCATCCACAGTTGTTTTTTGGGCATTGCATGTGACTCAATCTATTTACCCGTTTCATTGATGCCATCTCTTATATATTTGTCCACCTTTCTTCAACTGTTCACACATGGAACTGTCATTATTTAACTGTTCAAAATGTAACTTAATGTTTTCGTATTAAAGTCTTTGCATGTCATACCTTATTCTCGGGGGGCGTTTTTTTAACTTTAGGTTTAGCTGCGAGTTTTGGCCCCCCTAAATGCATTTTTAAACCGGTTGTTGATTAAAATATAATCAATTTGATTGTAGATTAGAGGACCTTTGTTGTCTTTCGGCGATTACCATGTGTATAATCGACTTTTAAGTTGCTTGAACCAGGTGTTGGTTACCACATTTTCACCTGTTTGGCAGAACTCTATTAGTTTATCAACTTTCACATTTCTTTCCAAAGTCCAATGTGTCTCGATACTCCTGGTGTTGCCTTGAGCTATTTTATCATTGAAGTCGCCAACTATGATGTTCACTTCATCCGTCTTAGTGTATGTCAATATTTCATGAAGTTGTCAGTAGAATTCCTCTATTTTAATCTCTGCACTGGTTACTGTGGGAGAATATATAATACTTGTATAAGGCGTTTTGTCGCGATTCGGTCTGAAAGCGATTTCTATATCTGATCATCAAGCATAATCGCTACACCATCCTGTCGACCATGCTTCACTGATTCACAGAATTTGTATCCCAATGCGCTGCATTTCTAGTTGTAGGTTTTCCAATTTGCCTGCCTGGAGTAAGATGTTCTAACATTCCACGTGGCGATACGATTCAGCTTTAGTTTCTTGTTGATTGATTTAAGAATATATAAGGATGTTTTATTACCCTTATATTGTAGTGATTCCGCAAGGTTGACGACCCACAAGTATTTTGCATAATCAATGCAAATGTACTAGGGATGCCCTTGTAAGCGCAGTAGTTTTCCTTTACTTCTTGGTAGATTTTCCAGCCCAAGGGCAAAAGAGAATCCTACCCACCCTCCGCTCCTCCTCCTAGTAGGTGAAACGAAGAATGTCTTGCTTATTTCGCAGCTTACTTCCAAATCGAGAGGGAGGTCACTATCCGCCAAATGTGACCCCGCTGGTAGCCTGCAGCCCAGCCCCAAAATAGTTAGTATAAACATTAAACTAACGCATATTTTTACCACTGAAAATTATGTAATATATATACATAAGTACATATGTTATATGATTTTGGAAAATCGGTGTTTAAATTCTATAGGATGATTTTCAAATCATCGTATAGAATTTAAATTTTTGATTTAACATAAATACCTGAAAATGCATAGAAAATCTAGTTTCCAAAGCTTATACCAAAAGGACAAAGCTTAATCTCCTTGAATCTGCGGAAATTTTTGAAGAAAGGATTATTATCCTCACGTTAATCTGCTTAACGAGCAAACAGATTTAATGTACACGTTACTTTTTAAAAATCAATAATCCGTTAACGGTGCGTAATCCCCTTTCTTTTACCTACCCGACAATAATTACCCCCCAACCTTCTACACATTAGTATAAATATAACTCTTTTATTAATTTGTTTCATTGATCAGGAACTTTATCAAATGATAAATAAAACTTACTTTGTTAATATCACACACGGAATTTATTTCGTAACTATAGTTTCAACCTTACAAGGCCATTATCAAACGTACCGTACGTTAATATCACACACGGAATTTATTTCGTAACTATAGTTTAAACCTTACAAGGCCATTATCAAACGTACCGTACGTTTGATAATGGCCTTGTAAGGTTGAAACTATAGTTACGAAATAAATTCCGTGTGTGATATTAACAAAGTAAGTTTTATTTATCATTTGATAAAGTTCCTGATTCAATATGTATCACAAAGTTATGGCTTCAAGCATCCAACATATTGTTTCATTGATAATGACATTAAAACGTTGAAACTTAAGCCGTGTGTTTTCTACGTAAAGTGGTAAAAACATAGTAAGTGCGTTAGTTTAGTGTTTATCATTACTACCACATAGTAACAGTCTCCACCATTATTATTATGATTAGTTAATATAAATTCACTTGTTAATGACAACAAAACGTTGAAGTCGTTTTGTGTTGTTTAGATTTGTAAGTATGGATTACCACGTAGTAGCGGTCGCAACCATTCTCTTCATTAAGTTGATTTAATGTGTATTATTTTTATCCAATTGAATAAACTATTTACTCTTGATTAACTTTAATACATATAACGCACTTTTATGTATTTTTATTCGCGTACTCTTAACTTGCTTTAATGGATTTCTAATTAACTTAACATACTCTTAACCTACTTTAATACACTCCGCGATATTCACAGATCTAGCGTGGATTTCACATATTTCAATAAACTACGAGAGCCATCCATAAAGTAGTACTCGTTATATAAAAATACAAAAGACTAATATACAGGGTGTTCAATTTAAGTGAAGACATTGAAATATCTCGAAAACTACACATCGAATAAAAAAAAAAAATTACAATTTGTTCGCCTCGGAGGGGGAAATCTAATGATACGAAACTCGATCCACTATCCTCAACCCCCTAAGGGATAGGGGCTGAGAAATAGAAAAGTTACATAGGAACCCCCATTTTTTATAAGGATTTGAATACTCCGGAAAAAATAAGAAAGTTTTATCTGAAACTTATTTTTTGTATTCGTGACAGACGATGCTATTTATATATGTAATATATATCTGTGAATTTAAATAAAATTTGTGAAGAAAGGTTTTTAATGCTTTATTAATTAATATTAAAAGAGTTGGAGGATGAGATAGCATGCGCATCACCCTACATATATAAATATATATTGATTTATTAATATTGGGGGTGAAATAAGAAAAGAAATGGAAAGATGCAGGTGATTTTAATGCAAGATTGGGAGAAGCGGTAATTGTATAAACAACGAGGATAGGATGGTGAAGGAGTAGGTGATAGTAGAGAGATGTGAGATATTAAATGGACCCACAGAGGGGGATTTGTAAGATAAGGAATCCTGCCACATGAATCAGGGGCTTTTTATGTACAGCATTGAGAAGAATGGAAGTTGAAGTAATAAGGTCGTACCATTTACCACCGCAAGTAGAGATACAGATGGACAAAGATAAGGAAAGATGTTCTCATCGTTCCTTATCTTTGCCCATTGGAGAGTGGTATAGATGCCATTGATACTGTTTAAAATGACGAACATGTTAGCATAAATAGATCGGAGCGATGTAAAATGTGTCGTTATTTTAAAAATACGCCAAGAGCGTGTTATTTGTGGGCTACATGTGCATCTTCAATTCACCCCGGATGTGCTAAACTATTAAAAGGTGCACTGATACTAAACGATAAAGAGATAAACTATTGTTTAAAGTCAGTCGAATCGGATAAGCCTGCCATACCCAGTGTAGTAGAAGTCGCAACCACAGAGGCAAGTGATACTCTAAAATTGGAAATTAAGTATTAAAGAGAGATTTTAATACATAAAGATAGTATTAATAGTAATCAAAATGGTGTAATAATATCATTAAAACAACAGATTAGTTATGTGGAAAACACTGCAATACCATCGGAGAAATCACACCAGCCAGTTAATTCCATCAATGAATCATCCAGTCTAGACGAACGCAAAGAAAATGATAAGATTAAAATTACTAATAAAAATTCAAATAAGAAATCCAAACATTCACGAAAGGAATTTCCTCCGAAAAACGCGAAGAGTATTATTTTTAATGGGACCGATACATTAATGTAAACGATGGCAATAATTGGAAATTAGTAACCAAACGGAATAAAAATAAAGGTATAACCGGTAGCAATAAGATTGAGGCGAATTATAAATTGAAAACTGTCCCAAAAAAGGTTCCGCATTTATATCTCGACTTCATCCGGATACCATGGGAGAAAAATGGTCATAATCTATTACTTGTAAGGATACCATCATCTAGTATTATGGGCTTGAGTCTAAGAATACTGCGTCAACTCCGCCCGCATGTCCCGTGCTCTAAATTGTTAAGTGTTTCTATATTTGTAAAATGGTTAGAATATTTCTTTCAGTGGATATGCAAAGCAAAATAAATAAATAATAAATAAAGACATTATTAATTTCTTGAGGCCTACTTTTACTGAAGTTAAATCTACCCTGAATTGAAAATTCTCTATGTTTTAACCACAAATAATTATTGTAAAAATATTATATAACGTGTGTTTTGTACTAAATTCATATTTGAAATTGGGAGGCAAATGCGCGCATCTGTTTACGTTTTCCTCCTAATGCGCCTGTCTATTTTTTTCTACCCCACACACCCAATCCACTAGCGGAAGAAGAGGAAGAGATTCGGGCACCGCCATAAAGATAGATATATATTTTTGTTAACACACGAAAAGTTGGTCTTGGCTCCGCCGTTTCTTCATTTTGCATATTGGCTACTCGCGTAGTTTCGCCACCGGCTCATTATTTACGAATTATTCCTACTACTATTCGCGTACGTGTACGTCCACGAGGAAGAAGTTTAAAGTCCCACCTGCGAGGGATTTCTAGCCGTCCAGAACAGCAGGATGATCAAGGTTAGTGTCCTTCAACCATTCAATTCCTCCCCGTGAACAGTGCTCGTATTCGCCACCCTCGCGCCGGAGAAATTCCCCCTTTAAGGGCACCCCAAATACAGTCCACTGACGTCTCCGGGCATATTTACCCCAACATAAAATTGGTCCTTCGAACCGGATCAAAGAGTTAAATTTGGGTTTACGGGAAAATCATATTTCACTCTTTTATTAAATTCATTCTAAAATCCGTCGAAATTAAATTCGCGTTCATTATTTCTGGGCAAAAAAAAGCGATAGTTTTTTTGTCGAATTTGTACATCAGCATCGCTCTCCGCTACGATCGCGCGTCACACTCTCAGCCTGCGCCTATTGTTTGCGCGTACGGTCATCTTGCTCATTTCATTCTCGCCACTTTGCTTCGCGGTCGATCAGCTGATTTATATTTATCGATCAATAATGACTACAGAAACAACAAAAATTACACCTCCTTTAGCTAAAGATATTAAAGCATTTGCTATTCTCAATAATAAGAAAGAGTGTTTGTGGATTAAAGTGCAAATGTGTTACAATTTAATTACTGAATTACCTAAAAAATTAGAATCATTTAAATTGCGTGCAAATGAACTCGAATCAATTAAAGTTGATTATTATAACGTTTTGGATAAATTAGCAGTTTTATCGGCTACGCATTCGGACTTCACTGTTAATACCGTTCAGTTAACTACCGCTTTTGATGAATTGTATTTCGATATTTTAACTGCACTCGGTAAACACACGTCACTTGCACCCACAATTAAATCTGAAACACCTACATCCTCTCCATTAGCTCGCACTCATCTCCCTGAAATTCAAATCGCTAAATTTAACGGCACTTATGAGAAATTTCCAGCATTTATTGCACTGTATAATAGCTTAATTCACAACACGGATTTAAAGGACATAGAAAAATTCTCATATTTGCTTAGTTATGTAGAAGGCAGTGCATTCAATTTACTTCAAACAGTTACATTCACTCCAGAAAATTATAATACCGCTTATCAGCTTTTAATAAATCGCTTTACTAATAAACGTCGTCTTGCAAATCATTACTTATCAAACATTTTGAAATTAATTCCTTTGAAATCTGATTCACCTAATGCTATTAGAGACTTAGTAGATACGCTTGATGCAAATGTAACATCTCTTAACGCGTTGAAAATTAATGAATTTGCAGATTACATTTTATTAGAAATTTCACTTCGTTTATTAGATTCCAAAACTAGAAAAGACTTTGAATCTCAACATCTAGAACAGAAATTTCCTCGTTTCGAAAATTTGATTGAATTTTTACGTAGTTATTGCTCGGTCGCGGAATTAATTACACCTTCTTCGACTTCTCAAATTAAAATTAATTCAAATTCTCATAGTAAAATCTCAGATCGTAGACGAGCTTACATGACTGTTCAAGATTCTGAAACATATAATATTAGTTGCCCACATTGCAAAGATCATCACAAATTGATCAAATGCCCTTCATTTCTTGCTAGTTCTCCCAAAGCACGTTATGAAATCGCCAAAAAACTAAAACGTTGTTACGCTTGTCTCGGTACACATAATATTTCAAATTGCTCTTCAAAAAATTGCTGTAAATCTTGTGGAAGTAAAAGCCACAATACTCTGTTGCATTTTGAAAATAATTTTGTGAAAAAATCTGAAATTTGTACACCATAAACTAGTACAACTTCTTGTCATAACTTACCACAATCTGATATCACCTCTGCATCTGTCTCATTGGTCAATTCGAAATTTCCAAGTCAAAATTCAATTGCCATTTTGGGTACCGCGCAAGCTCGAATATTAGATATTTATGGAAAGTGGCATAATTGTCGTTTAGTAATTGACTCTGGCAGTCAAGTAAATTTTATAACAACTCAATTAGCAAATCGTTTAGGTTTATCACGTTCCAAGTGTCCTTATTCTTTGAAGGGAATTGGACAAACGTCCCTAGGTCGCGCGCAAGGACTTGTGAACTGTAAACTTGCACCCTTAAACTCATTCGAATCAATCCTAAATTTCGAAGCGGTTGTTATTCCTCGAGTTACTAGTGATCTGCCAGCAACTACCCTCTCTCAATCCCTTAGAGATCGCTTTTCAAATCTCGAATTAGCAGATCCGAATTTTCATTGTAGGTCGGAAATTGACATTCTGTTAGGCGTAGATTCAGTTCTTAATATAACTCCCTCGCAACCAGCTCATATCAAGGGCAATCCTAGCGCAATTCGTACCACCCTTGGATGGGTGATTATGGGCTCCGCTCCTCATTCTGAATCTAATTCTCAGATTGCAATTAGTTCAATGTTTAGTAATATAGAATACACTCACTCTTTAAATGACATTTTACGTTCTTTTTGGGAAAGCGAAGAAATTCCTTCCACTCCTCATACTTCACCTGAAGACGACTTTTGTGAAAAATATTTTCAAGAAACTGTCATGCGAAGTGAATCAGGACGTTACATTACAAGGCTTCCATTCAAAGACGGGATTCGTCCCATTCTAGGTTCCAATCGGGAATACGCAATTAATCGATTGTTGAAACTTGAAGTTCGCTTTAACCGCGATCCTCAATTTTTTGAATTATATCGAAACAATATTGAAGATTATATTTCTCAAGGTCATTTAGTACCAGCCACACGTACGGTTCCATATATTTTAACTCATCACGGAGTTATGAAATCAAATTCATCCGGGATTTCAATCAGAGTCGTTTTTAACCCGGCAGAAAAGGATGGTAATAGCATTAGTCTTAATGATACATTGTTAAGTGGACCGAAATTGCAGTCGGATATTGGTCAAGTCATTACCCGCTTTCGCATTCCGCAAGTTGCACTTACTTGTGACATAAAACAAATGTTCAGAGCTATTTCTTTACACCCCGATGATTGCCAATATCAGCATATATTTTGGAGATTTTCGACGAATGAACCCATTCGTGAATGGGAACACACTCGCGTCATTTTTGGGGCTACTTGCAGTCCTTTTTTGGCTCAGCGCACGATTCAAAGGTTAGTAGAAGATGAAGGTCCACGTTTTCCACTCGCAGCAAATGCATTAAAATTTAGCATATATGTAGATGACATTTTGTGTGGTGCAGATGATGAACTTTCTACTCTCGAACTCCGCAAACAACTCGTTGAACTTTTGAATCTTGGAGGGTTTGAGCTAGGCAAGTGGGCTAGCTCTAAAAATTCTATTGTTGATTTTAATAATACCACTTTTCAAAAAATTCCTTCTTCGTCGTCTAGCATTAAAGTGTTAGGATTATCTTGGGATCCCACACGTGATGTTTTTCATTATTTTCTCAGCCCATTTAAAGAAATTCCCTCGAAACGAGGAATTTTGTCTCGAATAGCTCGAACGTACGATGTGAATGGTTATCTTAGTCCCTTTGTATTTTCTCTCAAAGTTTTATTGCAAAAATTATGGTTAGATAATGTTGATTGGGATGATACATTACCTCCCGACATTTCTCAACATTGGTCTCGCATTCTAGAGGAACTTCATTTTATAGAAAAAATCTCAATTCCTCGATGCATAATTTCTCTTAATTGGTTAAATGCTCGCCTGATAGGTTTTTCTGATGCAAGCAGTATTGGAATGGCTGCTGTAATTTATTTGCGCCTCGAATTAGAAAACTCTGTTCATGTTAATTTAGTTATAGCCAAATCTCGCGTTGCTCCACTCAAACCGTGGACAATTCCGCGTCTTGAACTTGGTGCTGCTTGTTTGTTGTCAAAACTCTTACGCCAAATTACTCCTTCATTTTCTTCAATTAAGTTAGATTCACCCATTTGTTTCACTGATTCTACTACTACTCTCTCATGGATTCGCACTCCGTCACATCTTTTGAAAACTTTTGTAGCAAATAGGGTAGCGCAGATTCATGAGAATAAAGGTGATGCTCTATGGAAACATGTTCCAGGAATTAAAAACCCAGCCGATCCGGCAAGTCGTGGATTATTGCCCTCCGAGTTATTAAATTGTAAATTGTGGTGGCATGGTCCAGATTTTCTCCATAGCTCAGTGACAAAATGGCCAAACGAAACCTTCGAAAATCAAACAGTTGTTTTAGAATTGAAAGACGTACAAATTTCGTCTCATCTATCTATGCTAGATTCATCTTCTTTTGATGAATTATTTGACAAAGTTTCCTCTTTAACAAAATTGCAGCGCATTCTAGCTTACGTTATTCGTTTTGTTCGCAATCTCAAAATTAAAAGTACTCATGATACTACTGAATGTCTCATAGGACCGCTCTCAGGTCGAGAATATAAAGATGCTCTAGATCTTTCTATTAAAGTGACTCAATCTCGACATCTTGCTTCCGATGTCAAATCATTATCAGATGGTAATTTATGTTCTCGAAGATATCGTAAATTATCTCCTTTTCTCAATCCCCATGGATTTGTCATGGTGGGGGGACGTTTAAAACACTCTAAACTCCCGCGTAATAGCCGTCATCCAATTTTGATACCGAGTAAGAGTAGACTTGCTACATTACTTGTAGATCATTTCCATTTTTTCTCATGCCACGGTGGTCCACAGTTAGTCCAATCTCTTATTCAACGTAATTATTGGATACCGTCGGCCAGAAATTTGATTAGACAACGTATTTTTCGATGTCTAGTCTGTTATCGATTTAAAGCTCAACCTGTACAACCTCCTATGGCTGATCTTCCATCTTATCGCCTTGACCCTTCTCGGACTTTTAGTCATACAGGTGTCGATTTTGCAGGTCCATTTAATCTCAAAGCCTCTGCCCTACGAACGACTCGTACTATAAAATGCTATGTAGCACTTTTTGTGTGCATGGTGACTAAAGCTTTACATCTCGAAGCTGTTACCAGTCTCAGTACTGAGGGTTGTCTTGCGGCATTGGACAGATTTATTGCTCGAAGAGGTCTTCCTAATCGGATTTATTCGGATCAGGGCCGTAACTTCAAAGGAGCTGCACGAGAAATTAATGAAATTACACAATTTATGCAAAATTCCAATGAAAAAATTGCTCATTATTTAGCTACCCGACAAATTGAATGGTGTTTCAATCCCCCTTACGCACCCAATTTCGGTGGGTTGTGGGAGGCGGGTGTGAAATCCTTTAAATTTCACTTCCGACGTGTCGTAGGCGACCAAGTACTTTCTTTGGAAGAATTTATTACTCTAATTACCCGCATAGAGGGTATATTGAATTCTCGTCCCCTCTGTGAAGTTTCGAATGCTCCTGAAGATGGCGTCGATTATTTAACCCCAGGCCATTTTTTGATAGGTGGTCCTATCCTTTCACGTCCTGAACCCAATATCCTTGACCTTCAAATTAATAGATTAAATCGATGGCAATTGATAAGACAGTTAATACAGTCTTTTTGGAAGAGATGGAGCAAAGAATATCTTCACTCGCAGATTTATCGTCCGAAATGGGCTTTAAATTCACAACCACTCTCTAAGGGTGATTTAGTGTTCTGGTATAGTCCTGGAATGCCGCCAACCGAGTGGCCGAAAGGACGTATTTCCCAGCTGATCGTCGGCCCGGACGGAGTTGCGAGAATTGTTAAAATTAAAACGCACACCGGTGAAGTTCTAAGGCCCGTAAACAAGGTCGTACCTTTACCTAAAGATTAAATTACGCGCGGAGAGAAATGTTGATGTACATATTTGTTCGTATCGTTATTCCATAGTTTACATTCTCTTTATTTTTATTTTTTTGTTGTTTTTTCCTCTTTTTTTCGGGAACTTATCCATTAATTATAGTTAAAACTCCAAAATCTTCATTTTGGGTGGGGGGTATGTTTTGTACTAAATTCATATTTGAAATTGGGAGGCAAATGCGCGCATCTGTTTACGTTTTCCTCCTAATGCGCCTGTCTATTTTTTTCTACCCCACACACCCAATCCACTAGCGGAAGAAGAGGAAGAGATTCGGGCACCGCCATAAAGATAGATATATATTTTTGTTAACACACGAAAAGTTGGTCTTGGCTCCGCCGTTTCTTCATTTTGCATATTGGCTACTCGCGTAGTTTCGCCACCGGCTCATTATTTACGAATTATTCCTACTACTATTCGCGTACGTGTACGTCCACGAGGAAGAAGTTTAAAGTCCCACCTGCGAGGGATTTCTAGCCGTCCAGAACAGCAGGATGATCAAGGTTAGTGTCCTTCAACCATTCAATTCCTCCCCGTGAACAGTGCTCGTATTCGCCACCCTCGCGCCGGAGAAATTCCCCCTTTAAGGGCACCCCAAATACAGTCCACTGACGTCTCCGGGCATATTTACCCCAACAACGTGTAGGCACAATTATATAAATCTAAACAACACAGCACCAGTTTCGACGTTTTATCCTCATTATCAAGTGAATTATAAATTGATGAAATTTTGATTTTATACTATTTTGGGGTGAGGAAATATACCTGCCGGTAGTTGTTTGAGGATTTTCTCGGGAGGACAGTACCAGATTAAGTGGCGAAAAGATGACTTAGGTCTGCTCATTAAGAAGATTTACTCACGGATTAAGGCTTTGAGAAAGTGAAAATGATCTTATCAAATAAATTTAGGATGGGTGTGAGACAAGAGTGCCCGTTTAGACCTTTCATATATAATTTATATATTAATGAATTAAAATTAGGTAGGGTTAAATGGAGGAGTAGGAACCGATTAAAGGATAAATGGATGCTAGCATATGTGGATGATATGGTATTAATGGCGAGAGATTGGAGAGGAATGAGAGACATGCTGAAGAAATTGGAAAGATATACGGGTAAAAGAGAACTATTTGTGAACTCAGGGAAAACAAAGTGAACGAGGTTGAGGAATAAAGGATTGAAGGGTGAGCTAATAGTAACATGTAAAAAAGTATGGGAAATGGACGGTGAACAATTTATAAGTAGCATGTAAATTATGAAAATATGTGTAAAGTCGATTTTAATGTATGAAGAGGAAGTGTGTATATTTGAAGGATATGTCGGGAGTTGAAAAATCCACTGCAGTGTGGGACGTTGAAGAGAATAGTGTGTAATGAAATAATATCCTTAATATTTAATCAATCAAAATAATTTTCACTTAATAAAACACTGACGTAATGTAAGGTTTTCAAAAATCGTTTTATTGTTCTACAACAATTGTTTCGCCACACAGTGGCTTCGTCGGGTAGATGACAAATATGACATATTTGCCACTGTGTGGCGAAACAATTGTTGTAGAACAATAAAACGATTTTTTGAAACCTTACATTACGTCAGTGTTTTATTAAGTGATAATATGGAGTATCAACAAGTAACGGCCGCATCAATCCAATAGTCAAAATAATTTTGTTTAGTTTATTTTACTTTATTTAGTTTAGTCCAAGGAAATAATCGCTTCAATTGAAAGATAATAAAAATATTTAAGAAAATATTTAAAGATCAAATAAATCAATAAATAATTATGTGACAAATAATTGAAATCTGCAATATATAATTGACAAATGTAAAATACATTTGATAAATTATTAATAAATAAATATGAAAAATAAACAGCCTAAGGTCTATTTTAAATTTAAAAAACTATTGTTACCATTTTTGTTATTTTTTTTAATTAAAAAAAACATTTTCAGAGAAAGAGCTTTTCTTCTGAGCATCCTTGACTTTTTGAAATCTTGAAAAATAGAAGCAATATCCTTACGATTTCAAGATAACTTTCAGAAATTTCAAAAAAGTATTGGCAAAGATGGATATTTAAGTAAATTTTAAATTTTCCTTTAGATTTATTAAATTATATTTATGTAAAATTCCCACTACACTTCTCAAAACAATTAACGGGTCACTAATTTGTGCTACTACTAGTATTAATAATTATATAAACAACTGAATTATTGCAACTATAAAAGGCTCGTGCAATGAGGAAAGCTTTTATACGTTTTAAGAATATACCATCGCGTTCATTTTTAATTTGTTCCGGAAGAACATTATAAAATTTTATAAAGTAAAACCCAACCCCAGATTGAGATTTAGTTAATCTGGTGTATTTCACATGAATATCAAATTTATTTCTGGTATTATAACTATCAATTACGGAGTTATTTTGGTATGATGACATATGATTTTTGATATAAGAAAGACATACGTAAATATATAAACATGAGCACCTGCATTTCTACGAATGCTTTACGACAGTCTTCGGTATAACCATATCCCGATATAATGCGAATTAGTTTGCGTTGAAGTCTAAAAATACGATGCCTAATGGTCGAATGTCCCCATGCAATTAATCCATATGAAATGTGACTTTGAATTAGAGCAAAATAAGCGACTAGTAACGTTTCTTCAGCGACTAATGTTGGTAAATTACGTATCATATAGATATTGGAACATAGTCTGGTGGCCAGAGCGTCTTAATGAGTAGCCCGTGATAAATGGCTATCAATATGTACACCTAGGAATTTCACCGTTTTATTTTCATATACTTGCTTGCAGAAAGAAAAGGTAAGCGTAGTCATCTTGAAGTCATTTAATTTTAGTTTATTGCTTAGAAACCAACGCGATGTTATTTCTTGTGATTCAACACGTAACCTCGATGCTGCTTCTAATTGTTTAGATGTGTCGATGAGTGTAGTATCATCAGAATATAATATTACTATAAGTCATTAACGTAAATTAATAATAAAAAGAGGTCACAGAGTAGAGCCCTCTAGGATGTAATGTATAATGGGCAAGGGATCCCTCTTCGAAACAATTAGTTACCATTTCTACTAGTTTTAGAACCGCATTAGAGGCGGATCTCCCCTTCCTAAATCCAAACTGTTCAGTTTTTAATAGCTTTGTACCTTCAAAATAGTCAATCAGTAGCATTTGAAGGATTATTTTCTAAGATTTTAGCAAATATAGGAAGGAGTGAGATAGGGCGAAAATTATCAGGATCGTCATATACGTATTTTTAAAAAATTGGAATAACTAAACCTTTTTTCAATACATCAGGGAAAATATTGTTTTTTATGCAGATTTAAGATTTTCGTCAACCGTGAAATGATAACGTCTAATAATTAGAAAAAACACGAAAATATTTTCGTAAAATCTACAACAAATGAGTCTTATTAAGACTACAAGAACAAATGATACAAAAGTAATTTGCGTGTTACAAAATAGCAAGGCTATTAATGATTTGTTTCTTGTAGTCTTAATAAGACTCATTTGTTGTAGATTTTATGAAAATATTTTCGTGTTTTTTCTAATTATTAGTAAATTTTCTACAGCGTAAAGGACTTATATATTTTTATTATGATAACGTCTGTTACTGATTTTATTGCCCCAGAACGGAGTACATAGATGTCTCAACTTTTGCTGTTATTTAATTTATTTATGAAATCTCTAACCGTAGCAATAGAAACTTCGGAAAATTTAAAATAGCATTTAAAATTCTACAGTTGGGAGGGTTGTTACACATTAAAATTACAGGATCGGGGGTAGACTCAGGTAATGAATTAACAATATTGTTTGC
This sequence comes from Ontholestes murinus, assembly GCA_963969525.1. Classification (NCBI taxonomy): domain Eukaryota; kingdom Metazoa; phylum Arthropoda; class Insecta; order Coleoptera; family Staphylinidae; genus Ontholestes; species Ontholestes murinus. The sequence continues at coordinate 32,949,314 of OZ018392.1, read as the reverse complement.
AAACTCAGAAAAGAAGATGTTAAAATTTTCAGCTGATATGTTTATGGTTTTACTAATACTATTCGTAGACGATCTTTTGGAGTTAATTATAGTCCACACAGCTTTTGGTTTGAAATTATTTTCTCTGAGTTAAGCATTATTTGCCTCTCGTTTACTCGATTTAATGACACGCTTATAATGTAATCGATACGTATTTCTGGGCTCCTTAATCCCATGATCTTTATTTTTATTATACAGGGTTATTCACGCTATACGGCACGGAATATTGTGGCCAAAATACATGACTTTCAAAAAGTTTCACTTTGGGGATATATGGGGGTCTATTAGGGCTACTTTTTTAAATTACTTTCATAATATACAGGGTGTCCCAAAAACCCTAAAAGTATCAAAGTTGTGTTTTTTTAATGAAACACCCTGTATTTTATTGCATTTTTGGATCCTTCGATCAAAATAGGTGTGTGTTTTAATAAGGTTTTTATTACTTAAACCTTAAGGTTTTTGAAATAATTTGAATTTTGTAAAAATTTAACCTAATTTTCATGTTTCAAATACTTAAAAAGTAATTAAGTTATGCATACCAAATTTACACAGAAATGTAACAATAGATCGTATTTTATTTTCCAAGTATAATAAATTTGTCATCTTATACCGGGTGTAAAAAAATTGGAATTAAACAAATGAGAACTTTAAATGGCTATAACTTCATTTATTTAAATGGAACGCTATATTTATTAATTTATCAGCAAATGCACGTTTTAATTACCTATCGAATGGTATTTATATCTTAAATGTTAAGTCTTCTCGTTTTTGCAGAAAAACCCAAAATATTGTTTATTGCACCGTTTTAGTACTTTTTAAGTAAAAAATTTAATTCAACGATAATTATTTCAATAAATCCGCACTTACAGATTTTGCGCACAGCTATGGTTTTTCTAGTAAACAACTGTGTTGATAATATTAGCACTAATTATTTTGACTTTCTTTTATAACCTCTAGAATGGGGAATCTCGGATCATAGAGGAATTTTATTTAATATGGTTTTAGAAGAATTGTCTAGTTCTAAAACTAAATATGTAATCCCACGGCCGATTACAGCTGCTGGTAAATTACGTTTTTCCATGGTTTAGATAAGGAAGAATGGAGTTTTATTGAGAAATTCTCCGATGTAAACGAAATATTCGATACATTTCTCTCTACTTTCACGACCACTACTATGAATCATTCCCAGAAAAACGTGTAATAACAAAAAATGAGACTAGCCAAATGGTTTAACAGTAGACTAGGCAACATGAGCAATCCTTTAAACTTAATTTTGGAATTATATAACAAAAAAAAAGATCCTATAATTAAAGAGCCCAGAAATAGGTATCGATTACATTTTAAGCGTGTTATTAAATAGAGTAAACGAGAGGCAAATAATGCTTACCTCAGAGAATATAATTTCAAACCAAAAGCTGCGTGGACTATAATTAACTCCAAAAGATCGTCTACGAATAGTATTAGTAAAACCATAAACATATAAGCTGAAAATTTTAACATCTTCTTTTCTGAAATTGCAAACAATATTGTTAATTCATTACCCGAATCTACCTCCGATCCTGTAATTTTAATGTGTAACAACCCTCCCAACTGTAGAATTTTAAATGCTATTTTAAATTTTCCGAAGTTTCTACTGCTGCGGTTAGAGATTTCATAAATAAATTAAGTAACAGCAGAAGTAGAGACATCTATGTACTGTATGTAAAATATATAAGTCCTTTACGTTGTAGAAAATTCACTAATAATTAGAAAAAACCTTTGGTGCTGTATCTCGCTTATTTTTGATCCGATTTTAATAAATAAAACATCAAATTAAATGATTTTTAAAAGACTTTAATATGAACTGTACTGATATTTTTTCTTGCATCCAGTTTTTGACAAAAGACGATCAACTTTTTTTTTCAAATTGCACTGTATATAAATTTTGTACTGATCCGCAAGGAGATTTTTTTCTGAATCTAAATTTGTAAACGATTTTATCCATTCATCAAACCAAAGTCGAGAAATTAAAGATTAAAAAAAATTAAAAATCAAATACCCATAGTAAACAATATACAGAGCCTATTCCAAATGTCAAAAGTGACAGAGTCAGTCATTGGTACAATACTGCAATGATTTTTAATAATTTCATAATAAAAATGTTGCAAGATTTCAAAAACTGAAAAACGATTTCTGTAGAAGCACAAAATTCTAGTACAGTGTTTGAAATATTGCAACATTTTAATTATGAAATAATTAAAAATCATTGCAGTATTGTATCAATGGCTGTCACTGTCACTTTTGACATTTAAAATAGGGTCTGTATATTGTTTACAATGGATACTTGACTTTTTATTTATATTTTCAATCCTCAATTTCTCGACTTAAGTTTGATGTATGGATAAATTTGTCTACAATTTTATATTCAGAAAAAAAATCTCCTTGCGAATCAATAAAAATATATATACAGTGCAATTTAAAAAAAATGTTGATCGTATTTTGTCAAAAACTGGGTGCGAGAAAAAATAACAGTTCAGATCCTATTAAAGTCTTTTAAAAATGGTTTAATTTGATGTTTTATTTATTAAAATCGGATAAAAAATAAGTGAGATACAGCACCAAAGGTTTTTCGTCAGTCACCCTGTATATATATATATATATATATATATATATATATATATATATATATATATATATATAAGGTCGTTTGCACATTCAGCTCTCTGTATATTAATTCATTTAATGAAATTGTTCAAAATGTGCCTGTCATTCCAGTGAGGATTTTCAATTAAATAAATATTAGTTTGGAAATTTCTGTTCTGTTTGAAAATTTGCTAATAGCCTTCCTGAAAAGATGTCCCATATTCCGGCCATGATTGTCACTTAAGATCGGGATCGGGGAAGATGTGTTGAAAATATCTTGAATGGACATCCAAGGTGTCCTTCAGTTTCGTTTTTAGTTGTTAATTGTCCTCTTTAAATGAATTTATTTCTATGGTTCTGATAAGTACCACCCCAGAAGCTATCTTGAACAGCAGCCCTAGAAGCTATCTTGAACATACCACCATTACACATCTTCACTCAAGGAGATACCAAGTCCGTATCATATAGAAGGTATATATGTGGCCATCAAGACCAGCAACATTTAAAGTACTACAAGAAGAAGAGACACTGAAACTGAGGTCCGATTTCACCAAAATCGTACACTTATCCCGCATATTTAAAACGATCATACCACAGCGGAGTGAATGGACAAATAGAACATACTCGGGAACGAGTAAAGGAGCCATCTAGTACACAGAAGGGGCCAAAAATACTAAACGAATCGGGGCTGGTATCTATGGAGGCTGCAACTAGAGCAAACAATTCGCGATTGGTCTGGGCAAGCATGTCTCTATCTTCCAGGCCGAAATAGCTGCCATTGACTGGTCTGCTCATCACGTAATGGAGTCGGGACTTAACAAAGGACCAATTACCATTATGACAGACAGCCAGGCAGCCATAAAAGCGCTAGCCTCGCCGATAGTGCAGTTCAGGCTGGTCATAACTTGCATAAACAGACTGGACGCACTGGCGACAACAAGAGAAACACAGCTAGTATGGTAACCCAAGGACCAAAAAGTTATTGGACACTTGGGGGCCGACTTTCTGGCTAAACAAGGAGCAGCAGGTGAATAGGACCTGAACCCGCTTTCGGTATACCCCATGAAACTGAAAAAGAAATAATCCGACGCAAGTTAGCAGAGGAGCACAAAAAGGCATGGCAAAACCAAAATGGAATGAGGCATACGAGACTCTTCCTAGATGGTCTGGTATCTGACAGCATGCTGAAGCTCTCTAGACTGAATAGATTGAAACTAAGAGAAAAGCCCCCTATGCCGTGGGTGTCTGGAAGAAGAGGAAACTCCCCAACACCTACTGTGCACTTGCGAAGCATACAAACAAGAACGCAAGGCGAAACTCGGGAAGCCCATGCTTCCTGTAGAACAGCTAAGGAATATCCCCTGTCAGAAACTCCTGGACTTCTTAGAAGATACAGGAGTTCAAAAGGAGTAAACCCGCCAGGGGCGCACAAAAGGACAACGAAGACCGCAGTGCAGGGACACTAAGCGACACCACCTCGTGTGGATAAAAAAAATCATATATACTGATGCAAGGACAGACGCCCATAATCCGATCACGCGGAAAAACACACCAACGGCTAGAAGCGATGCCAAGTGATGCCATGGTGAAAAATTAAACTTTCGAAAAGAAATACAGAAATACAAGGTACTGATCCCGCAAAGAGAAAACTGGGCCGAAGGCCAACCCACCAAAGCAGAATGAAATTGGTTCACGGACGGCTCAAAGTCCGACAAAAGGGTAGAAGCAGGCATATACGGTACAAAACTCGAGACAAAGATTTCTGTCAGACTCACCAAGGACACCACGGTGTTCCAAGCAGAGGCGATAGCTCTTCACCACTGCACAAGAAAAATAGCAAGACAAGGCACCAAAAGTAGGTCAATTGCTATATTCTCCGACAGTCAGGCGCTGCTAAGAGCACTAAGCTCCACACAGGTCGAATCTAAGCTAGTGTGGGACTGTATACGTGCTCTTAATGAACTTCTCTCTCACAAAAAAGTAACAATCACATGGGTCTTAGGACACGGAGGACATCCGCGGAATGACAAAGCAGACGAACTGGCCAAACAAGGCTCGTTATAAACAGTAATTGGCCCAGAACCCTCCTTCGGAATATTCAGAACCGCAGTGAAACAATCCATAAAAAAATGCGTGGAGACACAGGCCCAAACCTGTTCATTAAGAAACAATCGTCGAAATTCACGACCTAACTTGTAAACCAATACAGGAAAATGGTCAAAACAATAGTAGGTCTCATAACAGGACACTGCAAGCTCAACAAACATATGAGCAAAATAGAAGAAGAAGAAGAGGACTCGTTCCACATCCTATGCCATTGCGAGTGCCTAGCAAGGATTAGATATCAAAAGCTGGGCACTACAAACCCAAGCGTGGAGACCTATACCCGAGCCCCTCTGGCAGGGCTAATAGGACTAATCATAGAGGTAAAGTTGAAGCTGGTCATCTGACATAAATAGGGATCCACAATAGATCTAAAAAGGTCGCGGTGGAACAGGTGCTGGTCCACCCATATAACATCTACATCTACATGGTTTTGATATCACATTCATGCTTGAGCGTGATGCAGTTTTCGCAGGCTTTTTCTTTAGGAATTGGTGTTGACGTAATCGGATTCGAAGAAGAAGAGTTTTTTTTGCAGTGATGTTTGTTGTTCGAGACAGGTATTTAATTAATCGTGCAAGTTCGAGTTAATCCTCTTCTTCCTTTTTGAGAAATTTTTCAATTATTTCCCTTCATAAAATTTTATGTGTTTTTAAAGTTTAAAATAATCTTTTAATCAAATAAAAATGTTAATAAGATGGCGACAAATACAGACGTTTGTGCGAAAAAGTGTGAAAAGTGCAAGATTATGCCAGTTTCTGGATTAAAATGTATAAACTGTGGTTATATTGTAATGCATCCCGGATGCGTTAAATATTATAGTGACAACGAAACAATTGATGAAAATCATATAAAGTGTTGTGAACCTGCAGAAAACGTTTTAAACATGGACGACATATTGAATACGTCAAATGAGACAATGATAGAAATAAAGATGAATACATGTAAGGAGTCGCTTTTATTCACCTTTATTTCTATCATTGTCTCATTTGACGTATTAAAATGTCGTCTATGTTTAGAGACTTAATTAAACAAAATCAAATTAAACACGTTACAAGTGAAAATAAGCTCTTATATAAACTTGTGTCTGAAATGGAAGATAAGCACGCTCTACTGCTTCTAAAAATCCACGTACTTGAAAAAGATGCGTGCAATTCCCAAAAAACTACATCTCCATTTCCTTTAAAATTTGCAAATACATCTCCTTTAAATTTGGCAAATGAATCGCAGACTATCGCCTCAGCCTCGATTAATCCTAGACAAGGTCGTATCAATGAAAATAAAAAATAAAATATAAAAACCACAAATATTGTCTTCACCACAAAGGCACTGTTGTCTTCACGAAACAAAGCAATGCTAAGGAAACAGTTCCCCGGTTCTGTGACTTCCAGTTTAACAGTAGGAGGCTCAAAGACCACTATAACAGGAGTTAAGAAACCCGATGATTTCATTGTGTCTGCAGCTCCAATGACAATAATTTACGTTTCAAATTTACACGCAAACACGAACGAGAATAACGCTCTTAATTACCTGCAAAAAAGTTATTTATTTTAGTAGAAAAAAAAACATGCTGCTAAATATATACTTAATACAAATAATAAAGTTAAAGTATTATGGAATCTAGTTCAACTTAAAAACAAAAAACAATGTAATGTGGAAATGAGTAAAAGTGATTATGATATTTCCAAAAAGTTTGCGACTTTTTTTGAACAATCAATCAATGACTTAAATATTTCCTCTAATAGTACTAATAATACTCTTATTGCAAACACGCAATATCAAAACAACACATTTTGCTTTATCCCAGTGTCTGAGAGTAAAATAATTTCTGTTATACTATCACTGCGTAACACTAATTCCTCGGGCCTTGACGAGATTCCAGTTGAATTAGTTAAAGCAAATGCGGATATCATTGCACCATTCGTTTGTAATATAATTAATATCTCAGTGTCACAAGGCAAATACCTCAAGCGTTTAAAGATCGGACAAAAATAATTTTTGTCCGATCTTTAAACGCTTGAGGTATTTATTATTTATTTATTATTTGTCCGACAAATAATACCGCTATTTAAAAAAGGGGATGGTACAGATATAACTAACTATCGACCAATTTGTTTATTATGTGACTTCTCAAAAATTATTGAAAAACTTATGTGTAAAAGAATGTTTTTTTTTTAATATGTATGCAGATGACACCGCGGTCCTAGTTTCTGTTGAGACAACAGTTATGTCTCAATTTAACGTATGGTGTAAACTAAATAAATTAATTATAAACAGAAATTATACATCTGTCAAACATCTATAAAAATATGACGGCATTACTTTTACTTTTATCAAATTTATCAAATTATTATATTTGATAAAACCATCTGAATCCATAAAATATTTGGAGATAATAATTGATCAGTATTTACAATGGAACAAACATATAGACTTCACGTGTGGTAAGTTAAATAAATCATATTATTTAATATCACGACTCAAAAATCAGATTAATCCTGATTCTATTTTAACTGTATATTATGCCGTATACTCGCATCTAAGTTACAATATAACATTGTGGGGGTTGTCTAGTGGTTCCAGCAAATTATTTGTAACCCAAAAACGCATAATTCGCTTAATGTTTAATTTGAATTACGTCGAAACTTGTAAAAACAAATTTATTGAATATAAAATACTAACACTACCATGTATACATTTTAAAAATTCTTTGTTTCATTCACAGTAATAAACAAATTTGCAAAATATAGCGATGTTCACGAATACGCGACATACCTATATTAAAACAGCACCTTACAAATCAGGAATCGATTTATATAATAAACTGCAGCACTCAAAACAAAAATAAAATACTACATAGTGAATTTTTCAACTCAGTTTTCATACCATACTTAATTTACAAAAACATGAAATATTATTTTCCTACCATTTGAAATTAATTTTTAAAAGATTTTATCCGTTTCTAAATTATTATTTATCAATTTATTTAATATGTACATTTTGCATAATAAGATTAATAAAAATCCTAAATAGTTAATCATACTTTATTTATTACAGTCATGAAATTGATTGTTTATTTATAGCTATAATTAATATGCATTTCCACTGTTTTTAACCTTGATGTAATAATTCTCAATTACGATTAAGTCAAATATTTAAACAGCCGGTTTGGATATCAAAAAACTTCAAGGAAACGATTTCACATGGACATTTATAATTTGTGGGAGCTATAAAGAAATATTTATTTTTATTAATCAACTAATAATTCGCATAAAGCGAAATTTTATGTTAGTTTATATGTTCAATTATTGTATAAATCAGTTATGGTAAAAATCTCATGATTACTAATAATTAAAAAATGCGACAACATTTCGTAAATCTACAATAATCATTGCTGGAGGTTTATGAAATGTTTTAATAATTAATAGTTCATTTTCTAAAATGATTTAAGGACTTTAATACATTTTATTACCACGATTACTAAATTTGTTCCAAAATTAATTATTGAATCTGTAGGGGAATGATCAGTTAACGTGAAGAGAATGTTTGCATGCGTAATCACATTCCAAGAGTCGGATAATCTATGGTAATTACTTCTGTTAGAAATAATTACGATGCATGCACATGTAAATTAACTATCTAACAGAAAATATTTGACGTTCCAAATAAATATTTGAGGTTCATAGGAAATTGTAAATAATTGTAAATAATCGGTTGTGCTATTTTAAATTATTTAAATTGTAAAGTCTAATTATTATTGTCATAGCATTTTTAACAATCGTTTATATTTAAGGGGAATATTAATACACAATAAAATACATGAAACTGGCAGAAATACTATAGCTTAATTTGGATCCTAAGAAACAAAACATTAAATACATTTTATTTCACCATTTAAATTAAATTTTATTGTTATGTAGGTATGTATGTACCTGAAAATGATGGAGATTACTATGCGTAGTTTTTTAATTTTATTTTTCTTAATTTAAAATATGTAATATAAGTAAGTTTAGAAAATTATATATTACACAAAAAGTAATTACCTTATTAACTTAATTACTTGAAACAATATTCATTTACGATTAGAATATTTAATTGTTGTGAATAAGAACATTGTCGGTAGCCTTCTAGGGAGGACAAACAAGTTCCCGTCACATCACAACACAATTGTAAACTCTAATTTGCGAATATACGACCTTCAATTAATGATCATAATTAATAGTGATTAACCTGTAATTTTGTTATATCAGCGTCCTTAAGTGTTAAATAATAGACTTATTTTACTTTATAATTTATGTCGCGGTTAATTCAACCATGAAACGCTAATACCTCATTAGACAATATCTTGGTTATATATATATTTTTGTAAAAAAATATATTATGAATTAATTTCTCATTTAATTTGTGTTGAAATAATGTTTGTTTGGGCAGATTATGGCCATTGATACCAGCTGCCAAACAGGTAACAGTGTAATCTATAGGAAACCACAAGGGTACGTTTAGTTATATAAGATTCCTCCATGAAAGAACGCACCTTGACACGGCGTAGGGCTCGGTACCTCATCCAATTTCACCCGGGAGAAATCAACGAAAATAAATTTCTTTCAGGGAGCATACATCCCAAGCAGCTGGCGGATTGTAAAGGTGGTATTCATACCTAAGCCAGGGCGTGATTCATGTGCCCAGGCTAAATCTTACAGACTGATCAGCTTGTCATCATTTATTTTAAAACTAATAGAAAAACTAGTAGACAGGCACATATGGAAAGAAGTTTTAAAGGACTCACCACTACACCGTCAACAATACGCTTACAAAGCGGGAATGTCATGCGAACTAGCAATCCACCAGCTAGTGAGCAGATGCGAAAGGACCCTACAATGCAAAGACGTTTGACAATACCACCTTCAACTCCATAGCAACAGTAATGGAGAAAAGAGGATTTAACCCGCAAGTCCGACAATGGGTAAACAAGATGCTCAGAAGTCGGACTGTAACAACTACCCTATATGGAAAAACAGCAGAAGCGTTAGTCGCTGGCGGGTGCCCGCAGGGAGGTGTTCTCTCGCCGCTCCTATGGTGCCTCGTCAGGGACGACCTTCTGCTGCTACTCGAAAGCCAGGGCATATATGCACTAGGGTATGTAGATGATCTGACCATTCTAGTAAGCGGGAAGTTTGGGACCACTGTATCAAACTTGATACAGAGAGCACTAAATACCGTAGAAAGATGGTGCAGGAATGAAGGGTTAACTGTAAACCCGGTCAAAACGGCGATCGTCCCCTTTACTAGAAGACGAAAAACCAATGACATAAAATCACTACGTATGTATGAAATGGAAGTCCCAATTAAAAATGAAGTAAAATATTTATTGGTCATACTTGATACCAGATTGAACTTCAACTTCCACCTAGAGAGCATCAGCAAAAAGGGCATGAGAGGACTTTTTGCGACCCGAAAAATGGTAGGACGCACCTGAGGACTGAGACCCAGTATGACCAAATGGCTATACACTGTGGTCATAAGACCTATAGCGGCGCTCGTTTGGAAAGAAAAGACCCAAACCAAAAGTGCAGCAGTAAAACTTGAAAGAGTGCAAAGACAGGCATGTCTGCTGATCACTGGGGCAATGAGGACAACGCCCACGGCAGCCATGGAACACATATTATCGCTACCACCACTACATCTATTTGTAATGATGGAAGCTAGACAGGCAGCCTATACGATGCACATAAATGGACACACTTTAAATATGGGGCCATCAAGATCGGCAACATTTAAAGTACTACAAGAAGAAGAGACACTAAAAATGAGGTCCGACTTTACGAAAATCGTACACCCGCAGATTTAAAACGATCATACTACAGCGGAGTGAATGGACAAATGGAACATACCCGGAAACGAGTAAGGGAACCATCTGGTACACAGACTGGGCCAAAAATACTAAAGGAACCGGAACTGGTATCTATGGAGGCTGCAACCGGAGCAAACAATTCGCGATTGCTCTGGGGAAGCATGCCTCTATCTTCCAGGCCAAAATAGCCGCCATTGACTGGTGTGCTCATCACGTAATGGAGTCGGGACTTAACAAAGGACCAAGTACCATTATGACAGATAGCCAGGCAGCCCCATAAAAGCGCTAGCCTCGCCGATAGTGCAGTCCAGGCTGGTCATGACTTGCATAAACAGACTGGACGCACTGCCGACAACAAGAGAAACACAGCTAGTATGGATACCCAAGGGCCAAAAAAATATTGGACACTTGGGGGCCGACTTACTGGCTAAACAAAGAGCAGCAGGTGAATTCATAGGATCTGAACCCGCTTTCGGTATACCCCATGAAACCGGAAAGGAAATAATCCGACGCAAGTTACAAGCACAAACATAGGATGGGCATTGAGAAAAGCCCCCTATGCCGTGGGTGTCTCCCCAACACCTACTGTGCACTTGCGAAGCATACAAACAAGAACGCAAGGCGAAACTCGCGAAGCCCATGCTTCCTGCAGAACAGCTAAGGAATATCCCCTGGCAGAAACTCCTAGACTTCTTAGAAGATACAGGAGTTCAAAAGGAGTAAAACAGCCAGAGGCACACAAAAGGACCACGGAGGGCGCAGTGCAGGGACGCTAAGCGACAGGACAAAAAAAACAAATACCTAAGAGAGAATTTCCCAGAAGTGTGAAAATAGGCAAAACTACAACTAATACAAAAACCTAAGAAGACAGAAGAAGAAACAAAACATAGGCTTATATAGCTTAAAAATACAATGAAAAAACTGTATGAAATAATAATAATGGAAAAAATAATTAAAGAAATAAAGGAGAAAATAAACACAAACCAGGGAAATACAATAATTGAAGCGGTAGGAAAGATATGCAAAATGGTAGGAAATGGCAAGAAATATGCATATAAAAATAGAAGAAACACTACCATAATAAAAAATGCATCCAATGCCGTGTCAGGGATAATAGAAGTCAAAAAAGAACTACAAGATATAGTAAACAACTACCTAGATAGATACTACAGAGAAATGAGTATAGAAGAGAAAGTTAAATTAAAACTTAGGTTACCCTCAAGGATCCATCATCAGACCGACACTTTGGAAATTATTCTTCAATAGTGTGCTAGAAGCAAAAATACCAGTAGGCGTATATAAAGTATGCTACGTAGACAACATAAGAATAATGGAAGAAGAAATCTAAGAAAAGGGACTGGCAATCAAAGAAAAACAAGACATAATCAATGATACTCTACCGAGGAAGGGATATAAGTAGCATAATAGAAAAGATAGGAGACGAGGAAATAAAATACCTAGGAATAAAAATAGATAAAAATATGAGAATGAGAACGCATGTAAAAAAAAAAGATGAAAGAAAGGGCAGAGAAAACAATAGCGAGTCTGATGTTAAACCATAGAGGATTACAGGAAAACAGAAGATGCGTACTGGGTGCAATAGCATAATCAATAATAACGTATGGATGTGAGATATTTCAAGAGGCTCTAAAATGAAAAAGAAAAATCTGCTTAAAAAGAAAGCCACAAGAAAAAGAACGAATAAAAAAGGAGATAACAAGAAAATAGCAGGAGAATTGTGTAAAAAATATAAAAGCGCAATGGGACAAGAGAGTTATACATAATCTCGACACGTGAATAAACGGAAAGTACAAGTAGATTACTACACAACACAATTTTTGACAGTTCCTGGAAAATACAAAAAATACTTAAAAAGGTCCTGAAGATGCGAAATGTAAAGAATTCGGAAATATCCAGAACACGTGTTCTTTGAGTGTAGAAAATAAGAGAGATAAAGAGAGAAGTGTAGAAAGAAATAGAACATATGTTGTAGGTAGGAGAAATAATCGAGGAAATGACAAGGTCAGAAGAAAACTTGAAAATAATAACGGAATACATAAGACATTGGGCCGTGTAAAAAGTCTCCGCGGTTTTTTCGTACATATTTGAACAAACATTTTTTTTAAATTGAAAATCAATTTCAATCAAGAACATATTGACCATTATTATCTTTGACCTTTTGCCATTTATCTGGTAATTTTATAATTCCATTGGTGTAGAACTCCTGTGGTTTATCGGCGAAAAACGTGGCCAGGTGTTTTTCAGCGGCACTTCGGTCGGCCAATTTCTTACCATTAAGGGAGTTTTTCAGAGATCAAAACAGTTGATGGTCAGACGGTGCAAGGTTCGGGCTGTATGGTGCATCAAAACTTCCCAACCAAGTTCCTTCAATTTGTTCCGAGTCATCAAAGATATGTGTAGCCGTGCATTGTCATGAAAGACAACTCCCTTTCTGTTGGCCAATTTTGGTCTTTTTTCTTTGATTGCATCGAGTTGTGCACAGTACAGGACCGAATTGATGGATTCTCCAGGTTACAACAGCTCATAATAGACAATTCCCTTCCAGTCCCACCAAACACTCAAAAAAAGCTTTTTTGGCGTCAATTCAGGTTTTGAAGTTGTTTGCGGAGGGTCGCCAGCGTTTGAACACGATCACTTGAATTCGTTGTATATATATTTCATGACCAATAATCATTCGTTTCAAAAATGAGTCAATTTTGTTTTATTTCAACAACATATCACTGATGGTAATTCGGTTAATTAAATTTCTCTCCGTTAATTCATGTGGTATCCAAACATCGAGCTTCTTTTCGTAGCCTGGTATCTTTAAATGATTCCAAACTGTCATATGGTTCATGTTTAGTTCCTCTGCTATTTCGCGACAGCTTATGTGTCGGTGTTGCTCCACCAGTTGCAAAGTTTCATCGACTTTTTCAGTTACTGGCCGGCCAGAGCGAGGTGCATCTTTAACATCCAAATTTCCGGAACGGAATCTAGAAAACTACTCCTGGGTCCTTCGTTCACTAACAGCATTTTCGCCGTACATTTCACAAATTTTTTAGCATGTTCTTGCAGCAGTTTAGATTATTTATAGTCAAAAAGCATCACATGCCGCATTTCTTCAGATATTTCACTAATTTTCAAATTAATATAACTTTTTACACGAGCAACGAATTAGAGAACTATCTTGGCATAAATATGAGCTTCAATGTTTTTTTAAGCATATTTTTGTTCGAGACAATCGGATGAGTGTTGCTCGAGATAATGTATCAAAACCGGCTTTTTATACGGCCTGTTAGAAAGAAGAAGAAAGAGTAAAATAGAAGAATATCATATGTACCCTGAAGAAGGCGATATTGAATTCCGGGGTACGTAAGTGGAGAAGGGAGGAGGTTTTAGTGGGTAGACCTAAAGTCTGTAGTTTCACACATTGAATGGTATTGCATAAAAGCATTTCTTCCTCCGCAAACAAAAAATTTTATGCCACATTAAATTAGGTTATGTCAAATAAGGTTGTAAGTTGAGTTGATTCGATTAATACTTCTTTTTTAATTGAAGCTTAATTAATAAACAATTTGATCTGGAATATTACATACAAATATTATATAATCTACTGTTAACAATTTTGTATATACTTGGTACCCCGTTAATTTTCCCAACATGTTGACTGGTTCATAAATTTCAAACTTTATTGTAATATTATTTATTTTATTTATAACAATTAAATGCTTTATATAATTTGGCTGAAATATATTATTGTTGATTATCATACTATAACATTATTTTAGTGATTATGGCCATTAACTAGAAGTATAAAATAAAAACTAACATTTTTTTATTAGCGCACTTTATAAAATTTAAAAAAAATACTATTTGATAGATCAGTTTTTTTTTGAAAGCATCTTTGTTCTTTAATATTTGATATTGTGTACGATTTTCTCACAAAAAAAATAAAATCCATTTACATGTATTAATAGGTTTCAATATATAACTCCTTAAGAATCTTGAAATCTTGAGAACAGTCTAAAATACTAAGTCTTAATGATCTGCTGCCCATTACTTGACTATGGTTGTGTCCTTTATCCCAATCCCAGCAATCCAACCTCCTGTAATATGAAGTTAGCGAGCGAGCATCCCTCCGTACCCTAACAAAGCTCCGTCATCCTCTCAATCCTTTACACAATGCAGCTCCTCTAAAAGTGGTATCCACTTTAGTTATCCCCATTCGTTTCCTATCAGAAAAATTCTCCAAAAATCCCTTCAACTTTCACATACTATCCTTATATTGTCTTCCTAGAAATCCCAGTATAAACCCTAAATTTAAACTCCTAATTCAACCATATTTGATTTCAGTTTATCGTTTCATCCATCCAGGCATTAATGACTGACGCCATATGACATATGACAAAACAAGGCAGAAAGTCCTCTGGTCGATAGCTTTTTGACAAACTAATACACTAAATCATCATTCATTATTCATTATTAATTATATACATGTTAACTTGTAAAAAGTTTGTCAATAAAAATATGTATTATTTACTAAGTCTTGATCAATTAACATTTTATTTATTAAATTTTATTTTATTTACCAAAATTCAGTATTTTTACTAGTTGAATCTATAAGTTGGGTTTGTAAGCTTTATCTTTATCTTTATTTAAACTTTATCAAACAGAAATGCAGAAATTTTATTAATAAACAGCTTAATCTGGAATAATGTTGATTGATGAATTACATGTAGATGATGCAATATAAAAAAGCTTAATCTGAAACAAAATATACAATATTATAGAATCTACGGATTTATCTATTATTTTAATTAAGAATTTAAGGTTAATATCTTTAATCTCCAAATTATTTTGTTATTAACTGGATGTAAAGTTATTCAATAAATGTATGCAGTCAATATTTGATTAAAATTGTGTCATGCTCCTGCATACTGATATTCTGGAACGCCGCCAACTGGGCCATAGAAGCCACACACTTACGTTATAGTACAGAGCGTATAATTGAAGATAATTTATAAAAATAATAATCTTTATTCAGGTTAATTAATTACCCTTAAAATATAATACCTACACAAAAAAATGAAATATTGGACCGTCTCGGATATAGACCTAATGTATTTATCCCAGAAAAGAAGGTTAGTGTCATATTTATCATGCTAACGAAAATATCACAAATAATTATGGTATAAGAATGTTTGACAAGTAAATGATGGGAGCTCGTGACTAGCGTGCAAGGATAAAATAAAAAATAAACCATACTTGATAATTAAGATTGTATGTTATAGAAGGTTCACGGCATTAATAACTAATGTACTGCATAATATATACAGACTAATAACAAATGCTTGACATTACTTTACAACAAATGATATTTGTTTGATTCGAATTTTTTCAAGGCACACTATATTTATTGCAAAATATCATATAAATAAGATTTATTATAATTTTTTTCTGACAATCACATTGACATATAATTCCCACATTAGGGACAAAAATGCCCGAATTTAAGGCTAAAATACACCTACATATTAGTTTCTGGTGCGTTCCTGTATGGGCGTCAGCAGCGAGGTACGAGTGGAAGATCATCAAGAATTAACTCAATGCCCAATTCTCGTGCAGTTAAAATTATGTAATTAATATTATTTATGTTTTTTTTGTATGTGTTAGGCTGTTTTGTTGGCACAGAATTAAAAAAGAAATAAACATAAACATAAACATAAATTAAAAACAACATATTGAGCCTCATTGGATTCAAAAAATAATGTCTAGTATAAAAAAAATAAGAAAAGTATATGAAGCCGTTTAAAAACAAAATGTTTTCGTTGTTTTTCTAACTGTAGCAAAATCATGTTTTTAAAAAACTATCGCAAATTTGAAAACCAACCTTTTAGGTAAAAGGTTAATTAAAAATTTGCTAAAATAGCTGACAATATAATTTTACACTTAGAACTTACAATTTAAATCTCTAAACAGTAACTTTATTTCACTACAGAATTTTGGAACAACAGTTGAAAATTTAAAAGAAAGTTTTAACGAAAAATGCCATTCACCAAGAAACAGTAAAAAATGTTACTAACTAATTCTTGAATTTTGGAGGCGTTTACTTCGTGGTACATTTTCGATTATTAAATAAAGAAAACACTTAACTTTTTTATACCACTTATATTTTTATTTCTCGTGACTAGTTTCAATTACAAGGTAATCATCAGTTTGATAATGATTACCTTGTAATTGAAACTAGTCACGAGAAATAAAAATATAAGTGGTATAAAAAAGTTAAGTGTTTTCGTTACTAACTAACTTTATAAAAGAATAAAAAATATTCCCAACAAATAATAAAAAAGTTCTACTCATCTACTCAACCCACTGTTTTCCATAGCTGAAGATAAATAAAACACTATTTAATAATCAATGTACTATTGTCTTTAAACGACTATTTTAGTTACGAAAAACACAAGAAAATGTTTAAGGTCATTAGAAATATAAAAATTAAAATAGTTAAAAACTCACTCCCTAAAGAATAGAAAATTTTCGTAAAGAAAAAAACAAAAGTTTGCTAAATGAGTTTCCAAAAAGAATACCTATTAACAACTAAAAACTGTTCTTCAAATATGCCTAAGTCATCTTTTTATTTTACCAAAATAAAAATATATATTGAAAATATTAATGACCGTTCCACTAATATTGCATGCAGCCAATGAAAAGGAGGCGTGTGTTATTTTTTAGCCAATCACGTCAATTTATAAGTGAATAAACAGCACCTTGCAGTTTATTCACCTGAATAAACCGAAGTTAGCTATTTCCCGACAAACAAAATAAACGCCTGGCGGCTCATGATTTTTTCGTGACAGTTGCTCTCATTAAAATCACTAAGCAACAAACGTTCATGCAAAAACAAAATTTATTCGAGTAAATTTTAAATGGTATTACTTGTGAGAATATATTGAAAACAATAATGAGAAAAAATAATTTTTCGAGAATTGCTCATCTTACAAGAATTATAAAATTATAAAAGTGTCAACAGCTAGTAGTTGAAACAACTACTCTTCGTACTAGAGTCATGCATTTAATTACATACTATTAGCTGCCACCACATGACTTAAATAAATTGAAGTGCAAAGGAACGATTTTGTACTGTGATGTTATTTTTGGACACTTCTCCAGACACTTGTTTCGCTGTATCGCAATTGATCTATGCCCTTATTACGTGGGTCCTTTCAGGTGAAAGGCCCACACGACAACGAATTGATTTTAAATAATAAATGAAAAATTCTATTAAATATAAACCATCGAATATCAGTTGCAAACTGAGTTTATAAATACGTTTAAAATTTGCTTACAATAGTTTAATCAATTTTATTAAATAAACAAATATAATTTATTCAAATGTTCAAACATTGGAAAAATTTACTAAAAGAAACTTAACCGCCCAAAGTTAAAAAAACAATTGAGAATTTGTTTTAAAAAGTGGAAAACTATCTAAAACTGCAAAAAACAGTTATTTAATTTTGGTAAAAGGAATTGAAAACTTTAAAATTATTTATAATCGTTGGACATTGCCATAAAAATGATTACAATGAAAAACGTTCAAAATTTATTATTTATGCTTTCAGTAAACTTCATTTGTTTTTTATCCTTGATATTAACTCCTTTTAGAAATATTAAACTATTTTTAATGTTATTATAGATTATTCAAGTGATAATAAAATTATATTAAAAAGATTGTAGAAAATATTTAAATATTAAACAAATCACCAAGTAAATAAATAATTATGTGAAAATCAACTTAAAACTGTAATTATTAGATGATAAATTTTAAAAAATGCGTTTGATAAATTATAGAAGAAAAATAGTAGAAAACGTAAAGAAAGTCACAAGACTCTTCAAAATTTAATTTGTTGTCGAAAGAATAAACCTGTACTAATTTTAAAAATTACGAAAAATCACCAAGAAAGAGATTTTCTTAACCATTCTCTATTTTCTGAGATTTTCTTACTAACTTTAAAGTCTATCTTTAAGAATTTCAAGAAAATATGGTCAAATATAAAGATTTATTTTAAGTAGATTTCTTCGAATTCATAAATGAATCGACTACGGTTACAGTACCATATCCTTTTCATGACATTTTCCATGACCAATTCGCACATTTGCGGCTATATATCCTCGATAACTTCACGAATTCCATCTTTAAGGTCTTGAATCAATTTTGGAACATTGGCATAGACCTTGTCTTTCACGTGGCCCCAAAGAAAACAGTCTAAAGGTGTTAAGTTACAAGATCTCTGGAGCCAATTGTGATCACCTCTTTGCGAAATAACACGGCCAGGAAAATTTTCTTTTTTCTTTTCCAATTCCGGCCATAAAAATGCATTAATCATAGCTCGATAGCGCAATCCATTCACCGTAACAGTTGCACCAGTCTCATTTTCGAATAAGTAAGGTCCAATCACCCCGCCAGTCCAAAAACCGCACCAAACAGTGAAACGTTGAGGATGGAGAGGCTTTTCCATATTCTTGGATTTTCCGAGCCCCAAATGCGGCAATTCTGCTTTTTCACGTAGCCTCCGAGGTGAAAATGGGCTTCATCACTAAAGATGATTTTTCGATGAAAATCCGGATCATTTTGATGCATTTCAAGGACCCAATCAGCAAAGATACGACGTTGCTGGTGATCGACCGGCTTGAGTTCTTGTGTTAACTAAACTTTAAAAGCCTTCAAATCTAAGTCTTTATGCAAAATACGGTGTAATGTCGTTTTTGGAATATCTAATTCTAATGACGAGAAATCGACAAACCTGGGTTTTTGTTAACACTATTGGCTTCAGCAGCAATATACTCAACAGTTCTTGAGCGACGCACACGGTTTCGATTCTTCACATCACTAAGTTGTCCCAACAGCTTAAATTTTTTAACCAGTTTTACTATTGCTGGCCGAGAAGGTGCTTCACGACGACACAAAAGTGCTTTAGTTTAGTGAACTGTGACTGCAAATTCTTCAATATTTCCTTATTGAATTTTAACAATTTCAATGCGTTGTTGAAGCGTGAATCGTTGCATTTTTACTAATGGCGTAGTTTTTACTTGTCAAATATCAAAAGATGATAGATGCAAAAGTGACAGCTGCCCAGATAGCGGGCTATTCAAAATGAAACCTTTTATTGGAAAACCCTTTATAATGCTTAGTTCTTCTCCGCATATTCATAATGCAAATT
This sequence comes from Ontholestes murinus, assembly GCA_963969525.1. NCBI lineage: Eukaryota > Metazoa > Arthropoda > Insecta > Coleoptera > Staphylinidae > Ontholestes > Ontholestes murinus. The sequence goes on along the minus strand of OZ018392.1, from coordinate 32,929,481 downwards.
ATTTTCAACTTTGTGAGATATCTTATTTAAATTAAAATCGAAATTAATTATGAATATCCTAATTAACTAAACTAATTAATAAATGTATTTTTACGAATAATAATTTCCGACTGCTCTTAAATGTGCAAAATGTGTCTCGATTAAAAAAAGGAGATCTTGAGGATAAAGTAACTAGAGGCCCATTTTTATTTTACCTATATTATCCATATTATTGGAATTCATTTTATTGGAGCAAATGTATGTTTATCTGGAATCAAATGGGATTTTAACCAATTCTCAATTTGGTTTTAAAAAAGGGAAAAAACAACAATACTAGACCTTAATTTAATTATTTTATAATAGATTATTTTATACCTGGCAAAGTAGTTGTTAGTAATCTATTAGGCTTAAGTAAGACATTTGATTGTGTGACACATTCAATCTTCCACAAAAGCCGTTCTGTTATAACTTCCATCCCAACAGTTGTAGATTATTGATATTCTTTTCAAGCAGACAGTCAATACTGGGGCTGACAATACCAAAATTGTTGCTAAACATGGTTTAACTGAAACTTAATGATTCTAAAACTACCGAGTTAATATTATCACTGAAGCGAGTGACTGTTATAAACTCTGTTAGTCTCCTAGGATTAACTATATTCAGCAAGTTAACATGCCAAAATTGTGGCCTAAATTTACAAGCCAAGTTAAGTAAAAATATTTATCTTTTTAGAAATCTATCACGTACTGTTTCTAAAGATATGTCTTAAAATCTGCACATTTCGCTTCTATTCATACCCATATATCACACAGCATTCTGCAATAATGAAGAAAATGTTTAAATGCCAATAATTCTGACAGCTCTAATTATTGCTAAATATAGTCTAAATTACCGAGTTGATTGTAGAAACATGTTTCGTAATATGAATATTCTAACTGTTCCATGTGTTTACATTCTGGAATGCTTTATATATATAACTATGAGGAACAATGTAGATAAATTTAATTAAAATAATTACGGTTTGAAATTGTTATAAGCATTAAAGTATTTGAAAGCCATTCCAAAAAGCAATAAAAGTTGAGAATTATTTGAAAAAAGAAAACCGTTGAAATTATTAAAACAATTAAAACAATTAAAAGTTCTAGATTATTAGGTTATTAAAAAAAACATTCAAAATTGTAAAAAAGTAAGTATGCAACATACGGGAAACGTTTTTATTATTAATTTCTCAGAAAATTTTATTCTTTATAAAAAGTTAGTGCTTGATCTTAAACATACAAAAAAGACAAAACAAATGACATATGGTTTTAATCAACAAAAAAATGTCATTTCTTTGAAATTAACAACCTTAACTATATGATTAATTAAATAACAATCACTCGATCCTCTTAATACATAAATTTGTTCTTCTGTTAAAATCTCTGATTACATTTTCAAAAAAAAATGAGATAATTATTTAAATATCTTACACATTTCTAATTTTATTTTCCAAATACTCTCAATTTCCAAAAGGCCTCTCAGAATGAACTCTGTTTTTTAACCACCCACATAAAACCGATCTAAATCTACTTGATTACAAGTGGATTTAGATCCGTCAATCGTGTCAAACTAATTTTCCAATTCCATATTTAAAAATTTTAAATATATTTCTGAATTTAAACTCTGCCGAAATATGTAGGGCCCTATAATAGTTCTGTTCAAAATTCCACACCAAATATTTATTTTTCGCGAATATTGATTTTTGTAGATAATTCGGAATGCTGTTTTCTGTTGACCACCAACGACAGTTTTGCAATGAAACTACACCATTTGTAGTAAATGTAGCTTCATCCGTAATGTGGATATTCTTAGGAAATGTTCTATCAATTTCTATATCACCTTGTAGCATGAAACAAAATTCAGAACGATTGTCGTAATCATGTTCTTGCAAAGTTTGAACATATCTTGGTAAATTATTTAAACTTATTCGTCGCTAGTACCTTATGTACTGTCAATTTTCCCAATTCTAAACTTCTGGCGCATTTTCTAACAGATATTTGAGGATTTTCAACCACGCTTTGCAAGATATCCAACGAATTCTACACATTTCTCACTGGTTTAGTACGTTCTTTTTTAAATTGCAATTCAAGTTTTTCGGTCCTTTTAAATTGCTTTAAAATTCTTGACACTTGTGAATAACTGATTCTCTTTTCGGGGTGCCTGCCGTTAAAAATTTCAATTGCTTCCATGCAGGTTTCATAGTTATTTTCGTAAATGAAATACAACAATATTTCAACAACTAACAGCCTCAACTATTCAGTTATTCATAGTTATTGCCACATATTAGCACCAACTCTGCTCTGTTTTGTAAAGTTATTTGTTCTGCCATAATTCATACGTTGTATGAATATTTACCAAAAGATTTTCAGTTGTTCCAATAAAAAAGCCATTTTTATTTGTTATCTGTCATTTGAGATTTGTATTTCATCTCTAACCACGTACTAACGGTCCCAACTATTTTTATAATTATATATTATTTGTTTCATTCCTTTCCTGGTCTGTTGTTTCTTCTTTACTTTGTTGAAACTGCTTCTGCATCATATATTATGTGACATTCATTATTTATCATCTAAATTTACAATTTGTCATTTATAAACTGTCAGCATTTGTTATCTTTTACCAGTAATATTCTATTATTATAATTTTTCATTTGTTATCTCTCATGTTACCTATCGTATAAAAACATTGCCATATCTATTTTTTTATTCTACATGTCATCGCTTATGCAGCATGGGTTATCTGGAATCTATTATCTATTATTTATCATCATTCATCTGTCATGTTAGGTCGTATACTTTCCATCATTAATATAATATGTTATTTATCACGGCATCTATCCTCTAATATCTGTAATCTAATAACTTTCATATATTATCTGTTATTTGTAAATAATCTTCTTAGGTATGAATTATTTTGTGATGTAAACACTCTTTCATCTGTCATATGTCATTTATAATCTCAGAAGAGTATTTAACGTTTCATTTTTTCCATCTTATACGAAATCAGTTATCTGTTATCTGTCAAATCATCTATATGCAGTGCCGCCTCTAGGATTTTGGCACCCCGATACAGAACAGTAATTGACGCCCCTCAAATAAGCAGTTTCCTAACACGTGTTTAGAATTATTACACTCATTTTCAAAGAAGTCGAAACTCGAAACTCGAAACACATATCAGGAAACTGCCAATAAAAACATGGAACACAAGTGTCATAATTTTAATGTGAAATGCCAATTGCATAAAGAGTGTAGCCTAGGAAGTATTAATTTCGAAATAAACATTTATTTATATCTTACTTATTTCAATAGATTTCAGAATTATTGCACACATGACTATTCCTGATAACTACATTTTTTTCAGTATTAAAATGCCATTTTATTGATTTTATTGACACAAATTCCTCAAGAATTATTGTCACATATTTCGCTTTCAATTGATATTAGTGATAAACCAACAAATCTTTCTTGAGATATCGTTGATCTCAAATAAGTTTTGATTAAATTCAATTTCAAAAAGGAGCGTTCACTACTAGTTACAGAGTGTAAGTAAAAATTTTATAGCAATGGTCAAATCTGGAATAGCAGAATCTAAGTTATTATCAAATTATAAAATGAAGAATATTTAATTATCTTCTTCCCGGCAAATATGTACATTTGTATCCCTAAAAATCATAATTTCATCAAACAATTCTGCTCCAGAAATATCCATTTCTTCTTCGTCGCTTAAGAAAATACTTTTTTCTGTACAATAAATAATATTAAAGTTTGATAAAAAAATTAATTTTTCCGCATGTTGGGATAATAAATTAAATCTTTCTGTTATGGAATTAATGACAGTATCTAAAATTGTAAAAAGAATGAAATTTTAAATTTTATTTATGGATCATTTTGCGTCTCATCTCTTGTTTCATAATCGATCATTCTTGTTTTCGCCTTCGAATGGATTTTTTTTTAATTCGGGAGAAGTGTCAAATATTTCAGCTAAATCTTTTGCTGTTATTAAAATGTTTTTAAAATTGTCATCTGATCGCTAGTTTTGATGACGCTTTTGTTGCGTCATTAAAATGTTTACTTGAATTTTGGAGCATTTTACTAACGACTTTTATCCGTGATAGTATATGGTACGAAATTATTATGAAGCAAACTAATTCAAAGTCTGTAATTTTGAAAGCTAACGATTGGGTTTTGCATTTGACCGTATTATCAAAATTATTACTCTTAAATATGTCAACAAATGCATTCAAAATCATTTCAATACTAAACCGCAAGGGTTTCAGTGCTTCAACTTTAGACTTCCATCTAGTATCAGATACATTTTTAAGTGTTATATTGGTATGTTTTAATAAAACATTCCAACGTTTAACTGATGAGCTAAACAAGTTGTAAATCTGATGAACAATAGCGAAAAAGTTAAAAGTTTCTATATTTACCTTTGCTGTATACATTTAATATGTTTCTGAAACCCATTGATTTTCACTCGCATATTTGCGCCATTGTAAAAAAAAAAATTAGATAATTTGATAGACTTTTTCTCTAGAATCTTTTATTTTAGTATCCTTGTCTTTATGTATAAATCTGATAACTACTGATAATTATTTAGTGTAAATAATATCTTTGGTGCAATCCAATATAACGGAGAAGTACTTTGCGTTATTTATCATTTGGACAATATTTCTCGTATTTTTTTAAATTAATGGACCACAACACAAAAATACATTAATTTATAATACATATTAATAAGTAAGAAAAACATTTGGTTTTACATTATTCTCAACATAGGACAATTGTAGAAATACAATAACACTATTATTTTGACAAGAGTAAGAGCAACAAACAATAGTACATTTAATAAAAATTATGGTAGCGACCGTTACTATGTTTCAACACTTGATAATGATCTGCAAAGGTCGAAACTATAGTTGTGTCAAAATTGATAATATATTGTAAACTTTGTTTGTGTATATTAGACAATAAATAGTGGTATAAAAACTTAAAAATTATTTACATTTAACCTTTTTTAATAGTACATTTTTCAACGTAACACAGAATTACAAAGCATTTTAAATGAGTTTATATTCGTTAGTACAAACAAATGTCACTACAGTATTGGTTTGCTAATCGCTACATACGTATTAAGGAGCATTTTAGCGGTAATTTGAACGAGCTATGGATACGAAAAACATTTCATTTTGGCGTGTACGGGGATGTGAAAATGTATTTTTCTAGTAGATGAGGGCAATATATAAATTCATTTATTATTTTAAACAAAAATATTAAATCGGTTAATATCCTTCTATTTTCCAAAGTCCCTATTTTCAATTATGTTGCAATTTCACTCTTTCTACTTTCGCCCCAACCCATTTTATACGCAATATAGCGCAAGAACAAATGTTGTACTGTTTCTATTTTATTTACGTTCAAGGCATAGTATGGAGACCAAATTATTAAACAGTATTCTGAGTATGCACAAGCAAAGAATACAAAGTGTTTATAACTGTGATATTTGTAAAACTTGAAGTAATTCTTTTTACAAACCCTAATGTTTTTCGAGCCTTTGAAGTTATTTCAGGTATATGTTGATTAAATGTTAATTTCCTGTCAAAGAGTACACCTAAGTCACTTATTTTTGCAACTTCCTTCAAACTGTTATTACCTAGTTTGTACATGATAGTAATGGGCTCGTTTATTTTGTAGAAACGCATGATTTTACATTTATTAACATTTAATTCCATCGCACTGTGGTTACACCATTCCCAGAAATTATTTAAATCCCCCTGCAACTCATCCACGTATTCTTGACAAGTAACTTTTATAAATATTTTAGGGTCATCTGCAAAGAGGAGACACTCTGAGTTTTTAATACAACTTGTTAAATCATTTATGGATAATTTATAGAGCAGTGGACCCAAATGGGAACATTGAGGAAGCCCAGAAGTAACTGGAATACTATGCGAGACAAAATTTCTAATTTTAACATGTTGTGACCTCCTTTTAATATAGCTTTCTATCCAACTATGCAACTTACCAAGTATACCTAACTGATGAAGTTTGTTTAAAAGTATATCATGGTTTATTCTATAGAAAGCTTTAGAAAAGTCATAGTACACCGCATTCATCCGGTTATTTACAGCTAAAGCACTCCATATATATTCACTATGTACGGTTAGGTTTGTAAGAGAGGACCTACCAGAATGAAATCCATGTTGTTCAAGTGAAATTATAGGATTAAATATGGCTGATAATTGATCTGTTATTAAACTTTCAAGTAGCTTAAGTATTGAACTTAAAATTGGAATTGGCCTATAATTTTCAATATTATTTCTCGCCCCAGATTTGTGCACTAACACTAACTGATTTGCCCTGATAGTTTCTTTCTTCTTTGTGTAATAAGTTATTATTATTGGCTATCAACTGTGGGTCATCTAGGGAAGTGTCCTGGTAGTGCATCTTACTTGGAATGTCGTCTTCTTGTCTCATTAATTTTGCATAATTCCAGAAGCTTTTGGAGTTGTTTATTATGTTGGATTCTGCATGATGTACATAATCAACAAAACATATTTTAGATTTGTGTTTTGCCTCTTTTCTTAGAATTGAATATATGATGTAATTGTCTCGGTTTGGGTTACTTTTGTAATTTTTTTGTTTGTTAGTGATTCGTTTTTTTAACTCACTGGAGTACCATATAGGAAAATTAACCTTACTTGAGAGTTTCGTTGGCACATATATTGATAATGCATTATAGACTACTTCGTAAAATTTGTTAACCATATCATCAATAGATAAATCTTGAAATTCTCGTTCCCAGTTTATAAATTGTTGTTGAAAGTTCATGTTCTAAAAATTACGTAGCACAAACCAGAAGATCATTTAATGACAGAACATAAGAAAAACTATGAAAATAATAAAACAAATTCAACATACGCTAATCATTTAATAGAATAAAACCATCAATTTAACAACGACTTCAGAATACTACATATAGCAGAAAAAGAAAAAAACTGGATACACTAGAAACGATGGAAATCAATAAAAGAAAAAGAACGGGAAATTTATTAAATTTTTTGTATCATTTCTTCGCCTGAAGAAGACACAGTGTGTCGAAACATTTGTCGAGAACAGCAAAATAAATATTTGAAAGTGTTATCGTATTTCATTTACGGAAATTTACAAAAGTGATTAGAATATGAACTTTCAACAACTAACAGCCTCAACTATTCAGTTATTATACCCAGTTTATAAAGCCTAAGTATTCGTTTAGATTGATATAATCACTCCGTTGAAAGTCATAGAACCACACATCTCCCTTTATAGTTGATTAAATGCTATTTTTAACAATGTAAAACTCAAGGGCTGGATGATGTCCATCCTCGTTGATTATTGGATTTAGACATTTATTCACATTATCAAATTGGGATATGGAAAATACTAAATCTAATTTATGTTGATGGTTGCTTAACACATTATTTATCTGGTGCAAATTTAGTACTTTAATCGTTGAGGATAATGTTTTGATCGAATTTTTCAATTGTTTTTTAACTAGAAATATTTCATAAAACATTCTAAATGTTGTGAACTTTTTTCATGAGAAGTCAATGTTTTCGACAAATTTTGCCAGTTACAAAAAAATCATAATTGTTGTCGAATTCGGATTATCATCAATGTCTCTTGTTGAAGCTGAAGAAGAGGCAGTTGTATTATCTTTATTTTCTTGCTTATTTGTCAATGTTTCCATAAATGGTAATGTTGAAGGAAGAGTGCACTGTATTTTCTTTTTTTGTTATTAAAAGAAATTTGTCTAATCCCCCAGTGCTTTTCTTTTACCTTCTTTTTTTACTATTAAAATAAAATTAATATATTATTTTGCAACATTGATTGACACAAGTATATAATTGATTATCGTAGAAATTAACGTTAGTAATTATTAAATTTGTATAGTATACATACTATAAGTAACGTTCACCATAGAAAGAACTGCACTGAATACAAAATTTTTGGGGTTTACTAAACTCATCGATGGTTAATGGTCATAAAATTTACTTCGTGGCATAATAACAACTATTGCATGGTCAGCTACCGACAAAAATAGAAACCTTATATAACACTATCTTACTACATTGCAATTTACAAAAGGTCGACTACAAGTCTACAACTATATACTACATACATCTTTTGCTTACACGTAGAGCCGGTCCTGGTTGCATGTTACTTGTCACGTCATCTGATAATCTATCATGTATGATCTGTCTTTTATAACAAATTTTAATTAATTTGAGTTATAGACACACTACTGACTAGAATATAATGTAAAGTGTTCCTCTTTTACTGTGTTGAAAGAGGTTTTATTTCATATATCATTTCTAGCATCTGCCATTTATTATCTATTATCTATCATCTACATTTACCAACTGTCATTTAACATCTATCATCTGCCGTCTCCCATCTGTCATAGGTCATCTATCATCTGTAATTGAACTATCATATATTAATAGTTGTCACTCATCTCTTATTTATCACCTGTCCTCTATTAACAATAATATATCTATTATTCCTATCTTCTAACTATCTCATCTGTTATCTGTCACATTGTATTTTTATTTGAAATATCATGGCTCAACCATCATATGATATGTAAAATCATATGCGATCTATGATATAATATACTGTTTACCACGGCATCTGTCATTTCACGTGTTATTTGTCATTTGTATCTGATCTTTTTAGAAACGAATATAAACACATATGTCATTTTTCATGTCATCATTTGAGAACTATGTCTGATAACTGATGTCTGCCATCTTATATATCATAAGTCAGCTGTTATTTGTAATATCATTTATAGTCTAATGACTATCAAAGTTTCATTTTACAAGCATTAGTGGTTCTACTACATAATTTTCACACCACATTCTCGTAATTCGTAAAGGAAACCTAATTTTGTTTTTACTTTCCCCTACGTAGTTCAGAAAATATTTTGAACGTGATTTATTTACAATTAAAAAGTTTTCAGATATTACGGTAATGCATAAGTTCACTCAGCAAACTTATAGGTTGTGAACTTACCGAGTGAATGTATAATTTATTCTAGTGTGACTAATGTTTAATATATTGAGATAGGTTATGAGTACGCTGAAAATAGTTTATTGATGTAGGTCGTTCACTTACCTCAATTAACTATTTCTTAATCTATCGTACTCATAACCAACCTCAATATTAGCTTACTGGACTAGGTAAAAAGTACGATAATTTAAAACATTTTATATTAAGGTAGGTCAAGGTACGTTAGGTAGAATGATAGTTTATAAAATTGAATAAGAATATGATAATGTTTTGGATAGTATATTAATCAAAATTGTGATAATGCAATTCATAACGTATTTTTTATATATTTTTTTGAAGTAGATCATAAGTAAGTTAAATCATTTAATAGCTTATTAATAGTAGATTTTATTTCATTTCATCATTTCATCCTTTTACGCATTAACGACTGACGCCATATGACTGGACAGCACAAGGCAGAAAGACCTCTGATCGATAGCCTTTTGACGAACTAATTCACTAACACATCATTCATTATTTATTATTTAAATGTAAACATGTGTAAAGTTTGTCAATAAAAATGTGTATTATTAGTAGATTTTACTGGCATAAAATTTAAATAATTTAAACCATTTGACTTAATTATTGAATAATCTAAGAATTAAACTTTATTCAGTAATTAAGCCCAACTTTTGAAGCTCTAAAATGTTGACAATTGGCTTTGTTTTTTTTAATATACAGGGCAAAAATTCAAAGGGTTATCCCCTGGACTATTCTAAAAATACTTTTTAACACCTGCTTTGTTTTATTAACAAAAATAACTTATAAAGTTTCTTAATCTACAAAAACTACTGAAAATGATTGAGCTCTTTCAAAAACACCACTGTCGTTTCTTATTGTGTTACATCCAATAATTATCCGATTTAGCAAGTCTTCCACATTTTTTACTGGATTAGTGTAAACTAATGACTTTGTATAGCCACGTAGAAAATAATTGACCTCGACCAATCCAGCGATATCCGTATGTTACCATTAAAAACTCACGACACACTAAAATGCGCCATTGCACCATCGTATATAAACCACATTGCATTTCTTGTTGCCAACAGTACATCCTCCAGAAACTGAGGTAACGTTTGTTCTAAAAAGTTGCTCTTTAGTAGAAATACCGGCCCAATTAGCCAGTCATAATTACAACCCAAACGTTCGACAAGACCTGATGTTGAAAGCAATCTTTAAGTATTTCATATCGATCTTTTCAGCCCACACACATAATATTGAAAATTCCTTATTGCATTTCTTCAAAAATTCGGTTCATCGGTAACAAAATCAGCGTCAGTAGTTAAGAATTTGAACTAACATGTATAAAAGCCATCGACAGAATGTGGTACGTGAAGAAAAATCATCAAGAAGTACCTGAAATTTTTGCCTAAAACAAAAGATCTTAAATCGTCCTTGAAGAATAACTCACGCCTAATTTTGATTCTAAACTGTTTTAAACATTTTTAGATATTTTCATTTTTAAAATTTTGAATTCAGTAATAACTTATTACTTATTAATATCTGAAGTTAGGTATTAAAATTATTCTACAGCAATTTTATAGCAATGCAATTTATATTTTTCATATACGTATAATTTATATTCGCTGACAGGCGTTGTATACAATTTCCCATTGTTCATATTTCGCCCACGGTGCAAGCATTAATATAAAGCAAAAATAAACATGCAAAATTGTACATTGTTAATAAGATATGGTCCGCTTATAACAATACATCATTGCCAAGACGTTAAGTCACGCGAATCGAAGACGTTAAGTCAATCCGCGGTGACTAATACCTTTTTTTCGCAATAACCTTTTACATTAATTTTATCGTCGTTATCGCATAATTGAGAAAAAAATAAGGAGATATGTGATGATCACATAATCAAAGTAAATATATTTATCTTACATTCAAATCCGGTTTACGATTGAGAGGTATGATGTTACATTTTTCTAAGAAAAGAAATTTCTATATGTAATAGATTAGATAAGTATTTTAAAAAAAATAGGAAAAACTTAAATAATTTTTGTAAAAACATTAATTTTTTGTTCTCTTGTATAGATCTATTTTATATGCAGTTCTGTGCAGCTGAAGATAAAAAACGAAGTTTCTCATTGTATATTTTTAAAAAAGGTAGTTCAAAAACAAATACAGTATTTAAAATGGATAAATTAATAGGATAAAAAAGTCATAAATCCAAAACAAAATGACATGATTTGGTTGTTTGTATAAATCAAATTAACAAATGCCGATATATTCACAAACTACACATAACATAAATTGTTATATTTCTTATCATTTGTATTATATAAAATAACCAGTTGCGATTCACGATCGCTATTACCGTTTCTAACGAGCGTAAACTTTAACGAGGATTATAATTATGGTGACGTGCATTTACAGTTAATAGCCATAACAAACCCTTCATATATCAGCACCATTATCGATTGCCTAATAATAAATGGAAATTACGACTGCGCTTTTATTTTATAGCGGTCAATTTTATGCATTAAACTTGTACACGTGACAATTTCGACTTGTCGTTCTACTTTGCATAACTGTATGTAATTGCGGCGGTTGAAATACATTAATTGCCGCCGCCGTAATTTTCTCTACGCTCGTCGTCCACCCACTTCACTGGTATTCATAATTTAATTGATTACACCACCGTCCGTCGTTTCAATTAGTCATTAATTACATTGTAAATTATATAGTGCGAGAAACAAAGCGTGTCCTTTATTTCCTTTCGGTATTATTTGAATATGTGCCAGATGTAGAAATTTAATTTTACTCATTTGACAACCATTTCGCTTTTATTAAGAATAAATTAAATCAGAATATTCACAATTTTTGTAAGAAAAATTGATAGATTATACGAGGGAGTTAAAAAAAGTAGTACATGTTTGCACCATGCGCAGCCGCCGGATGTGTGCTAACATTGTCAGTTGTATTTCAGCTGTCTAAGTTCAAAGTTAGGGCTCGCTGGTATTGACTGTGTTGTCGTCATCGTCTGACGTTGGTACGGTAATTTAACCTTAGAAAGAGAGAACATTCGTGATGACGAGTCAGGGACGGCCGTCAGTCATTATGAACTTTCAACCATCCACCCTATAGTCCAGACTTAGCTCCTTCAGATTACCATCTGTTTACAGAACTCAAGAACTGTTTGACAAGAAAGAAATGCTTAAATTTGCGAGTTGGCTATGTAGTACATAGTTTAATGAATTTTATTTACAAATAAAATGTAAATAACATATTTGTTAATATATACTAGTTTTTTATATTCCCAAACGGGTACTATTTTCCGAATGGCCCTAGTATTATATATTATTTGAATTAATATAAATATAAAAATTAGGAATACAAACATTCATATTCCTTTGTAAAATAATATTATTAAACCTTTAGCATTTGGAATACAATTAATAGTGCTATAAATTAACAAACTCATTTATATACACAAATAATACAGCTGAAACACCGCCTTGTCGAAGCCAATAACTATCACCACATAATAATAATGGATATACAAAAACAAAGAGAAATATATCACCAACTCATTTATAATAATAATATTTAAAAAATAATTATATTATTATAATAAAAACTGTATTGTCTATAAATTATTTGGTAAATTTTTAATATAGGCAACCTAATTTACCATCATACGTTGTCTCTCAACATTCTAGATGGCAGCATCAATATTAAATAAGAAAATTTATTTATTCGTTTTATACTACAATTTTAGAAAATCTGATTTCGTTCGTCTTTATGCAGAGCTTTCTTTGAGTAATTGGAACCTAATCATGATTGGAGCAATATCGACGAAGCAATTCATACTCTTTTTACAATTTAATATACATGTCTAGACAAATATGTACCTTTACGCAAAGCTTCTAAAAAACAATTTCCTAGATGGTTTACTTCAGAAATCTTACATTGTATTAAAATCAGGAATAAAGCACGTAAGAATTTCAATCGTAATAAAACTGAAGAGGCTTACAACCACTATAAAATTACTCGATCCCATTGTAAACGCGTCTCTTCTAATGTTTCTACAGATCCGAAACAATTTTGGTGATTTATTAACAACAAAAAGAAAACAACTAGAATTCCCGGTGTAATGCAATTCGATGGTTTGGAACTGACCTCTCCGGAATTAATTGTCAACGCATTTACTGACTCTTTTGAAAATGCTTATATCAGAAGTGAAGGTTTTAATGATATTAGAGAGAACCATAATAATCTACCAACTATTAACATAACAACTATATTCTTAATGCCATAAATAGATTGAGTAGTTCCATGTCTTGTGGTATCGATGGTAATCCGAATTTCTTAAAAGATTGTGGACATATCCTGGTTAAACCTCTAAAAACAATTTTCAATCTCATTCTAAAAAACTCGGATTTCCCACAATTTGGAAACAAACAAAAATCTGTCCAGTGTTCAAATCAGGCGATCCTAGCGTCATTACAGATTACAGGCCTATTGCCCTATTGTCTAATTTTGCAAAAGTTTTTGAGTTTATAGTCTACGATTTTATTTATCCGAACGTCAAAAACATCATCTCTCCGCATCAGCATGGTTTTATGGAAAAAAGATCCTCAATAACAAAACTCAGTTGTTTTAGCGAATTTGTATGTAGTGAACTTAACCGTAAAGGTCAAGTTGATTGTGTTTACACAGATTTCAGCAAGACCTTTGATCGTGTAGACCATGCTATTTTACTCAATAAACTTTGCTGAATTCGGTTTTCACGTAAATGTTATTACCTTATTAAAATCATACTTATCCTCTTCAACTACATTTGTTGCTTATTCGGGTGTTCTCTAAGGGTCAAACCTGGGGCCTTTACATTTCCTTTTTTTCGTTAATGGCCTAAGTACTTTCTTACATCATCACCACCTTTTATTCGCTGACGATCTCAAAATATATTCACCGATATTTGATACATCGTCTTGTATCTCTCTACAGAGTGCACTTAATATCGTATCTGACTGGTGTCGTGTCAATAAAGTATTTCTTAATGTGAGTAAGTGCAAGAAAATTAATCCGCTTCTGTTTCCCTACCACATTAATAATCAAATCTTGGAAAGATGTTCTATCTCTAAAGATTTAGGAATAATTTTCGATTCACAACTTACTTTTAAGGAAAATATTCTTTCCATCACTTCCAAAGACAGCCGAGCACTTGACTTTATTATCCGTCATACGAAATTATTTACAAATCAAAGGGCTTTGATTTCTCTGTATGTCCTATTTGTGCGACCTATTCTTGAATATGGTTCAATTGTTTGGGATCCATTTTACCAAAATCATACCCAATCAGTTGAAAACATTCAGCGGAAATTTAACAAATCACTCTAGTTTAGAAAATTTTGAATATATCCACCCCAGGGTTTTAACCATGAGGCACTTCTGTGTGAATTTAATGGTGTGCCACTTGCAACACGCAGACACATCCAGGGGCAAATATTTCTGTTTAAAGTCATTCACAACTTAATTGATTGTCCAGAACTGTTAATTTAAACTTTCATGCTCCTAGGTTGTCCATTAGTAATTCTACTTTTTTCTATTCTCCATGAGCAAATTCTAACATTTTAGAAAAGTCTCCTATAAACAGAATATGCAAACTTCATAACAGGATTGCATCTAATTTTGATATATTGAACTGCAGCTTGAGTCAATTTAAAACTTTTTATATAATCTTTAATTTCTAATATGATATATGATATATGAAATTTTATATTTAAAACAAAGTATTTAAAACAATTATTCAAACATTTTTAATTGTTTTTAATACTTCTTAAGCCAATTTAAAACATTCTTCCTTAAAAATATAAAATAGTTGAAAAACATTTAAAACTTATTAAGAAACAATTGAAAACCTTCCTAAAAATGAACTTTACCAAGAAAAATGTTTAAAAACTTGTAAAAAATTACTAAAGCACTTAAATTAATTTGCCCTTGAGCTATATTAATTTAATTAAAACAAAAATAAAAGTGAAACCTTCGCAACTGTGATGTTTTATTTCAAAAGATTTTTCGAACATAAAGAAACAACAATTGTATACAACAGTTAAAAATTTGCTAAAATTAATTGAAAATTAACAAACCAAACCATGAAGGAATTATTTTAAAGCATTTAATTTTCATTTTCTAAAAGAATAAACATTTAATATTGTAAACAAAAACACTGAAAAAAACAATTTAAATATGATAAAAAGGTGATATATCATTTCTTAAAATATTTTTAAACTTATTTAAAACAACAAAATGAGAAAAAATAGAAATTATTAGCGTTAAAATAGTTAAATTAAGATCAAACACAATAAAAATTTAAAAAAAAAACAAAAGGCAACTTCGCAAATTCTCAATATTTGAAGATTTACAGCTATTCAAATTTAAATAACAAATTAGCTTAAAATTATTTTAAAACATTGGTTAAATTAAAACATTTCTAAAGAGAATACACTTTCTATAAAAATAAAGTTTTCGAAAAACATATAAATCCATGCTGAAAGAGTATTTTAAAAATTGCTTTAAATAAATTTAAATTTATGACAAAAAGTAAACAATTGAACTTTGCTAAAAATGTCATTGAGAAAACAGTTTAAAAAATGTTTGAATATTGTTGATATTTTACCAAAAACAATGAAAATATTATAAATAAAACATGATTTCTGAAAAAGAAAAATATTTATGCATTTAAAAAAAACAATTAAATTTTACAAAGCAAACAATGAAATTTTTGTCCAAAGGAAACCAATTAAACTTTAATTTAAAAAAAAAGTTGCATACAAAATTTTAAAATTCTTTTAAAATAGTTGACATTCTATCAAACAAAGACAGTAAAAAATCTTAAAAATATAATAAGATTTTAATGAAAAAATTTAATTCTTATTTTTTAAAAACTTTTTAATTCTTCAAAACGCATGACAACGACTAAAATTACAATTTATTTAAAACAAATAACAAATTAGCTAACAAAATAAGTGAAAAATTAAAAAAAAAAAACAATTTAAAAACTGGATCAATTCAATGAAATCAATTCAATGTAAAATTTACACGTACCATTCGGCTTTGTATGAATAAAAATATCTTTCGGGTTAAAATGACTTCTTGGAAACATAATATTATTGTAGTTATCAAAATTCTGCTTAAGCCAATTTTAAATTTATTGTAGATTTCACAATTAAAGTCTGATATCGTTACGGATGTCGGACGCATGCGTGTTAGTCTACTCTTTCGCTAGGGGGAATCCCCTTCGGTGTATTAGTTGAGAAACGTGCCCGATATCCGTAACTAAATTAATTCTGGAATAGGCTTTAGACAAGATCTCTCTACATATAATTTAATTAAAGCTATCAATATATTCGCGTGTTAATGTGACTCATATGCATATTCTCATAATTTGTATTTTTTGAATTAAAAAATAAATGTAGGTAAGTTTTTGCTCCATATTATTTACAAATATAAATGCATTGTTTTAAAGCAATTTCTTCGTAACGAAACCTCGACTTGATTAGGATAATGACAACGCTACTGCTAGCACTAGTAGAATTGAAGAGAATGAAGAAAGAAAAAAAAATTGAAATCAACTCGAAATGTCAATCGTTTGTATGACGAAGAATACTTAAAATTTGGGTTTACCTGGACCGGAAATACAGACTGTCCAACTCCTCTCTGCAATGTATGCGGAAAGAAATTAACCAATAGCGCGATGGGGCCCTCTAGATTAAGGCGTCATTTGACAACTGAACATAAAAATCTTTTAACAAAAACAAAGAATATTTTAAAAGGCTTTTAGAAATACAAGCAAACAAAGAAAACAATTTGAAAAAACAATGAAAGTAAGTAAGCATTAAAACTAAATCCACACACGATATCAGATTCTCTCATTTTACCTGCCTACTGTGAAATAGTGACAATTATGTTTGGTGAAGAAGCAAAGAAGGAAATATTGAAGCTTACGGTATCTGATGATACGATTCGTAGAAGAATTAATGACATGTCCTGCAACATTTAAAGAAGAGTCACAGGTAAGCTTGTCTATATGCCTTTTGTATAACAAGTAGACGAATCAACTGATAAAAGTGGCAAGGCGCAGCTTTTAGGCTTTGTACGACTTATTTATGAACAAAAGATAATAAATCAATTTTTATGCTGCAAAGAACTTTTGGGTGGTACAACTGGTCAGGACCTGTTTGATGCCATAAAATCGTATTTGAATGCTTTAAAATTATCATGGGATCATTGTGTCGGTATTTGTATCGATGGAGCAGCGTCCATGACGAGATCAATCAAAGAATTTCTGGCTTTAGCTAAAACCATAAATCCAAATATAATATTTCATTGTTTCTTGCACCAAAAAGTACTTGCCACAAAGACAATGCCCAAAAAATTAAACGAAGCATTTTACCAAGTGTAGTTACCATGGTTAATTTTATTAAAATGATACCGATGAAAAGCCGAATTTTCAAACAACTTTGTTTATCGGTGGAAGAAGATTATGCGTGTTTGCTTCTTCATACCGAAGTGAGGTAGTTATCACGAGGAAATATTTTAAATTATGTGTTGAAATGAATTATTTGTTTTTTTTTTAACAGAAAAACAAAATTTTTTGTAAATTATCTAATAAATGATGATTGGTGCAATAATTTGGCGTATTTGTCTGATTTTTGATTACTTTAATACAATCAAGGAAAAGATGAAAACATTCTTACATCGACTGACAAATTATGTGCAATGAAAAAGAGAGTTTTACTATGGAAAAGACACGTAATAGAGAGAAACACAGAAAGGTTCCTCTCTGTGCAAAATACCAACGAGGAAACCGTTGCTTTAATAATAGAACATTTATCAACAATAGAAGAAAAATTTTCCATTGTTATACCCAGAACAATATGATTGGATAAGAAACTCGTTGATTTTTCCCGAATTCAGATCGTGGATTAAAATTACAGTTCCGTGTTTTCATGGAACCTGATTATTTTTGGATCTCTGTTAACGATGAATACCCGAGTATAAGCAAAAAATACCAAAACATATTATTGTTATTTTCCACGCCATATCTTTGCGAAGCGTGATTTTCAACTATTGTCAATATAAAAACAAACAAATGCGAGAAACTAGAGAATTTAGACGAAGAAACGTTATTATTTATTCGTCCCAATAACGCTGAGATCTGTAGCTCATGAATCGCATTAAGTTTGAGATTTTTTTAATTGTGTTTTGTATTGTAATTTTAATTGTGTTTTCAATAAATATATTTGCATTAATCAATATCGGTACATATTTTATTTAGTAGTAGTAGTAGTAGTTGTTGTGGTTGGCTATCGACCACGTGGTCCTTCCGCCATGTATCATTTGTGTATATGTGTGTGTGTAAATGAGCCCCGTCACTCTAAAGTACCATTAATTGTATCCCAATGGTGAATGGTACCGGTCACCCATCCGACTACTGACCCGAACCAACGTTGCTGCACGTCATTTCGGGGCCGTAACCGATGCGCCGCCACCGATGTGTGATTTTATTTATTTACATATTTTCTAAAAGTAGCACTTGGAAGCAGGGGGTTGCCAATCACACGCAACGCCACGATTCTGTTTCTTTTTTGCTTCATAATAATGGAGTGTTTTTGAGAACATTATTCTCTTTTTTGTTGTTCTTTTAGTATCAAAAGTGTTAGCAACCCGCGCCCCCTGGTTTAAGGTTTATGTTATATTGTAGATGTTCCGCCTAAAAATATATCAGAGTTTAGTGTTCCCCGACTTCAAAAAGTTTGAGAACCAAAGTTGTAGAGTAATAAAATCGTTTTTGTAACCATATACTTATCAGTATTTTATTAAGTGAAAAACAATTGATGTTTGTTAAAATATCGTCTTTAAAATAGTTCAAAACACACTAAGCAATTAAAAAAATTGTCATCCATGTTTATAATACTATTACTAAAAATATTTATTGACAGAGAAAATCAAATAAAATTCAGTTAACTGTCAATTGTTCTTCAAACGCAATGAGTATTAATGCCATTGTGAAATGAGGAAATTAATGAATAAATGATGATTTCCGGGTGTTTAGATGTAAGGGGATTCCAAGGGATACACATATGATTGAGAATATCAAGGTTATGTGGGTTAATGGCAAATGGTAATTAGGTAAAGGAGGGTGTTAGATGGTTAATGTATAGGATTGAGGGGGTGTCTAATTTTTGTTAGTGTACGAAGGGCTGATCGTTCAGATACCTGAATATTTTTAAGGAGACAAGGATGAGGTTTATAGAAAAAGGTAGCGGCGTATTCAAAAAGAGGTCAGCTGATTTTGATGTTACCTTTTGCTTTTAGTAAATATGGCTTCTAAAAATCCGTGCTCTCTTCTTGGTACTCGCTTTGTGGCTTTGTTTTAAATAATGTTAGTTTGGGGTCAAATATAATTCCAAGGTATTTGCAAGATGGAGATGGAATGGTTATTAATGGTTAACATATTTTGAATGATGAATTGTGTGAATGATGAAAAGGAAATATTAACCTAAGGACGCGCTTAGGGTCGACATTGCTGCACTGAGGAGCTGTGATACAGCTAAACACGTGTCTGCAGATAGTCGTTGCATAACACTTTTCGAGGAGCGGGTAAAAAATGATAACAACACAAAAATTGTTACATCGTGCTGAATATGATTTCAGACATGTAACGACAACTAACAGTTATGTCATTCAATGCCTGGCGGTGCTTTAGTACGGGGAGTAGTTGTTTGAACGGTTATCTGGAGTTTTTACATTAAAATGTAAAACATAAGTGCAGAAGTGCTCATAAAGGAAAAATTATTTTTCTCATTATTAATTATCATGATTAATACTGTACTCAATTTTCAATATTTAATTTGTATAATTAACCTTTTGCCATCTTTCGGGAAACATCAAGAACTTCTGCTCTTTCTCAGCAAAAAAAGAAGGCACGACAGTTTAACACTATCGTCTGAATTAAATTGTTTACCATTCAAACAGTTTTGCGGTGATTAAAACAAATAGTAGTCGGACGGCGCAAGGTCTGGTGAGTGTGGTGGATGGTCCGTCAAATCCCATCCAAGCTCCAGCGGGTCACAAAACTTGTATGCGGTCTCGCGTTATTATGGTAGAACACAACACCCTTACGATTTGCCAATTTTAGCCGCTTTTCGTTGACAGCTTCATTCAATTTGTCCAATTGGTAGCAGTACATAGCCATGTTGATGGTTTGGTTCTGTGGTAGCAGCTCAAAATACACAACGCGTTTGTAATCCCACTAAATTGAGAGTATATATAGTATTAGGATGGATATTTGCTTTCGAAGTGATTGCAGCTTGTTACCGGACTTGCACTATGATCATTTTCGCATGACATTTTCCTAAACTATCCATTTCTTATCGCCAGTTTCAATACGATTGAGAAATCGCTCATTTTCCTTGCTTTTCAAGAGCTTGTTGCAGACATTTATTGTTACATGAATTTCCTTGAGTTTCATGTGGAATTCAAATATTGAGTTTAGTAAAATATCTCCAAATGTCTTTCTATGGTCGTTTGAGAAATGTTTTATATTTCTGCGACCTCTCGAGTCGCATAACTGTGGTTTGCTTCGATTTATGCCTTTATTTTATCGTCTTCGGCTTCAACTGACCTTCCTGAACGTGGCGCATCATGGCATTGAAATTACCGGAATTGAATTTGGCAATATTTGGCAATTAAATTCTGGCACTGGCGTTCTGTTAGGCATTCTTAACTGTATACAGCACATAACTTTTTACGGGCTTGCGTTGCCGTTTATCAATTTTCTGAAGCAAAAAGTAAAACATAGCGATACTCCTCGGTTTGCTTTCTCATCTTTCGAACACTGTTTTTCAACGAATACTGAATCGATTCACTTACTTTTTTTAATGATAATTGAAGTATCTCATGTCAAATGGTATTTAGGTTAGATGCTTGGACTGAAAATAGTTGGTTAAAAATACAACTCTACTGATCGGAACCGAATTAGCTTAAGACTAAAACAATAATTAAATTTTAACTAACAAATCAATTGAAACGGTTTCAGAAAAGCAGTTTAAAAATTTCTGAAGGAATAAAAATGTGCAAGAAATGAGATTGTTTAAATTATTTTAAATAATAGGTGAAATTGTACCAAAATGAAAACAATTAAAATTCCTTATTTTTTTACTTTGTTTAATTTTTTTAAGCTATCTGTTTTAAGTAAATTTCTTAAATAAGTGATATTTTAACAAGAATAAATAACAATTTAAATACGAAACAATTCCTTAAATAAACAAAAATTGATTAAAAAATAATTAAAAATAAATAATAGTAAATAGCAAATAACTGTTAACTACTTAGGATTAAATTACAGTGAAATTTTTAAATATAGCTTGTTTAATTCTAAAAGTAAAAAACACTTAAATTTTTTAAACATTTTTTAAATTCGCAACCATTTTTTCTCCACACAGGTGAATACGTGATATTATGTTTGTGCATGGTTAAAATAGTAGTTACGGCGGTGGGAAGGGGGTTACGGGATTTTTATTTTTAAAATTAATATTCAGAAGTGGTGAGCGATTGATATCCGTTTGGTCATTCAGCAGAATGCCTGTGTTTTTTCTTTTATTGATGCTTTCAAAGATGTTTAGTTTTTCTTTTCATTCTTGGTGGAGTATTTTGAAAAAATGTCCTTCGCCTAGCAATGTTGGCATATACGGTTGTCCTTTTGTTGTTACTAAATGCGGTACGATCTTCTTTAATTATTTCAGTGAAAGTTCGTCCTGTTTGACCAAAGTATGTTTTGGGGCAGTCTCCCCAAGTCAATATACACTGGAGCTCAAAAGTAATGCATCACCCAGAAAGAAAAATGTTTTAACTGTTTTTGTATTAAATTTATGTTCAGTTTTCATGTCAGAACAAACGATTACAATTTGAAGCAGGTTGAACAAAAAATGTAATAATTGACCCGCCGCGGTTGTTGTGGCAAGCGGTTCCAGGCCTCTTGAACACAGTTGCGCAATTGGTCCAAAGTCCTTGGTGGCAGTGGCAATAACTTAAGTGTTGTGCCATTGCTATCCTATATATGTTCTATTGGTGATAAATCAGGGGATCTTGCAGGCCAATCTAAAAGCTCTGTGCCAGAATTTTGTATAAAGTCCATGGTTTGACGGGACGTATGCGGTCTGGCGCTGTCTTGCTATAAAATGGCGTTTGGGATAGTCTCAATGTATGGTATTGCAACAGGTTGTAAAACTTCAGCGATGTACCGTTGGGCTGTTAGACTACCCTTAATGAACACCATGGGGGACCTACTTCCAAGACATAGCGCCGCATACTATGATACCAGGCGTATTGGTTAAGTCTACGTTCATCATGGGCCCCTAAATAGAATCTGGACTCATCACTAAAGCAAATGAAGTTCTACTCTACATCCCAGTTGAATCTGGCTTGACACCGTTCTGAGCGACGAGCTTTGTGCAACGGAGTCATCGGTAGCCCCCAAAACGGACGGAACGTTTAAAGGCCCATGGCAAGAACTGTTTGATTAACTGTTTGTCTAGAAACGTGACTTGACGATTACGCATCGCATGCAGTCTTGGGTACCGTTCTTGACCACCTTGTATAATCCTAGGCCTACCAGAAGGGTGTAATTTCGAGTCTTCGGGCTATATCCCTCAAACTGAAGCTCGCCTCTTTCATACCAACAATGCTACCTTTTAGAAAATTACCTAATTGATGAAATCGACGAGGTGCACGAAGAAGCCCAGAAAGGATCAGAGTAAAACAGATGACTGGTTATTAACATTATAAAATTTGCTTCATTTTCGGATAAGTGTAAAAATTGTACAGAAAAATTTTAGATTAAGCAGTAAAAAAGTTTTCACTTTTTTTTCTTTCTAAGGTGAATAAAATGTGCGTATTTGTTGCTGGATTAAAC
This sequence comes from Ontholestes murinus, assembly GCA_963969525.1. NCBI lineage: Eukaryota > Metazoa > Arthropoda > Insecta > Coleoptera > Staphylinidae > Ontholestes > Ontholestes murinus. Next base: position 32,906,438 of record OZ018392.1, on the reverse strand, counting down.
CACGTCTAAGGGGCGTTGCATTACTTTTGAGCTCCAGTATATATATATACACCACTGTGTTCTGATATTATAATCTTTATTTTTTTTTTTTATTAAATGCCTATAATATTATTTTTTTTGAATGATGGGGCTCGTCCTAAATATGTTATTGAAGTAAAATTATTTTCTTTGTATCTAATTACTGGATATGTTGAATTTAATATTCGATGTTTTTTTTTCTTGTTATCTAAAATATTAATGTTTGGAGAATTTATCTGTGTTATCGATTTGGTAAATGTTGTTTAATTCTATTTAGTAATTATATTCATTCATCGGGATGTTAATTAGTCTATGTATACCATACTGTTATATGCAGCCATTTTATGAGGTGTAGGATAAATATATGTTGGTTTTCTAAAAATTGTGAAATCGTGTTTATTGTTTATTTTTGTTATTGTCCAATCAAGGAAGTTAATTAACTTATTAGTTATTTTCACTGTTTAATTCTTTAAGTAATTTTAAATGTTTAACACTTAAAGAAATACTGACTCAGTATATGGTTTCCGAATGTTTTTAATATTGTACAACAACAATATTTCAGCACACAGTGGCTTCATCAGGTAGATGAAAATATTAAAAATATTCAGAAACCATATACTGCGTCAGTTTAAGTTGAAAGACTAATAATACGTGTTTGTAATAAAAATAATCTATCGGCATCTTTGGATTAGCCCCATAAAGCCACATTATAAGACACATGGGAATAAACTTTTGCATAATATATATTGATAATAGACTCTTTATGAAATTGATTCTAAATTCTTGAGATAAAATAATATGCTTCATTTAATTAGAACAAATTCAATATTCACCAAGTAAATTTTTAATCAACTACCTGTTATGTCTATTCCATTGGAGATGTCGATCTAAAACTTCTATATTTATTTCATCGTTATTGAAATTAAATGTTAAATGCATATTTTTTTATAAATATTAGACATTTCCTTTATAACAGTTTTACTTGAGTTTACTATTAATTTATATTGTTTGCATCAATTGCTAAATTACGACATTACATTGTAAATTTTAATTTTAGCTTCGTTTAATGAATTAGTTGATATTAGAACTGCAGTATCATTTGTCTATATAAAAACATCCCCTTCGGTAACGTGAATTGGTAAATCATTAGCATATAAAACCTATTCATCGGATAATGAGTCCTTATATTTGACAATATATTTCCCGTGGCTTAAGAATGATATAATCCATGTAGTCATAAAATCACGAAAGCCTATACGTAATTTATTTCGTAAAATATCATGAAGTGCCGAAGGCTTTTTTTAAAACGAACATAAACCTTCTTTTTTAATTCTAGCATATTTAGTGTGCTAAATAACAATTATCAAACAAATCGGCCTGCGATTTTGTAACACTCATCACCTTTTTTATTCATTGGGATCACATAAGACTTTCTTAGAGATGTAGGAAATTTACCTTGTGTTATATAAGAGTTTATAATAATAGTTAAATATGGAGCAATTATGTCGACAGTTGCTTTTCACAATTTTACTGCAATGTTGTCTATCCCAGTTGCATTAGTATTCCGTATTTTGAATATTGTATCGACTACCTCGTTATTAGATACCGAAATAAAGGAATGTATTAATATTAATATTATTTGATTTATATTCTTCACAATTTGGTGTTACCAATTTATTAACAGAATTTTCAAAGTTAATCGCTATCTCATTTAGAATGTCAATGTTACGTTTATTTGTCTGGATTGTGTTGTTTGTTCTACTTTTATATTGCACTAGGTACCATAGAACTTTTGCTTTGTTATTTGCTTTATTTAAACAATTAGCTGCGTGTTGTTTTCTTGGAGATTATTAAACCACTAAGAAACCTAGATTGATTTTTATATAATAGCTGCAGGTCGACTCTGTCCATTTTTTAACTGGGTAATTAAATTTGTCAAAAAAAAACAATAGAAAATTAGTTAACAAAACATTCTGAGAAAAAAAAGTTAGAGTAAGGCAATTAATTTTAAAATTTGCAAATAACGGTTTTGTAAATAATAAATAATTTTGAAATTTAAAACCATTATATGAAACGTTATTAAAAACCGTTAAATTTTTAACGAAAAACAAACTCAAATCTTACTTTTTTACATTAATATCAATTTAATTAAAAGAAGAAGATAAAAATTTATTTCACTACAGAGCAATATTCCAAATAAGTAACAATTGATAAAAACAGTTAAAATTTTACTAAAAACAATTGGATATTTACTAACAAAACAGTTAAAAATTATTTGGAATTAATAAACTAAAAAACAAAAAAACATTTAAAATTTCAGCAAACAAAAAATTGGAATTGGACAATTTCTTAAAGAAACAAACAATTTATTATAAAAAGCAATCAAAACTATACCAAAAATAACTATCAGCTACTCAGCGAAACTATATCTTCAATATCCGTTTATGTCATAGTATGATTTCTTAGCCAGGAAACTTTTAACCTTTTTTTAAATGAGAGAATTTGAATATTAAATACTATTAAATAAGCTTTCAGGCAGCTTATTTAATAGTTGTGCTCCATAATATCTTGATGCTATTTTTTATTTTTGAAGTCTATGTTAATTTATCAAGATAGTCGTTTTGGTTCTGGTATCATGAAGGGGTATTTTCATGAGTATTATATAAGATAATGTTCTGTTTTATGTATATTATGCTTTGTAATATATGTATATAATTCACTAGAAAATGTAAGAATCCCAAACTTAGAGAACATACACCTGCAGTTTTCAGTGTAACCCAAACCCGCTATAATGCGTAGAATGCTCGTCTTTGCAGAGTAAATATACGGCTTGATGCCGAACTGTGGTCCCAGGCTAAGATGGCAAAGGTCATTACCGAATGAAAACTGCATAGTACGCTGTAAGTAGCACTTTCAGGGGTACATTTTTGATAATTGTCTCAATAAAAAGACAATAGATGATAATTTTCTTGCGACTGCATTAATTCCATTTCAGAATTGGATTTTAGTGGATCCTTTGGAATTTAACATACTCAGGATTACTTACATCGCCTATATTTTTTAGACTGAAATACATCATATGCGTTTTTGATTCATTCATGGTTAAGTGATTTAACTTAAACCATTGCTGGGCTTGTTGCCGCATCTCATCAGATTTTATATTTAGATTTTTCATGTCATCATCACTCATCGACAGTGTGGTATCGTCAGCAAACATTGTTACACTACTGTCTTCATTCTTATCCAAATAGTTTATATAAATCAGGAAAAGTAACGGCCCCGAGGATGGATCCCTACGGGACATTAACTATTATACTGCTGGGATCTGACTTGTTGTTGTTTATATCCACTATTTGTTCCCTATCAAATAGGTATGATGACATGATAATCTGATAATCTCTCTTTATTATTTTACTTCTATACAGCGATATAGATACATTCGTCACAACTAAAATACAAAGTAATTATAAAAGTACAAACAAAGAATACAGATATAAATTGATACAAACAAAATTTAAAATTGAATATATAAGATACAAAAAAATAGACCCTAAAAAGTAAAATAGCCTTTAAAAGTGCTGGTTGGAGAATAATTTTCAATAAATTCCATTATAGAACAAATGGCATTTTTAATTAATATATTTTTAATGTAGTTTTTAAACCGTCTTGATGAAAGAGATTTAGTGTCATCTGGCAACTTATTGTAAAGGGAAATTTCTGCATGAATAGGGGACTTTTTGTGTTGTTCATGGTTACATTTTTTTATTAGAAGCTTAGATGAGTTGCGCGTGTCATATGTGTGAACATGGCTGAGACATTTACGGGAATCTTTTATGTCGTGGATATAGCTCAATATTTTATAAATATAAATTGACGGCACAGTCATTATTTTTTTAGTTTTAAATATGGTTCTACATGATTCATTATACGCTAATTAAAAAATTAATCTTATTATACGCTTCTGAACTACGAAAACTCTGATTTCTTTTGTGGACTGTCCCCAGAGTACAACCCCATAGCTAAGTAGCGGATGAACAATTCCGTAATAGGCAGTTTTTATTCCAGCTTCGTCTAATACATGTATTAGTTGTGAGAGTGCATAATAAGATTTATTTAGTTTACTAACTAATTTATCAATATGTGTTTTAAATGACAAATGTCTATCTATTTGTATACATGTGCGTCGCTTATGTGTATAGGGAGATCATTAATGAATATTATGAAGAGAAGTGGACCCGCCACGCTTCCCTGAGGTACACCTAAGGTTATATCATGCTCATCTGAAAATGTATTATTTATTTTGACCATTAATTTACGATTTTCTAAATAAGATTTGAACCATGCGTTTAACGGACCTCTAATTCCCAAGGCATTTAGTTTTTCTAAAATAAAGTGGAAATCCAAACTGTCAAATGCTCTTAACAAATCGAAGAACACTCCAATTACCTTATTATTGTTATCCATCAAATCATAAATTTGCTGGATAAAGTCTATAGAAGCCGTTTCTGTTGAACGTGCCTACGGAAACCATGTTGTTCATTGCATAGTCTATTAAATTTATTAAGAAATGGTATAATCCTATTGCATACAACTTTTTCTATATTTTTTTGCAAATACGCAGAGTAAGGATATAGGTTTGTAATTGTCCATATTTTCGGGATTTCCTTTTTTAATTTTAGGAAGTTGGGAAATTGACCTAATTGTATAGATGTATTTATTATATCAGTTAGTGCAGGAGCTAGTTCTGAACTGCATTTCTTTATTATTGAGACTGGAACATTGTCATGACCAGTAGAGTGTTTTTTTTTAATTCATTTATTGTTTGAAGAACCTCGTGTACTATCATAGGTGTGAAAAACATTGAAGGATTAGTTTTATCTTTGCGATCTATGGTACATGACTTTGAAAAAATGCCATTGAAGTGAGTATTTTTATGTTGTACAACATTTGAAGAAAAATGTTTTCCGAACTCATTTGTTATTTTTGTATTCTCCGTTAAAATCTTTTCATCTATACAAATTTTATCTATGTTTGATTTTAATTTTTTATTGGAATAATAATGTTTTTTTAAATATGCAATAAACCTTCGATGTTCACCTTTTAGATTTTCGTATTCATTATTAATATATAATATCTCTAAACTGGTAATTTTACGAAGCCAGTTTAGTTCTCTCAATTTATTTGATTGATCTCTGATTTCATCTGTATATCACGGTAACTTTTAATTTACGTGATGTCGAAACTAAAAACACTTTTCAAAACACTTCGAAAAGCATGTCCAAAACTGTTCATACATAGCATCAATATCAGTAAAGTTTGTAGTTTAGAAATACTTTTGTATATTCTCACAATATAACTTTTTAAATGAACAAATGTCTATATCTCGCAATGACCTACTTTTTACAATTTTGTTTGGTTCAAGAGATGGCTTAATAAAAATAGTTTCACATGTTAAAATTTGTGCTGTGTGATCAGATATGTTCGGTTCCACAATTTTAAATGTGATACGGTCCGTTATTGTTATCTCACTTACAGCATCACTAGAACCATATTTACTGACCCTGGTAGGTTCATTTTTCAAATTATAAGATAACAAGTTAAAAGAATTTAAAGTATTTTAGATTGTTTATATTAAGATCCCTGCAAAGAAAGATTGTTGAAAATTTTTGCCGCAGTGAGCTTAAGAGTTTAGTTAATTCGTTTATAAAAAGTCGCCATTTGGTGATGTGTAAATGGTTATTAAGCATGCCGTATTTGCTTTGTCATTGAGTGAAATTACTGAATTTTCAAAATGTATTTCAATTGAAGGTTTATTAATTGATTTATAATTTAGATGCATATTTTCCTTTACAAATATTGTCGTCCCGCCATGAATATGTGCATTTCGACTTGATGATGATGCCTTACTGTAACCGAATATATTGCAATTATTTAGTTGGTCGACAGTTATCCAGTGTTCACTTATGCAAAATATGTCTGGCGAATGATTTTGTAAAAATAATTCAGCATGGTCTATTTTATTACTTAAAGCCTGGACATTTAAATGAATTATCTTGAGCCTCTAAGTTTTTAATATGGCTCCCGAATTTATGTTTGCTGGTCTTCTCGTTCAGTTCTTGATAAGGGTGAGGGTGAGTTGAGGCTCGTTTGTAAAAAAATTATTTTCAAGGGACCGAAATCGCCGGCCATATAGCTGGAGTGTAGACTTTATCGACGTCCTTAATTGGAAATGCCACTTTAAACAACGCAGTTCTTTCATCCCTTCGTAGTTCTTCACAGGAAAACTGAATATCTGGCGCAGTGTGTTGAAGATGGTTTTTTAAGTTTTCTGTCGAAGTTTGAGAATTTAATCGGTATACGTGTAGGTAGCCAGATTTTAATACAGTTTGTACATAATCAGTCTAGGAGCTTGATCCAATAATAGGTTTGAAATGGTTATTCCTATTTGTTTTCCACTGTTATTTATTTACAGATATTGTTTTGGGTTTTTTGTTGGGTTCAATGATTGAATCTGAATAACGGTCATCGATATTAATTTGGTTGTTTTTATCGTCTTCCTTTTTTGAACTATTTATTTTGTTCATAGAAGGTGAATGAGTTTCTTTCGTTGAAAGATTATTAGGAGACGAATTGTAGTGCACTAATTCATTTTCTATTATAGTTCTATTCTTCTGTTTATTCTTAGCTTAATTCATAGATGGCTTTACCATAAATTGATTGTTTTTGAATTTTAATACTTCAATAATTTCAGTTAAATCTGATATTCGTGGACTCCACATGATGATTAAGCTTTTCTAAGGTACTCACTTGAGATTTGAGATGTTTGCAGTCTCTTTTGATTAGCTCTTCATTCAGATCGATACTGCCGATATTTTTGGAGGTTACGCCATTGGAACAGCAATGAATATTTAAAGATTCGTCCACATATGTGCCACAAATTCTTGGATGATAGTTGTTCTGCAACAAGTCACAAACTTTTTCACTCCCACTGAGCAGCATTTACACACTACTTCTACCACAGGTTGTTGTTGCTTAGGCGCCATCTTACTGAGTTTTATACTCTTCTTGGTAAAGTTATATTTGCGTAATTTTAATAGTAATCTATCATGTGAGATGCAGTAGAATGCCTTACTGAGATCGCCTATTATATTTTTTATCCTCGTAAGAGTCAATGATGGAGTCAATTAGATTTATTATTGCTGAGGTTGTTAATCCCTGTCTGAAACCGTATTGCGAATTTGTAAAAATATTGTTTCATTAAAGTGTTTGATTACTGGCCATATGTCAATATCTCTATCCACACAGAAGGGGCTTTGATCTAAAGGACTTATATTAATATCTGGTGTGGTCCAAATTTCACAACCACCTCCCCTATTTTTTACTCGGGTATATGATGATATTAAGTGATAATTATCAATCTTTGCTTGTCCTAGATAATGATCTTTTAACCAAGTTTCCGATAAACATAATATTTTACAATTTCTATTCGCAATGAAGGCTTCAAGTAAAGGTACTTTTGTGTTTAAACTTTTTATATTTAAGGTTAGTAATAAATTATCTGTTTTTGAGAGGATTTTAGGTGTTTCGGTGTTGAGGTGAAGCTCTCTGAAAATTTGGGCGGGTGTTTTTCTTGTTGAAGTAAAATTTATTTATTCTCCTTTACTCCAGATGTTTTCTATGATGTCCACTTCAGGTGGTGCTCCTATTTTATAGGAGACGTATACTGCGACCTCTCTTCTGGGTGTTCAATTTTCTATTTCATGAATGATTTTCTTATTTACCTCGTGGTCAAACATTGTGGAATAATAGGTAATTAATTAAAAACACTTGGGTGAGTGAATATATAATTTAGTGAAACAAACCAAGTGTTTTTAATTAATTACCTATTATTCACTTTTCTATATAATAGAGGATGGCATTTGTTTAAGAAAGTATCCATTATCTCTGCAGTGACAGATTTGTCCAGTTGTGATATAAAATACTAATGAGTAATTAATTTTTCTGTCCCTCACAGAACCGGTGCAACAAGTAGCATAGTGCTACACACGCCAGTTACAATTTTTTAAATATGTTTGATTTTGTTAGAGTTTAATGGGTTTAAAGCTGTTATTTCATAATTTTGGTCTACATTGTTTTCCCTTATTTTTACGGCTTCTGGTTTATTTGGCGTGCTTATTTAGATATAATCTCAGATAAATTATGTTTATTTATATTTGGATTTATTGAACTTTATATTTGGGTTAATTGAACTGACTATGGGTTTTTTATTCGGCGTTGATTGGATTCTTCCTATTTCGATAATTTTGTAGACGATTTTTATCGTTACTTTTTTGTCCATGATGATAATACTGTTGTCTTGGTTATTTCGGTCCTTCTTCTCGTGACTCGCTATATCTATCACGTATATTGATGTATTTGTGCCATCTGTCAAGTATGAGTCGAATATAGGTTTGACGCGTGTCGTTAATTGTTGATTTCTATTTTTATTTGGTTTGATAACGGTCGGAAATTGTAGATTTTGTCTTAATAACAATTTGTTTATTGGGTTAATTTGACTTTATAAAAACTTAATGTTGTTGTTTAAGGTGCATATCACGACGTCTTTGACTTCGATCATACTTTTTAGGTACATAACTTCTATACATTTTCGATTATGGTCTCACCGCTACTGTATGATATGTTTAGGTCCTATTCTTCATCAGTTTTTGGTGTGGCACTTAAGACGCCTCGGACCATAGCTCCCTTACGATAAAAGCTATCGAAAAAAATCTAAGAGCAAAGTGGTGCATAATTACCGTCGCTATGTTTCAAAAATATTTCTAACCATCAGTGGCGTGCCGTGCTTCAGTGGCGTACCAAACTTATGTTTTTTTAAATGGAATGCCCTGTTTTTTATTGCAGATTTGGAAAGTGCTCGGAGAGTACTTATTTTTTTATGTAACATGTTATACCCTTCACTTTAGCGGTTTCGCTGTTATAACCTCTTCTTTCAAAATTGCGCCCCATTTATGAGATTTTTTTGTAGAGAAACTAATTGACGCCGGCGCCTAAATTTTGAATTGAGGTACAGGTTAAGACCTCGTATACCTTCACATAATTTTTTTTCGGGTAATTTATGGAAAAAAAAATTTTTTGATTGATCTTCGCATGTTGTCATTTTTTTCGAAAATTTCAAATGGCACCCCCCTAAATAAAATACGGCGCTGTACAGCCAAAACTCTAAATTTTTCATTGGTACAAAAAAAATACACATTGCATAACAAAATTTCGGAGAAAAAAGGAATTTCATCGCAAATGTCGGGAAACCCAAATACGGTCAACATAATAGTATATATCTATTTATTCAACATGATATGAAAAATGCAGATAAAGAAAATTTAACAACTTAAACTAAATGTTCGAAATGACGACCTTCCTGCTGGAGGCATAACCGCAACTTCGACTCACAGGCTCTAGACACTGCCCTAAGGACTTCTGGTGATATACCGCGGAAAGCCGCGCGGATTCTCTCCCTCATATCCTCGACAGTAGTTGGTACCGTCCTGTAAACCTCGTCTTTGATATGGCCCCAAAGGAAGAAGTCAAGGGGAGCCACCTCACAGGACCCCCAGGACCAATCCAGGAGTCCGGAAACGTTTCATCGAGAAATTCCCGAACGACACGGCTATTATGTGCAGGAGCCCCATCGTGCTGGAAAACTATCTGTCGTAGAGCGGCTAGAGGGACATTTTCCAAGAGATCATCCAAGTCGTCGCGAAGGAACCTCAAATAACTGTTGCCGTTCAGGTGCCCCTCGATGAAATAAGGACCCAAAAGGTGTTTTCCAAGTATGCCTCCCCAAACATTCAGCGACCATCTTTGCTAGTGGTTTATCATTCGCATAGCGTGTGGGTTTTCATCGGCGTAATAATGGTAGTTGTGGCGATTGGCATGCCCATTTCTATGGAACATCGCTTCATCAGAAAATAATACGCGCATAAGAAATGATTCCTCCTGCTCAATTTTGTTGATAGCCCACATGCAGAAATCTTGCCTCGCATGAAAATCTTGAGGTTGCAATTCTTGGTGCAGTTGAATCTTAAATGGACGGAATTTGTACTTTTGAAGAACACGATGTACGGATCGCGTTAAAATATCGCGATTCCTACTAATATCACGGATACTGGTATGTGGATCTTCAATAACTGCTTCCAGAACCTGCAGTTCATTATTTTCGGTAAAAACTGCCTTCTTCCTAACTCTCCTTGGCCGTTTCACACTTCCTGTAATAGTAAATCTCTCCAACACTTTTTGAAACGCAGCGTACACTCGTTACGCCAAGAAACAATTCTTGTTACATTCTCCAAGAATAAATATCATGTCAACCATTTCCTCTTGTGTTCGGAACATTTTTAGAACGTTTATCAAAAATGACTTATGGCTGCTACTAGCGTCTAATAATTTACTTTGACAATTACCAATCTTTTTTCTTTTCTCATGGCACACTTGGGAACGGAAAACGTTTCCCGACATTTGCGATGAAATTCCTTTTTTCTCCGAAATTTTGTTATGCAATGCGTATTTTATTTAGGGGGGTGCCATTTGAAATTTTCGAAAAAAATGACAATATGCGAAGATCAATAAAAAAAAAAAAATTTCCATAAATTTCCCGAAAAAAAATTATGTGAAGGTATACGAGGTCTTAACCTGTACCTCAATTCAAAATTTAGGCGCCGGCGTCAATTAGTTTCTCTACAAAAAAATCTCAAAAATGGGGCGCAATTTTGAAAGAAGGGGTTATAATAGCGAAACCGCTAAAGTGAAGGGTATAACATGTTAGATAAAAAAATAAGTACTCTCCGAGCACTTTCCAAATCTGCAATAAAAAATAGGGCATTCCATTTAAAAAAAACATAAGTTTGGTACACCACTGGAGCACGGCACGCCACTGATGATTAGAAATATTTTTACTTTCCCTATATAGTATATATAGGGGAAGTATTGTTTTCGTGCGAGAAAATGTCTGTGGGCGCTGTATCTCAAAAACGAAGGATTCGACTGAGATGAAACTTTATACTTAAGGTTTTATCGTTAAGAACTGGAACTGAAAAGCTTTTGGTGAACATTCATAAACCGGAAGTGGATGTTTACTCGAAACCGTTTTTTGTTTTTTTTCCGATATTATTCTAAATATGAAAAATATTACAAAACTTTTCAAACAAAAGTGAAAGAGAATGAAAAAGTGAAGAAGTTTTATTAAAATATTTTTTTCATAAAGTTCTTAACTTTCGAGAAAAAAAATAAAAATTGTAAATTTTGACATTTTTTGCCAATTGCTAATAAACTGTTACAATTACATGAAATTTGTATTATAAATAATTGAACAAATTATTAAGAATAGCCTTTTTGCGTAAACCTCATAATTTTCGAGAAAATATAGGGAAAGTACTATGATGGCCATTTCTTGAAACATAGAGACAGTAATTATGCACCACTTTGCTCTTAGATTTTTTTCGATAGCTTTTATCGTAAGGGAGCTATGGTCCGAGGCGTCTTAAGTGCCACACCCGGTATATAATTTATACTCTATGAACCTACAAGATGTACAAAAACAAGCGCAACATTTTCTGAAAAATTTAGACCCCGGATTACCGGATCACTATGCCCAACTAATTAATGTTAATGTTCTACATCAAGATAATTGCTAAAAAAGGAAGTTATATCTTTTCGTCGCTGCATTACACGCTTTGGTATCAACGGATTTATATTTCTTTTTGGAAAGTATTTTAACATTGATGTATCTACAAATCAATTCATCACAATTACACTGAATGCATACATGTTTTTGAATGGCGTTTCAACGTTGAATCTTTTTTAAAAAAGTAAAGTTAAGACCAATATTAATAATAATATAAAAAGGAAAATAATTTTCTCAAAGGAATTTCAAGCAGAATTTAATACAATGCAAAATTTTCATTAGGGCACATAAAGAAAACAAAATACACCTTAGCAAAAAATAAAACAAGAAAAGATTAAATATTTTGATTCAATTATATCTGAAGCTCCCAATAAAAATTTAAGAAAAACTTTGGTTAATAATCGATTATTTAAAATCAAATGTAGTAGAAAAAACAATGTACATAAATTATACCGACAACTTATCAATTGCAAATACATTTGTCGAATATTTCATTAACTCTATATTAACTTTATTAAACAAGGATATAATAGAGACCAATAAAACTTGCACAGTATTAGATAGAAGCCTTACCTCGATGTTTTTTAAATCCATTACACCCTTAAGGGTTGAAAATATCATAAAAGGATTAAAAAAATGCATTCCATCACTCTTGAAATTGGCAAAAAATATCCCAATATTTAAAAAAGGAAATATAAATGACATCGCCAGCTACCGAGCAGTATCTAAATTAAGTATATTTTCCAAAATTATAGAAAAAAGCAGTTTATTATCGTCTTATAGAATTCTTAAATATAAATAATAGATTGTGTAGACAACGCGGTTTTAGGTCAGGTCAGTCTACGAAAACTGATTCAATAAATATGATCCAAAATATACATTGATCAATCTCATGTATATACAGGGTGTCCCGTTAATGTGGGGAAATGTCTCGACCAGATATTCTTGGGGACAAAATATGATGGTTTAACCAACTTATCTATATCTAAAAATTTACGGTTAAGTCGGAATTTGCTTCAAAGTTTAAAAAAAATTATTTCTTTTGTTTTGAAAGCTTTATTCGACTTGATTAAAATTTATCATTAATAACTACCATAATATAATACATCATTTCAGTTATTATGACCATTAGTGATTTACAGGAAGTATAAGAATAGTATTACCACCACTTAAAAACTAAAAATATTTTTATTGGTGCACCCAATAAAAACTAAAAAAAATACTACTTGAAAGACCATTTAATTTAAAAACATATTTGTCTCTTAATAATATTTTATATTTCGTAAAGTTTTCGCACTGTTTGTCAAGATCACTTAGAGAGTAAACGTTTGCAAAGTTCAGAACTAGTATAAAACAGGTTTTATTGGACAGTGTATTTTATGATATTAATGAGTTTAAGCGATTTTTTACTAATGTTTGTTTATTTGTTTTGTTATTTTTACTCTTAATTATAATATCTGACGTATATTTACTATTTTATGTGTTTTATTTTATTAACTTGTTTGTGTAATGTTTGCAAATATAAACAAGCTACATCAATAAAAAATTTAAATTGAAATTAATTGAAATTAAAAGAAACAGTTGAAAAAAAATGAAAATCTAACAAAACAGATGAAAAATTTCTTGAAGTCTTTTAAAAAATCTCAAAATAATAAAGAGAGAACAATTCTAAAAATGAGTGCAACCGTTACTAATCCATACTTACACTTAATTAAAAAAATCATTATGTTTTGACCATAAATTATTGTAAAACTGTTATATAAAGTGTAGACACAGTTATATAAATCTAAACAATACAGCACGACTCGAGTTTCAACGTTTTATCGTCTTGATAATGTTTTGAATTTATACTAACTATTTTGGGGTGAGAGAATATATCTATCGCTAGTTGTTTGCGGATTATCCCGGAAGGACTGTGCCAGATTAAAAAGTGGCGAAAAGGTTAATTCGGTTTGCTCGTTAAGGAGATTTACTGACGAATTACGGCATGCGACTCCAAGAGGTTCTGCTTAGTGCCTATGTTGCAATTATGCAAGATTTAAAGATTATTTATATCAGAAAATTGATGTTTACATTCCAAACAAATATTTGAAAAAAAACTGGAATCTTGATTGAGACGAAAAGTATGAAAATGTTCAGAAAATACACTTCGCCCTGTTGCTACTTGATGATTCTGTATGCGAAAAATATTTGCTATCTCTTCCCTACTTTTTCCAAAATATAAGTTAAAAGAAAAATTTATTTATATTGGATGTTCTCGGATATATTGTGATTTTATGTCATTTCTTATTCATTAAATTTTGGATACGGTTGATGGAGAATTCGTTGTCAATGGCAATTGAAAATATTTTATTTTATTCAGTGGCTCTTCTGTTTGCAATTAAAGAAATGAAAAAGACTCGATATATGATAGAATGATATGCTGCTAGTTTGTATGACAGGGTCATTTGAAGAAAAGGGAATTGTTAAGTTGACGTTAGTAGACGTTCTACATATATTATATATATATATATATGTTATATATGATATAGTTTCGATGGTGATTTTTAAAACGGCTTTATTGTATTATGCACTACAAGACGTACTCTAGCTTAACTATAATTACAACTGGGCTAAGCTGATTGCCTTAAGAATAATGAAACGAGGTCTATTAATAAATAGATCAAAAGTGTACTTCCCATTGGAAGGTCTGTGGTTTACTAATAGAATTTATTATTAAATCGAAAATAATTTTGGTTCACACAGATTATTTACTAGGTATATAGCTACCAACGCCAAATGATATAAGATTTAAACTTTTTGGAGTCTTTTGGATTTAAGGGGTTCGAATAAAGTGAGAGAAATTTTCACTAAATGTTTTAGAGCAAATTTGGTTTTTGGTGTTTCTTAAATAATTTATAAGTTATAAGATTTTGGATTATAAGAAAGCCGTGCATAAGTTACTTTTGAACATAAAACTGTACTGTAAATGAATATTTCGACCTTTAATTATTTAATTAATTTTAAGTTATAAATTAGTTTTTATTATTTTAAGTTTTTTTTAATAATTCAGGCTTCGACAACTTATATCATTTCGCCCTTACCTGTAGGTTTCTTGACTGTTAGTAGATTAGTAATATATATGATATAGATGAATCAGAAGAAAAAGGGGTTAAAGTAATAAATAATTAAAATAGAAATAATAAATAAATAAATGAATAATTAAATAATTTTGTGAGAAATGGACAACTTATCAAACAAGTGACAGTTTACAGGTACGTTTATGAACAAGTAAGTATGAAGGTGGGTAAATGAATAATTGATTAACAGCAAAAACTCGGGGAGGGAGCATAAAGATACAAAGTCATAAATTAGTTATAGTGAATATAAAACCGTTCTTGGGTGTAAATGCCCCAATAACATGACAAGACTAACAAATATTTAGAAAAATGTCCCCCATCTCAACCAGGTTGGTGTAAAGTTGGTATTACAATTTTTGAAAAAGTCCAGTTTTTTTAACAAAATCTATTGATTTTAAAATATTTTCTTTGGTATCGCCTAAAGTACTGCCGATATTTTCCGGTAATGCTATCTGGTTCCTGGTAATTCACAACGTCACATAACTCATAATGTGGTTGCTCTTCACCTAAGTAAATATAGAGACGTGAGGTGTGTATGCCCTATACGCAATATAATATATAACTGACTGCTCTCTTCTAGATAAGTTACTAGGGTAGCTCTTTTTTTCCCTCAAAAGGTGGTGTGGTGTCGCTTAGCGTCCCTGCACTGCGGTCTCCGCTGTTCTTTTGTGCGCCTCTGGCTGTTTTACTCCTTTTCAACTACTGTATCTTCTAAGAAGTCCAGGAGTGTCTGCAGGGGATATTCCTTATCGGTGATAGTGGTTTTCCAACTGGTAATGTAAATGCTCTGGATGCCGCTCTATCCGCTCTCTCATTACCTATTATGCCTACATGAGAGGGACACCAAATAAAAGTCACAGTATTCCGTATTGCACTTAGTTATTTGTAGATAGCCTGGCTAATAGAATCATTGTTCCTAGGGTGTAACAATGCATGTAAGCTGCTGTAAGAATCGGAACATATTATAATAGCCCTATCATCTTGGTACTGCTGGCAGTGTTGTAATGTTAGGAATATGACGGTCAATTCCGCGGTAAATATACTTGTTATTGGAGGAGGGGTGCATATAAGATCTATGCTTTGTACACTTACACCACACCCTACTCCTTGTTCTAATTCCGACCCATCAGTCTAAAGTATTCTGCTTTGTCTGTACTCAATAATAAGGTTAAGGAAAAGCCTTCTTAGGAGAGCCGGATGGGTGTCTTTCTTTTTATATATACTTAAATCCATCCGGAAATGAGGTCTTTTGATAATCCAAGGAGGAGATTCATAAATTCCTATCGGCATGAACTCTGGCCACACTTCGTCAAATTTTTCCATTAGTTCGTTTGCTCGAATCGCTGCTGGTCTAGATATGGTTGGTTTTCTCTTATATAAGTTACAAATACGATCATCTGGGAGTTCGGCTAATAAAAAGTGTGTGCTCTTTGCCCTTAAGTTAATAAAATAATTTAACAGCATTATCATTCGTCGGTATCTTAGCGGCGGAACTCCAGCATCACATGACATACTAATAGTGGGGCTGGTTGTAAATGCACCAAGTTCCATTCGAAAAGCGCTGTTTTGTATTATTTTTAACTATCATCGGTTTGTCTTTTTTAAATAAATAAATTAAATAAGTCAAAACACCATATAAATTGTTGCAAAAATGATTCAAATTGTAAATTTTCATTGCCTCTATCAAATATATTATGAATATGTGACTGTAAAGCTTGCTTAAATTTTATAATTCTGTTAGGGTTTATATTTTTGTGAGTGCTAAATCTGTTTGGTTTATTTGTACAATTGGTGGAAATGTTAGTGTAATAAGTAACAAGTTGACCATAGTGATCAGATATTCCTGTTTCAAAGTTCTCACACGTAATATTGTTGGGAGCGTTGGATGCAACATAATCTATTTGGCTTTGATTTGTATCATTAACTACTCTAGTTTTAAGTAACTTTAAATGAAGCGTATATTTCAGGATTTCTTGATTTCACAGATTCACACGTCACTTCATTATAACTTTGCTTGAAATAATTCATGATATCCTCTTATTTAGTTTCTGGGTCCATCCTCGAAATGAAGTATGATATTTTTCTTGGTACTGTTTTTAGATTACTTTCTACTGAATTTTTACTATTTCCTATAATACTGTTCGATCTTCGTTTACTTTGTTTATTTTGTTTATGGGGTGTATCCTTCACTATTACACCATCCGTTTTTTCTGGTGTATTATATTGATTATTTTCTTGTTCAGAAATCAGCTGATGATTAATTGGTTTGTTCCTGTGTTTATTTACATTATTTTTAACGTGAAAACTCCGAACGGGTTTCTTTGTTAAATCTTTTTCATGTTTATCAGTGTGTGTGTTTTTGTTGTTCGATTCTTGATGCGGTGGCTTCAAATATGTTTCGAACGTACAGATGGAGCTATACTTTTCATTTTTATTTAGATTGTCTATAGTAGATGGCACATTTAGAGGCTGGTGCGAGTTTGGTTGTGGAATTAGGAGATAGTTTAAAACTGCTATTTGTTTTTTCAGAAATTTGTTATCATTTGTTAATAATGCTATGTGATTATTCTTCTCAGCGATAATACGTTCCAAATAAGTTATTTCTAGTTTGTCTGTATTATCGATAACTGTCGATCCACTTATAAATGATGAGTTATGTTCTTCACGTCTAATGTTAACCTCACTTTTATAACACCAGATTATATGGTCGTCGTCAATTTTTGTGATGTTTGAATAATAGTTTATGCACCCTGGATGCATCACACCGCCACAATTTATGCACTTCAGTCCGGTAACCGGTATATTGTTGCATTTACGGCACTTTTTAATAGGAGCACTCGATTTAACCTCTTTACTCGTCGCCATCTTTAAATAATTTTTATGCTTGTTCGTAATTCTTCTATGTGTCTGTTTCATCTAAGCCTGTCATCAAAGACTATACCTAGGAATCGTACCGAGTCCTTTACATTTATCGAAGTACCATTCAAGTGAAGCCTGGGTAATTAATGGGGTATGGATTTTCTGCAGAAGTGTACGCAGACTGTTTTAGTTGGTGAGAATCGGAATCATTTGATGGTATTCCTAGAGGGACATTGAGCTAGATAGCTATATTATCCACGTAAAGTTACCGGCCAATGGAGTCATAAATGCCAGAAAAAAATTGATTTATGGCTATCCCGAAAAGTGTAATACTTATGAAGGACCCTTGAGGCATACCATTCTCTTGGGTGTAAGCGGCCGACATTTTCCCTCCCAACATTACACAGAAAATTCTGTTTCCTAGGAAGGGCGATGTAGATTTCTTTTATGCCCCAATTATACATCGTTTCCAATTTCCCAAATCTCCACGTTATATTGAATGCTTCTTCCAAATCAAAGAATACAGCAGTATGGGGTTAGCAAAACTGCTGAGGATATCCATATGCACCAACTGATCTGTCGTTGAGTGGTTTAAGTTTAACACAATTTCATTTATGTTTCGTTGCAATGAAAGTGTTCATTTTATTAATGATCTCTTATCTTGCGAGGATGCCCATTGTATTGGATTTATATGCTTTAGTCAGTTCTAAATGCAATACCTTGAGACAATGTTGAATAACATCACTTCTCCAATAAAGGTTTTGGATTCCTGACTTAACCTACGTGAGTTGTGCCGCTTTCATTTCTGTTTTTTGCTGGTGAAATTGTAGACCAATTTTAATATTAATGTATTTGGGAATTATATTAGAACAAATACATTCTGAATTAAACCAGATATCTCATGCAACATTTGAAGTTATGTGTCTAGAAGCAAATATAAAAATTCATAAACAGTTTAAAATCTACCTCCATTGAACATATTTTAAATATTCAAATAAAAAAATTAGAATCTTTTGGCTTTAAATAAAATGCTGACGTTGAAAACTCAAATTAAAGGAAATCCAATGGATTCGTTAGCTGGAAAATTGAAGAAAATTAAATCTACTGATTGAATAGTTGTAGGAAATTATTCGTACTGAAATTACTTTTTTAAACCGGATTTTAGATCATTTACTTTATTAATTTATATTTTATTATATAATCATTACGATTGCATATAAGTAATTAAATTATGCTATATATTAACAACAAAACTTCCAGTTGACTAATGGATATTACCTAAATTAAAAACTTTCCGTATGATGCAATCACAAAAACAGTTACGCACTTGAATTAAGAAAACATATTTTGATAGAGGCCACCGACGTTATCGTTCTCGCAAAAAGCATAGCAACAACCGTATTCCTCAGATAAGGCGTGACCCCGCGATAAGACAAATGGACCCCCTGGTTAGTATTGCCGGTAATATATAAAAGCCGAAATTAGTTCCAAGATCTCTTACAATTCCGACTTATTCTGGTTCCAACTCGAGTTATCTTATCGCAGTGTGCTTAAAACATTTCCAATAACATATAATTAATGGTGTCATTCCATGAAACATGAACATTTAAAAATCAATTGCATGTTGAAAATTACCAAGAAAATAATGGTAACACTTTCTTTCACAAAATTTTCTATTCGTTAAATGTATACATTTCAAGTGCAAAGCACTTATTATCAATAGCTTCTTTACACTCGAAATGCATACATTTAGCGAATAAAAAATATTTTGTCAAAGAAAGTGTTACCAATATTTTCTGTGTAATTATCAAATATATCTTCACATAACTCTCAAAACCACGTTTCTATCTGCATGTTGAAATTAAAAAAAACTTTAGCACATTTCTAAAAACTATATTTAAAAAATATACAAAAGTAAATTAATTTAAAATATTAATAATTAATAAATATTATCAAAAAAAAAACAATTTCAAGATTATAATAAAATTTAAAAAAACAGTTTACAAAGTTTTATAAAATAAAAAAGAATTTCCGAAGATAAAATATAAATTAAAAAGGCTGAAACCATACGGCCGATAGCCAAGAAGAGGGCGAAGAAACAAAATAATTGTTATGATTGTGATTATTTTTAAAACTTCTAAATACATAATTAATGTACGTATTTTAATATTCAGTAAAACAATTAAAGGTTTTTTGTTTAGAAACAAATAGTGGCGCTCCAATCTTAAATTTAAAACAGATCAAGCACTTGCATTGATTAGAAACATTGTGATAATTTTAACTGTGCTTGTATAGTTTTTAAATCTCCAAAATCTATCCCTATAAAATGTAATTTAATATTCCACTGAAACCATTTTTTTTTGGCTAGAATATTCAATCAAAACTTAAATTGAAGAAAATGCATTTAGTGTTTCGAATAAATATACAAAAATCATCGACACTAAGATTATTTTTAAAATGTATCCTTCATAAACATATTTTTAATATTTCAGTGAAATAATTGAAGTTCTTGACCAGAAAACTCAAATTAAAGAAAATCAATTAGATTGGTTAAAAAATGTAAAAATAATATTCTACGTTCAAATTCCTTTACAATTTCAAAATACATCTCTAATAAACGTATTTTAAATAGCCCAGTGAAATAATTGAAGTTCTTATGTCTAGAAACTAAATAGTTACGTTTATAAGATAATTTAAAAAAATCAAATGTATTTTTGTGGTTGGAAAATTTGTAAAACAAACATCTGCATTGAGATTATTTTTTAAATCCATTTCTAATGAACGTATTTTTAATATCCCAGTCAAATAGTTAAAGTTCTTATAGTTAAAAACAAAATGGTGACTTTCAAAACGTAAATCGAAGGAAACTTAATGCATTTGATGATTGAAAAATTCAATAAAAGTCATCTGCGCTGGGATAAGTCAAAATGAAAAAAATAGCATATTTTTAATATTTCAGAAAAATAGCTACAATTCTTATAGCTTTAAACAAATTGGTAACGTTAAAAACTAAAATTAAAGTAAATCCAATACATTTGGCGAAAAAAAAAATATAAAAATCAATTGCACTGGGATTACTTCAAAATTAATATCTAATTGACGCATTTTTATTATCCCAGTTAAATAATTGGCTTTTAGCTAGAAACAAATGGTGACGCTCAAAGCTTAAATTTGAGAAAATCAAGTATTAGTAAAATTGTACAAAAATTATCTGAGCTAGGATTAGTTTCAAAATTTCAAATCCGCCTCTAATTAGCGTGTTATCAATATTTCAGTTAAAAAATTTGGGTAGAAACAAAATTATGAAGTTATGAACTTAAATTTAAAAAAAATCGAATGCATTTGGTAATTTAAAAAAATATAAAAATACATCTACGCTAAGATTATTAAAAATAAAAAAATATATTCCTTCCTAATGAACGTATTTTTAATCTCCCAATGAAATAATTGAAGTGTTTTGGCTAGAAACAAAATTGCGACGCTCAAAACTTGAAAATCAAATATATTTGGTTATTGGAGAAAGTGTAAAAAGCCATCTGCATTAGAGAGAGAGAGAGAGAATAACATCTTTATTCGAACACTTAATATATATATATATATATATATATATATATATATATATATATATATATATATATATAAATATATATATATATATACATACACGTTGCCCCCTGAAATTTTGAATATGAGTAATGTAATTTGTATTATATCTCGATTATTATTATTGGTTGCTATGGTTGTTGCTGCAATATACATGTCAATTTGACATTTTGAAGCTATAATGTTAACAGGAATTTTATGATCATCTAAAGTATTGTTTGGCTCAACAATGAGATGTTTTTGAACATTTAATAAGATGAACATTTCAGTTATTGGTTATTCGTTATGTCAGCATTGTGTCCGTAAAAATAGTAATATTAAAATAACGTGTAAATATGTTTCATTTTGATTCCCTATTTTATTACAAATTAGAAACCACTTATTATTTCCCGTTGGTCAGTCTATTGAAATATGTGACGAGCGTGGTAACCAAGCAACGAGTAATCCATTGAAATGCCCGTATTCAAAATTTGAGGGGACAACGTGTATATATATATATATATATATATATATATATATATATATATATATATATATATATATACTTTTTGGAGAAAACATATACAAATGAGACACAATAAGGGTTAGTCTATCCGTTTAGGCTATCTATCGACCATCGGTCTCGCTACCCTGTCTTGACTCTGTGTTATGTGTAGAAAAAAATAACTAATAATAAAATAACTAAACTAGCTTAACAATGATTCGAACTAACTAGTGAATTGATGAAGGGTGATTGATGGATGCTTATGTTTAGGGGCGATATTTTCTGATTTCGGAGGAAGCAGAATTTATTGAGGTGGGTTACATTAAAGGGATTTTTGGCAAATTTTATACTAAGGCTATTTATACGTTGGGATATTGGGATGATTTGTGTGGTTCCATAGAGTAGAGCATTAGAAGGATTGTATGTGGGGTTGGTGGGATGTCTTAGTTTGGTAAGGGTACGTAGGACTGACCTTTCGGCGACGTTGAAGTGCTGGAGAATGGAAAGACGAATTTGGTTAAAAAGGATCGCACTATAATCAATAAGAGGTCGAAAAATCTATTTGTATATGTTTACGGCTGTTTCGGTGGAGGTGGCCTGGTTTTTGTACTTCGAGATAATTAGTTTGGATATTGGAGGTTAGAATGGATGGTTTATTTTTTGGACAGGAAACCAAACTAGTATTCGGGTATGTGGTTGTAAGTGGATTGAAGGAGGTTTTGTTTGATGAGGGATTTGAATAATTTACCTATTAATGGGAGGTGTGTAATGGGGCGGTAGCTGGACACCAGGGTAGGATCAGTGTCAGATTTGCGACCCTCCTTCCATTCTGTGGGAAAAAATTGAAGGGAATGGGAGTAATTATTTTTAATATGAACATGTGGATTTCGTGGAAGAGATTTTTGAGGAGTAAATAAGGAATTTTGTCGTGATCTAGAGAGGAATTTTTACCAGAGTGCGATGGTATATAATAATCTGTTTCGTCTAATGAATCGTCGGTTGAAAGGGGCAAAGGTATTTTATCAAATGTCAGTAACTGTATTATAAGAATTGTTGTCATATTCGCGGCTGTATGATTTTTGAAACGTCTTCTCTAACTGTAATGCATTTGCTATTGATATATCGTCAGTTGGGTCTTTAATATTCAGAATTGGGTGAGTTTTCTTATATTTAGAGAGCTTTTTTATTTCGTTCCAGTAGGTTTTACCCTGGCTTCCAATTCTAAAATTAGTGATTTAATCCGCGTGTTTGATTTGTTGAATTTATTTTTAATTGAACTGTCCTTGTCGGTAGGGGGTATTTATAATGTTACTTTTTAGTTTTGCCGTGTGTAATAAAATAGATTCTGATAGGGATCGACAAAAATGGGAAATAATGTTAGGATTAATTTAAGTACTGAATTGTATAAAATTTACATTACAAAGATTGAAAACAAAATTAATACAAACAGTAAATCATTTTGGGATTTTGTTGATAAATCCAAAAATATTAAGGGTGTACCAGTTAGTATGTATTTGAATAATTGTTAAAGTAACAATAGCCAGGATACCGTAAATCTCTTTGCGAAATCATTTTCGACGGCTTATAGTATCAACAGTGCTAACAGTGTTAGTAGGGCTTCTTTCCATAGTATCACTAAATCTAACTGTATTGGTCATTGCTATAGGTTTACTGTAAACGCTAAATTGGTGCTTGATGCAATTAGTAAACTTAAACAATCCGTTACATGTGGCCCCCATAATATTCCTAATTGGTTTTTGAAGAATTGTGTTTGCACTCTCCCTCCTCCTGTAACCTTACTATTTCAAAGAAGTATTTCAGAATAAGCTGTTCTAGAATCCTGGGAAGTTAGTTATTTAACTCCTATCTATAAAACTGGATGCAGAAATGATATTGAGAACTATAAAGGGGTTTGCTTGCAATCATCAATTCCTAAATTATTAGACTTCATCTTGTCACAGCAACTAGGTTGGTTAAGTAGACATATAATTACGAGTACACAGCATGTTTTTTTGAGAGGATGTTCTACAGAATAATTTAATAAGTTATGAGGGATTTCTGTTGAAGGCATTTGAAAATAAATACCAAGTAGATACCATTTACACAGAATTTTCAAAATCCTTCGACAGAGTTTCTCATGGTCGTTTATTCAATAAATTAGTAGACCTAGTATTTAATTCATCGGTGATATATTGGATTAAAAGTTTTCTGAACAATAGGGTACAACGCGTTAAGATACATAGCCATGAGTCCAACGTAATTAGTGTCACCTCTGGTGTGCCTCAAGGGTCTCATCTGGAACCAATCCTTTTTAATTTATACATTAATGATATTGTGGATTGTATTAAATTTTGCAAAGTTTTACTATATGCCGATGATTTAAAGCTTTTTAAAACAATAAATGGCCCTCAAGACGCAGAACATCTGCAAGCAGATATGGACAACCTCTCTAGTTGGTGTGAAACAAATGGTCTAAACTTAAATGTCAGGAAGTGTAAACCAATGCCTTTTTCTCGTGGTCGCAGTACATTTAGTTATGACTATGCTATCCTATTTAAATGGGATTGTTCTTGAAAAGGTTACAGAAATTAAGGACCTGGGAATTATTTTTGATTCTAAACCTTCTATTGTTTATCATATTAAATCCCTTGTAAATGGTGGTTTAAAATTATTAGGTTTTATCTCGAGAATTGGGAAAGATTTTTTGGTTAACACCAATAGACACTTATATTGTTCACTCGTGCGATCTCGATTAGAATATTCTTCATGTGTCTGGTGACCGCATCAAAAGTATTTAGTTTGAGAAGAAAAAATAAAAATACTTTTACTTAGTGAATATCACAATGTTTATTAAATATTAACTGCAGTCACTATTTAATAAACATTGTGATATTCACTAAGTAAAAGTATTTTTTATTTTTTTAAATGTATCACGAAGTGCCTACAACCTCAAAGAAATATTTTAGAAATTTAAGAATCCATCCCTAATTAACGTATATTTAATATTCCAGTGAAATAATTGAAAAGAAAATGGTGATTTTCAAAACTTAAAATGCATTTGGCGTTTAGAAAAATTGTAAAAAATCATTTTTCTTTGGATTATTTTAAAAATTTCAAAATCAATTCCTAATGAACATATTTGTAATATTCCAGTACAACAATTAAAGTGTTTACCTTGAAATAAAATTGTGACACTCAAAACATAAATAGAAGAAAATTAAATATATTTTTAAAATTTAAAGTTTATTACTAATGCACGTATTTTTAATATGGCAGTGAAATAATTATTTTTTTTAGCTAAACACAAAATGGTGATATTAAAATTTTAAATTAAAAAAATCATCTGCACTAGGATTTTTGAAAATAATTAATTTTTTTATTGACTATATATAAAATGGTTACTTTAAAAACTTAAATTGAAAAAAACAAATTTATTTGGAGATTGAAAAAATGTAGAAGTAATAAATAACTAAATGATTTTTAGCTAGAAACAAAACTGTTATATTCGAAACTTAAACTGAAGAAAATTGGGTGCATTTGATGATTGGAGAAATCGTAAAAGAAAAATCATATACGTTAAAATTATTTTCTAAATCAATTTCTATGTACATATTTTTTATATTCCAGTGCAACAATGAATTTTTTTACCTTGAAATAATGAGTGACCTTCAAATCTTAAATATAAGAAAATCAAATGAAATTGATAATTAGAAAATTGTACAAAACTCATCTACAATAGAATTCTTTTTAAAATTGTAAAATTCATCCCTAATAAACATATTGTTTATATTCCAGTGAAACAACTGAAGTATTTTAAGTAGAAACAAAATGCCGACATTAAAAATTCAAATTAAAGGAAATCTAACGGATTCGTGGATTAGAACATTAAAAAAACAGAGGAATAATCAATTGTTTTTCTAAAAACAAAAGGATATTAAAAATCAATTGCAAATAGCAAAAAAATAAAAATAAAATATAATATTTGCAGGTTATTTTTATTTTTAGACAATAAAAGTAAAATCACAACAGCACGATTGTCAGTTGATTTGTCATACGTCATCATTGCGTGCTTATAATCTTAGCGCAGACATGGCCCGATATATCCAACGTTAGGATTAGATATTTATTGAACGCCCTTTAGCCACACTGAATTTGGACCGCCCTGTATATCAACGCTATTGTTGTTGAATAAATCGACATGGATCCCAGTACACCTAGTAGCCCATCCGTGTCCATGTCGCGTGATCCAATCAACGTTCGAGTCGCAGTAAACTTTGATACGGGCCGGTTATCTACGATACTAAACGCAGAGTTTATTACTCCACATCATTCCTTTCTAGCTGCTCCAATTACCAGCCTGTTATCCGGATCATGTTCGGCCGGTGCCAGAAAGATGAGATAACCTTTGCCGACCTCGGTGTGGATTTATCCAGTTTCGGAAATTGCAGGCGTGGATAAGGACGATCTGGTCATCGTTGCATAAGTACAAATGTTTACACCAACAATAATGTACATGATGTAAATTTCCTAAAAGTTGTCCAAAATATCGTTGTCATTATCGATAATACTGATTAAAATGTTTGATAATGATATCCGTATTTAATTAGATATATAGATTATAGAGCCATTAAATGGGCAAGTACATTCAGATTTAATATTGATACAAAAACATTTTGTACTAATAAAATAAACATAAATATAAGTTAAAAACTAAAAGGGTAATGGGTACACTAATGTTTTTTGTTTTCAATTAACTGATAGATTTTTAGGACTTCACAGGACATTATCAACTAATTAAAAATAAGAAATGTAAAAACATACATAGTAGAGCAGGTAATATTACTTGACACGATTAAAATATTGATGGTCAGGATTAGCTTCTCTTGGTTGTTCAAGATATGAATACCTTGTTGATTGCCTTCTTAATCTCTTATCCCTCCAAGAGTTTGAGCTTCTTTGCCTTTTCCTATTTAAAATATTGTTTATCTAACATGTAGTGACCAATGTTAATACAGTGTTCAGCGAATCTAGGTGTTATTTTCTCCTCTCTAATAGCTTTTTGATGTCCTTCGACTTGTCTGCCTGTATGACCTACATAGATTCTCTTAAAATTAAAACATTTAGTCTTATCCACGCCTGGCCGATTTTGGTTTTTCGTCATTTTGATTTTATTAGTAAACTAAATTGGATGACAATCTGCTTATTGTATGGTTTACAATGTTATAAAACATTCATGCCTTCTCCCCTCGTGTATCAACTAATAAGGTAGCTTAAGTAGGTTTTAAGAAACATCTAAGGTAAAAGTTACCTTTAAATAACAACCATTAATCGTTTACGTCAAAATTATAAAGATATCTTATATCCGCGTTCCTCAATATTCCACTTTTTGTCGCTGTAGGTACCAATTAATGATGCCGTTGCTGTGACCCAGTTGCAGGTAATTATATCCTTGGAGTGTATTGGCATTTTGAAAAGAGCATGAAGAGCGAGTCCGAATGGTGGCAATTGTTAACGTCAAGGGGGGCACGGGTTATCGGGAAAACGCCTTGACGTAAAAAAACAAAACAAACGCGTTATCGTTTTGTTTTAGCGTAAGATTCCAACAAAACATGTTTTCACCGCGTCCGAGCGGTTTCGCAACCGCGCGGTGTAATGCTGAAATTTAAAAAAAAAAACAGCTGACGCCGATAACAGCTTTTCGCGATACGTCGGTTTGTTGTTGTTTTGATCTCGAATGTTGTTTAATATCGTCCACTTTATTAGAGCGCTTTATATTTGCTCCAAATATTAATAATCGATAATTGTACTTGATTGCAGATATATCATTTGAATGATTTGAGATTTTAATTAAATAATAATTATTTTCTATTATTTATTAATTTTCAAGGAGAAGATTATTTGAAAAAAAAACATAGTATTTTAATCTCCAAAATAAAAAAAATAGATGATGATTTCAGCAGAAAAAAACCTATTAAATTATTACGTAGATAGAAACATGTTCGAATATGTAAAAGAGGCACATCCTTAACATAGTACATCATATAGAAGAGAGGTAAAAGGCTGAAAAAAAACAATAGAAGCACGCTTAATGACATATTTAGGAGGCCCAAACAAAGATGCGTTTAGTTTCGTTGAGTAATACAAAGAAAGACTCTTAGCTTACGGGGTGACTCAAAGAAAAATCCTTAGTTTAGCGGCAATCTAAATTATACTTTTCTCAGAACCAACTTGGCGAAAATTATGTAATTACAATGGCAAAAACCTATATGACAGTATATACAAGGACGGATCAGGTAGTCGTACTAATTCCAATTCACCTACTTACGGTGTTTCTTTGGTAAGTAGGTGAATTGGAATTAGTACGACTACCTGATCCGTCCTTGTATATACTGTCATATAGGTGAAAGGTATATAAAACAAATTGCTTAAAGAAGTAACACCATGGCTAGAGGAAAGTTTTAGGAGGTAAATCTATTATTATGGGCCATGGATATTTTTTAAATTACCTCCACAAATTTCAACTAAACCAAAATGATATCCAAATGGATGACTCATCAAATATTTCTTTGGGATGATTGGAATGTATTGGAGAAGAAACTGGAGGAAACTCTTGTGGCATAGAACATATTAACTTAACATACTATGAGACAACGAAAATAATAAGATACATTCGAAACCAAATAAGGCGATGGAAATGTGCATTTTCCAGAGAAAGAGAGAAAGCCACAATAAATGTTGTATCATTACGAAAGATAGGTTGGTTTTGTATTCACTATTGCTTCACATTAAAGTAGAATTTTATTTAAATTGGGTTATGTTAAACATTAATTCGTTGAGGTAAGCTTAAGAAAAATGTTGTGGGATTTAGTAATTTTATGTTATTTGCAATTGCCCCGGTAGATGCATGCTCTTGTTCCTTCTGGGCATTGACGGTAAAGCCTAATTGTCATCTGTGCAATGAAGTTTCGTAAAAAGGCAATCAATAGTGGATGATAATTTTAAGATTAAGAGGCAAGCAATTGAGGACAACTTTGAGGGAGAAGACCCTGCTTCATGTTAACGATTGACGTTAGCAATGCTTTTAACTATATTCCCTGGACCACCATTCTAACTTCACTAATAGCGAAAGTTTACTTAAGTATAGGATGGTTTAGTAGTCCCTTTAGTTGTTAGTCGGATTAGGTTGAGTTCGGTGGCGTAAGTTTATCATAAATTTGATAAGATTACTTTACTTAATGTTAAGGCTGACAGGTTTGCTAAGACTTTGTTAAATTAGATGCAATTACCCTGGTCCATACAGGCCTCTTTGCCTCTTAAAGGTTGAAGGGTAAATTCTTGAAGCACTTATTATGGAAAGGTTCGACAGGTGGCATATTATTTAAACAATTCTGCTTGAAAACGAACTAACTAATATGGCCACTCTCTTAGATGTTAAGAGGCTGGTAAACAAGACCAATATGTGCCTTATGTAGTCCACCATTTTCAGCTGGCCTAACGATGAGGGGTGATCTGGCAAGGTGCTGGCAGGTGTTACATTTGCCAAGCTTCTCCAAGAGCCCCCGGAATAAGTACCCTGCGTAACCTTTAAATGAACCCAGAACCAATTACGTGATTGTAAAACTAGAAAGGAACGTACACGAGAAATTTGATTCCATCAGCACATTTCGATCTTACTATATTAAGGTCGGCTTTCATTTTAAAGCTTTTATAAGTAAGTAGAAACTTCCAAGGTGAAAATCCCTTTCGACTCCTAATGTACGGTATTAAAACCTTTGATTATGATTTTCTATGCACAGATTACGGCCAGCGTAAATGCAAAAATAACACAATCATCACAAGATAGACTTTGATTGTGTAGACTAAACACTTTGCGGACAACACTAGTAGTTATCTAACTTCAGACGCCTGAACTAATTAAGAAACGATCTTGTTATCCAAAAATCCATACCGGCGCATCGATATTATTAAAAAAACGAAGACTTGCATGGACTCTCAATAGGACTAAAATAGATTGTGCCTGAAATTCTCACTGTGTTAGAGGTTACAAAAACGGCGTGTGTTCCAATCGGAATTTCTACAATTACTCACAACTTTAAATATGATATAATACATAATATCCATAGATCTACAACCTTTGGCTGGGACTCGAAACGCTAACCTTGAGGTCTATAAGTAGGATTGCTGCTTACTAGTCCATCACTCCTCTCTTTCACTTCATTGATTAATAATATGAATCTATATTAACTTAAAAATATTTTTTTCTACTCCCATAGTAGTAAGTAGGCAATAACGCAATCGTTTGTTGATTAGTAACCATGGCATTATGATACATGCACGTAATGAAGAAAAAACTAGCACGTAATATATTACGTAACCATTATTATTACAATCAAGTAGCCTAGACAAATGAATTTGACATTTATCGTTGTGAATACATATTACGTTGACGTTATTTTGGTTTAATTATTATTAATAATTCATTTATTCATTGTTAAAATGAATGAAAGTGACTCCACAGAAGAAATTGTTGAAACTTCACCAGAAATTAGGCAACTAGCAGAACATACCGCAGCGGATCTTCTCCCGGAAAAATTCAAAGAGCGTTATGAAGTGGTTTACGGTAAATTCATGCATTGGCGTATGAATAGTGTTCAGTCTTTTTCGGAATATGTGTTATTAGCCTATTTTGGGGAAATAAGTAAGAAATACAAACCTTCATCTCTTTGGGCCATGTATTCGATGCTGCGAAGTGTTTTAATAGTAAACATAACCTCAATATTGCAAAGTATTCCAAATTATAATGAATGGGAGTAGAAAAAGTATAGTACACAACTCGAGTTGTAAGTCACTTACGTACTCGTGGAATTACTGCACTCGCCTAACGGCTCGTGCGCAACTTTTTCCACTCGTACGTAATATATGACTTACAACTCTCGTTATGTAATATACTATTACTTTTGGCTATCCCTGACCCTTTGAATAGCTTTTGCAATTTTTAATTTCAGAAAGAAAGCGTTTGCCAATCATTTAGGTTAAAACATTATTTGTGTTTTATTAATATAGACTTCAGACATTAAAAATCTTAAGGAAAAAAGTCGCAAGATAAGGGTAACACATTAATATATTAACTTGAAAATCCACACATGGTATGCGGCTCCAGCCTGTTTTCTTCTAATTGATTCCGTAAAAGTTCGTTATATTACTATGATATCGTATGTCATTTATTATTTGTAGATGAATAGTTAACGATAAAGGTGGTATCATTCAGCTTGAGCTGAGATGTTTAAAGTTGTATCGTAAAAATTCGTTGCAAATTTGTTTACAACCAAACTAATTTCCTGAAAATTTTCCATTAATTTTCGAATTCATTAATTTAATTTTCACTAAATTAAAAGTCGTTATAAAAACAATACGTTGTATACGTTGTTTACAGTAATCTATTTTGAATTACAGCCAAATAAATTTAAAAAAAGAAATAATGGAAATATACATCCGGATAGATTCTATATCTAGTTATCATATTCTTTTAACGAATCATTATAGAGAATATATCAAATTAGCCCCTATTTATGAAGCAAATAAATAAAAACAAGAAAGTTAATCAAAAATCAATATCTAATTCATTAGGAATATATAACTATTCACTCAATAAAAGACCTATTATATGTAATACCCTATGTATACATAATATACACATTAATGAGGCTTTTGTAATTAAACAAAAACCTCTGAAGTAATTAATCATAAAATGAAATTACTTAACTAATTATTTTCATTGTGTAAAGAATAAAGTACCAGTACAAATATACTTAATATCTCGTTTGAATCGCGGTAATTAGTATTACAAGTGGTTTGTTGTTTATCTAACGTATTTAGATGTGAAAATGCAGACCGTAATAAATTGTGTAGGAATTGGTTTACACGAACTGTCGATGATAAAAAAATAGCTCGTTCCTCGCTCGTGTTTTTAAACGCCAGTTCGTGCAATAAAGTATCACTTTTTACACTTGTACCTTAAATAACTATTATCTACGATCGTGTAAAAAGTAGGCAGGCACTTTTTGCATCATTTTTCGTTGTAAAAGTGACTTTTTAAAGCACTAGTGATTTTTTACGTTTTTATTGCACGGTAGTGTCAAATTATGTAAAAAAGCACTAGTGCTTTAAAAAGCCACTTTTACAACGAAAAATGATGCAAAAAGCGTCTACTTTCTGTACGATCGTAGATAATAGTTATTTAAGTTACAAGTGTAAAATGTGATGCTTTATTGCACAAACTGGCGTTTAAAAACACGAGCGAGGAACGAGCGAGTTTTTTTAAAGCCAGGAGTGCAATAAAGAAACTTTTTACACGTGTGCCTTACAAAATTTTATCTTCGATCGTAAAGGATTTCAAAGAATATATTCTTATGAGTAATATTTTAATGTCATTTCAATAATTTAATTAATGAAAACATATTTTACCTGCAGTGCACTAATGAAAGCGTTACTTAGCAACCAGTAAACAAGTTGCACAAATGTCGGCCGCCATTGTTATTTATGGGAAAAATGTTGCTTTATTGTAATCGCTTCGACTTGCATTAAATGAAATCTTCAGAGTTCTTAAATCTGCCATTTGGTTTGAATTATATATTTTATTAGTTATTTGTATCAATTAATAAAAAAATAAGTTTTTCGTCGAAAATTTGTGCTATAATATATTCATCTGTCAAATTTGACATTTCTGTGCAATAAAAACAGTTTGATATTACCGTGCAATAAAACGTAAAAAAGCACTAGTGCTTTAAAAAGCCACTTTTACAATGAAAATGATGCAAAAAGCGTCTACTTTCTGTACGATCGTAGATAATAGTTATTTAAGATACAAGTGTAAAAAGTGATGCTTTATTGCACGAACTGGCGTTTAAAAACACGAGCGAGGAACGAGCGAGTTTTTTTAAAGCCAGGAGTGCAATAAAGAAACTTTTTACACGTGTGCCTTACAAAATTTTATCTTCGATCGTAAAGGATTATATTCTTATGAGTAATATTTTAATGTCATTTCAATAATTCAGTTAATGAAAACATATTTTACCCGCAGTGCACTAATGAAAGCGTTACTTAGCAACCAGTAAACATGTTGCACAAATGTCGGCCGCCATTATTATTAATGGAAAACAATGTTCGCTTTATTGTAATCGCTTCGACTTGCATTAAATGAAATCTTCAGAGTTCTTAAATCTGCCATTTGGTTTGTATTATATATTTTATTTATAGTTTATTAGTTATTTGTATCAATTAATAAAAATTAAGTTTTTCGTCGAAATATATTAATCTGTCAAATTTGACAATTCTGTGCAATAAAAACAGTTTGACATTACCGTGCAATAAAAACGTAAAAAAGCACTAGTGCTTTAAAAAGCCACTTTTACAATGAAAAATGATGTAAAAAGCGTCTACTTTCTGTACGATCGTAGATAAAATACTTTTTCTACTCCCATAGTAGTAAGTAGACAATAACGCAATCGTTTGTTGATTAGTAATCATGGCATTATGATACATGCACGTAATGAAGAAAAAACTAGCACGTAATATATTACGTAACCATTGTTATTACGAAACTCAAATCAAGTAGCCTAGACAAATGAATTTGACATTTATAGTTGTTGAATTCATATAATTGACGTTATTTTAGTTTAATTATTATAAATAATTCATTTATTCATTGTTAAAATGAGTGAAAGTGACTCCACAGAAGAAATTGTTGGAACTCCGATAGAAATTAGGCAACTAGCAGAACATACCGCAGCGGATCTTCTCCCGGAAAAATCCAAAGCGTGTTACAAAATGGTTTACAGTAAATTCATGGATTGGTGTATGAATAATAATGTTCAGTCTTTTTCGGAAAATGTGTTATTAGCCTATTTTGGCGAAATAAGTATGAAATACTTATGGCCATATTCATTGCTGCGAAGTGTTTTAATAGTGAAACATAACCTCAATATTGCAAACTATTCTAAATTATAATGAATGGGAGTAGAACAAGTATAGGTGTAAGTCACTTACGTACTCGTGGAATTACTGCACTCGCCTAACGGCTCGTGCGCAACTTTTTCCACTCGTATGTAATATATGACTTACAACTCTCGTTATGTAATATACTATTATTGTACAGTTTTGCGGCAGGTAAAGTACTTTTTCTACTCCCATAGTAGTAAGTAGGCAATAACGCAATCGTTTGTTGATTAGTAACCATGGCATTATGATACATGCACGTAATGAAGAAAAAACTAGCACGTAATATATTACGTAACCATTATTATTACGAAACTCATATCAAGTAGCCTAGACAAATGAATTTGACATTTATAGTTGTTGAATTCATATTACATTGACGTTATTTTGGTTTAATTATTATTAATTATTCATTGTTAAAATGAGTGAAAGTGACTCCACAGAAGAAATTGTTGGAACTCCACCAGAAATTAGGCAACTAGCAGAACATGCCGCAGCGGAAAAATCCAAAGAGCGTTATGAAGTGGTTTACATTAAATTCATGGATTGGCGTATGAATAGTGTTCAGTCTTTTTCGGAAAATGTGTTATTAGTCTATTTTGGGGAAATAAGTAAGAAATACAAACCTTCATCTCTTTGCGCCATGTATTCGATGTTGCGAAGTGTTTTAATCTTAGACCATATAAGCTTATAGACACGCCCTAACCCGAATGTGATGAAGCCAACATAATACGCGCGTGTGACGTCACGTGTGGACAAGAACGCAAATAGAAATATGTTCGTATTGGAAGTGGGATCGAAATAATTTTTTTTTATTTACTTAAAGTAATTAATCTTGTGCAGGGAAGTTGTTGAAACATGTCCAATAAATATATTTAGCAAATTTTATT
The DNA here is from genome assembly GCA_963969525.1 of Ontholestes murinus. Taxonomy (NCBI): domain Eukaryota; kingdom Metazoa; phylum Arthropoda; class Insecta; order Coleoptera; family Staphylinidae; genus Ontholestes; species Ontholestes murinus. Next base: position 32,871,794 of record OZ018392.1, on the reverse strand, counting down.
TACTGTACATGATTATTAAAACAAACAGTGCCATTTATTAATTTTATTATCTTAATACCTACACAGTATACATGTATCAGGAAAAAAATAAAGACTACAAAAGATATTACTTAATTATAAAATATATTTTGAATACAAATACAAACATTTATTAAATTAATAAAATGAAAAAAAAATACTCTGTAATGCACGGCAGCGAACACAATTGTTTTATTTATTTATTGCCCAGAAAACAAAATCGTTTTAGTTAGTTTGCTTCTAACTCTATCAGCATTGTTATTTTTACATTCAGTTAAATGATACAATCTAATATTACAATAATGGAAAGAAATAATTTTAATTAAATTAATGATGTGGTTAGATTCAACATCATTATCATACATGTGTCCCTCGTTTTCGATGCTTACGAGGGACACATGTATGATAATGATGTGAAACTGAAATTTTTTGTATTTCACTTACCGAAAGTACAGTATCATTTTTTAGTTTCTTTATTGAACTCCAATTATTAGTAATAAAAGAATAATGTGTAAAATGCTTCGAACAAATTCTGCTATGTTGTGAAGGGTTAAAATTGTCACGTCGCATTGCAGCAATCCATTGCTTTTGGAGTAGGGAATCTCGTGGAAATCTGTGAGTGATTATTTTTGTAAAATAGGTAACAACAATTTTTAAATTGCGTTTATACAGCATGAATTTTTAAAATTTTACAGGGCTACATTACCACCAACTCCTCAAATGCGAGAAAAGGGTTAAATGTCCCTATTACCTCATCAAAATTTCATGAAAATAATTAAAACTGTTCTCGAGATATAGCCCTGTAACACTTTAAAAAACTCATCACTATTTCAAAGTAAATACTTACAGGTGAAATTATATATCTGTACCATGTTTATATCGTTCTGTACAATTATAAGCACTGCATGATAGCACCATAATTAGAATTCGTAGAAAACAACGATTTTAAGATAAAAACCAAATGAAAACAACCGGGAAACAAACACACAAACTTGACTTCTGCCCACACGTGACGTCACGCACTGCTCCTCATGTTGGCTTCACTTCGTAGTAGGCGAGATATAGCTAACGGCGCGTCTATAAGCTTATATGGTCTAAGGTTTTAATAGTATGTTGGATGCTTGAAGCCATAACTTTGTGATACATATTGAATCAGGAACTTTATCAAATGATAAATAAAACTTACTTTGTTAATATCACACACGGCTATCCGTGTGTGATATTAACAAAGTAAGTTTTATTTATCATTTGATAAAGTTCCTGTTTTAATAGTAAACATAACCTCAATATTGCAAAGTATTCCAAATTATAATGAATGGGAGTAGAAAAAGTATAGTACACAACTCGAGTTGTAAGTCACTTACGTACTCGTGGAATTACTGCACTCGCCTAACGGCTCGTGCGCAACTTTTTCCACTCGTACGTAATATATGACTTACAACTCTCGTTATGTAATATACTATTACCTGCCGCAAATTTACAGTTAAATAAAGTGTTTGTTTACTTGCGGAAATCACTATGGTAATGCATGGTTTTACTGACGGTTGGCGATAATAATTATTTATGTACCAAGTCAGTAAAATAAGACTTTATCGAACGAGTCTGAGGTTATGAGACGAGCGAGCGGAGCGAGCGAGGTGAATAAAGACGAGTTCGATAATAGTTATTTATGTACCTAGTCAGTAAAGTGATACTTTATTGAACGAGTCTGAGATTATGAGCCGAGTGAGCGAAGCGAACGAGGCGAGTAACAGGCGAGTTCAATAAAGACACTTTACTGACGTGGTGCATACAAACTTTTATCGCCAACCGTAAACATTTATAATTTAAAAAAATTAACATATCAAACTTGTCACATTTTATTATGACAAAATAAACTAAACATAAACATTCATATCAAATTTGTTTTGAAAAGTTTGCATAAATTACCTTCATCATCAAGTAGATTTCATCCGGTGCACTTGGTAAAAATCTTCCTTTTTGTTTTCTTCCACTATTTTTTAATAAATAATTCTCGATTAAATTTTCACTGTTGGAGCTGAGGCAGCGAGACGCACGATTTCTGTCAATGTCATATAGTCATGGCTATGTCAATAAACATTTGCGGCAGGTAAAATACTTTATCTGCCTGTTTTGCGGCAGGTAAAGTACTTTATCTGCCGCAAATTTTACAGTTAAATAATGTGTTTGTTTACTTCCGGAAATCACTGTGGTAATGCATGGTTTTACTGACGGTTGGCGATAAAGATATTTTACTGACGTGGTGCATACAAAATTTTATCGCCAATCTTAAAAATAAATGAAAAAGTATAGGATTTTTTATTTAAATTAAAAAAAAAAACAGAAAATATGTATTATTATTTAAACAAACACTACGAATTAATCAAGATATTAAACCACTCTATTTGTTGTATATGTTGAAATTGATGGTGCATCCTGTGGCAATATTTAAATTTATTCCTGATGTTGACCCATCAACGGAAAAATTTTGTGGAATATTATTTAAAAGGGTATTTTCATCTTTATGCAATTCGGTGTTATTAATAAGAAAATGAATATTTTCATTTTGATGTAAAGTTGTGGCAGTGTTGTCATTGATATCAAAACGGTGCGCAATTTGATCACCACCCAAAATCGTTTTTGCAATCTTCGTTTTGTTCAATATTGATTCCTCAACATAGGACTCAGCAACGGATCCACTCTTCCACCCTCCATGACGTTTCAAATTTTCTTTGCTGCCCCCTGCATTAGCAAACAAAGTAGCAGACGACCTCCGAAAACAATGACCAGTATATTCTGACGGATTTGGCAAATTTAAATAGTTCGCAATTTTACATGGTATGTTTCCAAAAGTGTGGATACCCACAGGCTGCACTGTGCATTTACTTTTTCTATATGTAATAAAAAATCTATCATGTTTGGTCTGTGCGGGACGAAGTTTGGCATATTTTTTATATAACTCAATCGGTTTAACGTGTCCTTCGAACTCTGATGTTACGACAAATACTCTTGGTTTATTAGTTTTCGTGTGTCTTATATGCACAATCAATACAGTATCCTTGTCTTCTATATCATCAACTTTAAGATTTACTAATTCATTATTACGGCAGGCTCCAGCAACGCCAAAAATAACACAAATCTAAAATAATATCTACATTAATAACAAATATGCTTCGATAATTGATTACTATCTTACCTTCATCATTAAATATATTTCATTTGGTGCATTCAATAGAAACTGTATTATTTCTTCTTGTGTGAGAACTTTCGATTTTTTTGGCGTATAATTTTTTGATTTCTGTTTTAAAAACGCCGTAAGTTTCTTATATTGGCTTATATCAACGTCGTTTTTTACCGAAAGAGATGCTTTTAACATAGAATAATATGACCATAATGTTGCTGCTTTATATTCCTTGGATTTTTCAGAAAAATATGTCAAGAGAACGTTTTCGCTAATTTTTTTAATGTTATTTCTGTCACACCAACTTGTGAATAAATCGTGTTGACGATTATAAATATGTCTAGACTTATTTGGAAGAATTTCGAGCGTTGTTTCTATCGCTCTTTCGCGTATTTCTGGTGGAGTACATGGTATTTCAAACTCTTCACTACTCATGTTTTTTTTTGACAACTAAACTGACAGGATTCGACCTCCTTAGATTTTGTTAGTATTGTCCCATAATGTTACTTGTTGAAAGTAGTAAAATAATGGGACGGTTTAGTGCCGCAAATGGCGATAATAATAGATGTATTTAGTGCCGATTGGCGATAAAATATATAATACAAACGAAATGGCAGATTTAAGAACTCTGAAGATTTCATTTAATGCAAGTCGAAGCGATTACAATAAAGCGAACATTTTTTCCATAAATAATAATGGCGGCCGACATGTGTGCAACTTGTTTACTGGTTGCTAAGTAACGCTTTCATTAGTGCACTGTGGGTTTTCATTAATTGAATTATTTAAATGACATTAAAATATTACTCATATGAATATATTCTTTGAAATCCTTTACGATCGAAGATAAAATTTTGTAAGGCACACGTGTAAAAAGTTTCTTTATTGCACTCCTGGCTTTAAAAAAACTCGCTCGTGTTTTTTAAACGCCAGTTCATGCAATAAAGTGTCACTTTTTACACTTGTACCTTAAATAACTATTATCTACGATCGTACAGAAAGTACTCGCTTTTTGCATCATTTTTCATTGTAAAAGTGGCTTTTTAAAGCACTAGTGCTTTTTTACGTTTTTATTGCACGCTAATGTCAAACTGTTTTTATTGCACAGAAATGTCAAATTTGACAGATGAATATATTTCGACGAAAAACTTAATTTTTTATTAATTGATACAAATAACTAAACAACTATAAATAAAATATATAATACAAACCAAATGGCAGATTTAAGAACTCTCAAGATTTGATTTAATGCAAGTCGAAGTGATTACAATAAAGCGAACATTTTTTCCATAAATAATAATGGCGGCCGACATTTGTGCAACTTGTTTACTGGTTGCTAAGTAACGCTTTCATTAGTGCACTGCGGGTAAAATATGTTTTCATTAATTGAATTATTGAAATGACATTAAAATATTACTCACAAGAATATATTCTTTGAAATCCTTTACGATCGAAGATAAAATTTTGTAAGGCACACGTGTAAAAAGTTTCTTTATTGCACTCCTGGCTTTAAAAAAACTCGCTCGTTCCTCGCTCGTATTTTTAAACGCCAGTTCGTGCAATAAAGCATCACTTTTTACACTTGTACCTTAAATAACTAAAAAAATGTACTCGTGTTTTTAACAAAAGTAAATTTGTACCACTTTAAAAAAATTAATATATACTAGCAAACGTAATTAAATAATGTAACCATCAAATTTAGAAACATCTGCAGACATCTGTTTCGATCTCTCAGCTTTAATATTTTAAATATATTGCCAAAATTTTTAATTTTATCAATTTTTATGGTAGATTATTTATTTCTAGATATTTTTTTACAGATTTCTAAATATTTTCAATAATTCTTACTAGAGTTTCTTAAAGACTACATTCTAACAACAATTCTTTTTATTTTTATTTTATTTTCCACGAATATCGTAACCAATATTCTAAGAAAAAATATAAGACTATTTCTTGTAGATTACAAATTTTCCAGACTATGTTTCTAGAAATTCAATTTTATCAATTCTCTCAGAACTTTCCTCCAGACTTTTTTGAATTTTTTTGTAAAAGATTTCTAAAAATATTCATCCCTTATACTAGAGAACTACTATTTAAACTTTCCTAATAATTTCTAAATTTATAGATTTTCAATCTTGTTCTCGAAATTTTTAGAAATTTACAACATATATTTTTTGTTGAAGTTTGCTGAAAACTTTTCGCCTGCAAAAATGTTTCTTCTATTTTTTCAGCACTTCTAGCTTTATCTATCGGACTTTTCCATTTCTTATAAATTTTTATTTATAAATTCTATTTTGTTTCATCATTCTATCTTTCAATAATAATGTATACACAAAATGGCAGTGAAACCATTTATTGAAATTCATACGTGAGCACACACAATTACTTTAATTTCCATATTTTACGAGCGGAGTTAAAAAACTTGTGCGAGTCAAGCGTCAATTTGAAAAAATTAAATGCACGCTGTAGCAACCCATCGACGTAATCGCTTTGCGCGGAGCGCGAATTTGGAATTGAAAAAGAACCGGTCGCCTTATTGAAGGCTGTGGAAGGTCTGTGAACCGACGAGACCCCAAACAAAACAACGCCTGAATGCGTAACAACACTTTCAATATAAAAATTGGCGATCGCGACAGAACGGCTCAGAATCTCCCTGGATACCAAACGCAGATTATCACCACACGGTCTTGTCTTATCACAAGTCGACGCAAAGTGTTTATCGCTAGGAACGTGAAAAGTATCGTGATTAGCGCCGCCCCGCCGCTCCCGTTATATTATAAATACTCCCGCCGTGCAATTCTCGTCCTCCAGTCGCTCTCAGCGCTCCAGCAGTTCCACAAGAACAACACAACAACACTTCAAGTCACAAGGACTAAAGAACACAAGAAACTGCAACAATGGGAAACACCGCTTTGAATTTTGGAGCTGGACCAGCTAAACTTCCACTCGAAGTAAGCATAAACATACACACACTATACTCGCAAGTCATATCACTATTCAAGGACAAATCAATCAGTTTAAAACGAATAATTGAATCCATCATTTGCATTTAATGCATGTTCAAGGATACACGTGTTATCATTCGAAACCCGTGTGCAAACAAATATATCAGATATGTATTGATAATTACGTGAGATATAATAATATTTATTAGTTTTTTTTTTGTTTATCTTGAAAACTATAACAAATTCAAGGTTGAATTTGTTATGAGACTAACTCGAATTTTAGCCCTTAAAAATTAGTACTAATCGTCGTGTTTTGTAACGACGTTGAAAAAAGTTTTATTCGTTGAATTCTAACTTCTAAAAATATATTGTTTTAATAGTTTAGTAATTTGCTTTAAATTTTAAGAAGCTCTATTATTTCCTATTTTAATAGATAACTTGGTAGCTATTTTTAAATTTAAAATTCATATTTTCCAACATAAATTAAATTTAATGATTTTGTTTGGTTTTCAACTAATAATTATTGTAAATTTTAACGCAAAATAAATAATATTGCATTACTATTAATATCCATCTTAGTATTAGTCGCTTCACTGAAATACTATATTCGTTTAACGTACTTGGATCACCCAATCAATAATGGGTATTCAGTTTGGTATTCTATAAGAAAAAAAATCAATTTTTACATTGTTGATGTATGCATAATAAGATATTATTACATGTGACGTTTTATTTGTTTAAATTTCGATTTAATTAAAGTAAGCCAAACGTCTAACTTGTTTTCCCTCAAACAAAAACAGTAAATTATTTATTTATCATTCTTTCTAGGTACTCAAGGAAGTTCAAAATGAGCTGATTAACTACAACAACATGGGCATGAGCATAATGGAAATGTCACACAGATCACCTGAATACACCAAAATCAATAATGAGGCACAACAATACGTTAAGGAATTATTGTAAGTGAATATTATGAATTGTTCAAAAAATATTATATTAAGAATTTCTACTGCCTGGCAATATCCAAATCTTAAGGAGGCTCTTTTGGAATTGTTCGCAGTAATATTTTCTGAATCTTATTTGATTGGTTTTAAACATAACAGTAGAATTAATAATGATGTAAAGGAATTTTAAAGCAATGTTGGATCTTGAATTTTTAAATTTATATAGGGCGGGTGGGTGGCCACTATATTATCCTCTAATTACCAGAAATTGTATAAAGGAATTGCATTTATGTAATAAATATGGCAACACAAGCTTTTATAACTTAACAAAAATAGCCAATAAAACTTTCGCATATGTACTGTAAAAAAGTTGGAGGGTGGGATAGAGACCACCCACCCAAATATATATTGAATTTCAATCACTAATAGATGTTTGGTTTCCTGGACACAGCAGAATACTACTTTTAATGTTATGGAAATTAAAATTAGTGTTGTTTAAGTTTCAATTGATATGTAGGGTGGGTGTGTGGCCACTATCTTATTTAATTGTTTAATAATATTTTCTTTTAACGAAAATATCAACTCCTTAAAGTATTTTTTATTAGAACTACATTATAACCACCCACCTACCTTACATACACATGTTACCTTAAAGTAGACCACCCTGTCTCCGAGGATTTTTTTTATGTTGTCATGGTGTTGATTGTTTATATCCTATATTTTGTTTTTTTTTTCAGAAATGTGCCAGACAATTACAAGATATTATTCATGCAGGGCGGCGGAACTGGAGCCTTCGCCGCCGTTGCCATGAATCTGCTGAACAGGACTGGAACCGCAGATTACATGATCACGGGAACGTGGTCCGAGAAGGCGGCCCAAGAGGCCGCGAAATACGGAGAAGTCCAACTTGTCTTCCCCAAACCGAAACCAGGAACCATTCCGGATCAATCCACCTGGACACTTAATCCGGACGCATCTTACGTTTACTACTGCGCTAATGAAACTGTAGATGGTAAGTTAATTATTGTTATTATTAACATTTAAATAAATATTTGATTGTGAAAGCTAAACGCCTTTATGGTATGGGTTGAAAATGATGAAATGAAAGTTGATAATTTAGTTTCACTACCATATTCATGACTATGTAAATCAATTCAGCGGGAAACATTGTTTTTTTTTTCTTTTTGTTTAACTTATTGATTACCTGTTTCAGGAGTTGAATTCCCCTTCATCCCGGAAACCAACGGAGTACCCCTCGTCACCGATATGTCTTCGAGCATCATGACCAGGCAACTGGATGTGAGCAAGTTCGGCGTCATTTTCGGCGGCGCACAGAAGAACATCGGACCCGCCGGCGTCACTGTCGTCATCATCCGTGAGGATCTCCTCGGCAACCCCATGAAGATCTGCCCCTCCGTCTTCAATTTCACAAACATCGCCAAGCAAAACTCTGTACACAACACACCTGCAACATTCTCGTAAGTATATCAACACCTCGCCACGCTTTTTTTTTCTTATTTGCGTCGCTAAACGGCTTGCGTTGTTATAAAACAAAAAACAAACAAAAAAGAAATACCAGCGCAACCTGATTTAAAATAGACAGTCCAGAGTTTTCAATATCTCTAAAAATCATAGAGATGTTAATAACTGGAGAGTGATGTAGCTTCAAATTATTTATGTATAAGCAATTACATAAATATTTATAATTAATATTAATAGTAATATTCAATTCGTTAATTAAAATCAATTCAGATTGATTTCATTTAGTCGAAATTTTCATTGGAATTTTGGATTAATATTAATTTTAACATGAAATTTGTTTTTTGTCTATTTTAAATTATTAATTAATATTTACATTAAGGACTTATCAAGAATTTTAAACAATAACAATACTTAACGTAAAATGACACTTACTCCCCGTTGCATACTTTAAAGCCATAGTTTATTTTTAATTTTCTTCTTTGCTTATTTTAGAGTTTACGTCATGAATAAAGTTTTCGAATGGATCAAGAAGAATGGCGGCGTCGCTGAAATGGAACGCCAAGCCATCAAGAAGTCCGAGCTCCTCTATAAGACCATCGAGGAATCGGGCAACTTTTACGCCTGCCCGATCGAAGAAAAGAGCAGAAGCCGCATGAACGTCCCCTTCAGGGTAGGCGGCCTAAAGGGCAACGAGGAACTCGAACAGATCTTCCTCGACGAGTCCGTCAAGGTTAACATGCACCAACTCAAAGGACACAGGAGCGTCGGCGGTTTGCGGGCGTCCCTCTACAACGCAGTCACCCTCGGCGATGTCGAGCTCCTTGTTAAGTTCATGAAGGAGTTCCAAAAGAACCACGCCAAGTAATCCAAAGAAAAAACGAAAACAGACGAAGAACAAACCAAGTGATTTACATTGTATTGGTGTGAGTGAATGTATGTGTGAGCAGCGCAGCTTAGGCTAAGTTACTTTGTATTAAACGTAATTTATTGTAAATGGAACGGAAAATATAAAAGAAACACGATTTTTAATATTTGAATGCTAATTTTTGTTTTTCTTACATTTGTTCGTCATGACAACAATACATATGCTAATAAAAAAGGAAATACATTTTAATAAAAACAAAGGAAATGTTAAACTAAAACACATCACGAATTGCCACGTTGTAACGATAGCAATAATTCTTATAAAGAAAGGAAATATTTTTGGGGGAATACAAAATCAATAGATTGTTCCCAATATTTTATTTCATCACCATGGCAACCAAATAGGTAAAGTACAGGAACCATTTTTGTTTTATAACAGAAGAGGAAATTCTTCAAGAACACCCTTAGGATAGGCTAAGTGCTCCTGCAGTAGGAAGTTTATTCGATATCTTCCAAAATAGTGTGTAATCTCGTAATTAACATCCAGAAATATCGAATAACACTAAATTACAATTAATTATTTAAAAATTGGAAAACTTAATCGTAATTTTAGTTGTGTAAACCGTACGAGCGTTGGTACTTTTTATATTAAGTACGTCTCACAGAATAATAATAATTAAAAGTAATATCGACAATAATAACAATAATTACTAAAAATATGGATAGTTGTATTTTATACACAGAATAGAGCTTGAATATTAAATTAAAAATGTCACTAAATGTGATATATATTTACCATTTTGGGATTATAAGAAAAACTGGCCTAAACTTGGTTGTAAATTTGCTGGTGCATTATTAGCAAAAGTAAACTCCGCTCTTTGGCATGGTATTAAAATTATATGTCGTTCCTTTAATGTGGTAAATATTTTATAAATTTATTTTTATTTTATGTTATCATGCCCCATAAAGTTTTATTAAAAAATAATTATATTATCAATTGTATTAACTTATTTTATTTGTGCACTGAATCAAAGCAACAACATGATTTAAAAATTTTAAAACTGAATCAAAATTTTAGCTGTGTAAACAACGCCGAAGCTGTTACACAAAGCACGTTCTTATTCTTTACACAGTGCTAAAATGTATAATGTGTAAAGTAAATAATAACAACAATATTATCACATACGTTAATGCAAATATATTATTGTTGTCAAAAATTAATTCATTTTAAAATAAAATAATCACACGTTTGTTTGAAATAAATTAAAAAGTAGTAAAAATCGCGTTGCTGTGTGAATCAGGTTACGATCACTTGCGCGCGCTTAGTTTTGTTGGGGTGAACGTCGAACGTAAACAAGTTTTGAATTTTAAAAGTTTTCCCCCTCGCGCCATGGCCTCCATGGAGGAAAAAATCCGTACCCTGGGGCAGCTGAAGGAGTCTAAGCAGCTCCAGGAGTACGTGAATAGTTTGGATACAGACGCGGTAAGCATTAAAATAGCCGTTGATTAATTTATAACCTTTAATTTTGAGGTTTTCATGAACCATCATTCGACATTTGTTTTTATTTTTATGGATTACTTATAATATTAATAAGTTAATCTAATATTTACTAGAATGGGTGTCTATTAATACTACACAATTGTTTATTTAAGAACGAAAAACTTGCAATATTACTTTGCTCGATTTATTCTGTTGTTTTTAACATAGCAATTGCCAGTTTACGTGTTCGTTGATTATTATTTAATTATAGTTATAAACGATTCACCATTTGATTTATACTATTCAAATGATCAAGACTGATATTCATCATTTGTTTTTATTTAATTATTAATAAGTTTAAGTGATATTATATAAGTGATCTTGTTTTTTTAACTATAATTTTTGTATAGTAAAGTGATAAATAAAGTTTATTTATTATACATTATAAGTTTGTAATGTTGTATTTATCAGAATGGATGTCTTATAATACTGTACTTACTCAATCTGATTTATAATGTTCGAATGATTAAAAACTTTTTGATTTAATTGTTTCTACCTGGAAAATTATAATTGCATATCATGAGCAATTAAAAAAAACAAGTAATGCATTAAACTCCTGTAGGGAATTAATGGATATTTTATTTAAAAAAATCATTTAATTTATAGGGCTCGAATGATTAAAAGTCGGCAAATTTGATAATAAATTGTTTATACATTTGAAATTAGATATATCAATATTTATGATCAATAATAAAGGAGGACAGATTTGTACAGATTTTTTAAAATTTATAATGATTAGTTATTCAATATAATCAGACAGTTTAAAATGACCGAAACTCTTCTAAAAATCTAATCTTGAGTTATATGAATATTTGATAAAATAAAGAAATATAGCAAAAAATCTTTTAACTCAAAATTAATTGAAATATGGAAATTATAGGTGAATCATTTCAAGAAATTTTAGTTGAATTTAATTTAGTTTATTTACTTTACAAGATCTATTTTAAAAATAACACAAAAATACATACATAAATATAATTAATCACTTTGAAATTTTGAACATAGATCTTGAAGGCGGAGTTCACAGTTTTTTGTGTTCTTCCACTCGACCCATTACATTTACTAGGTGCTGATGATGCCACAAAGGCAATATTTTGGCCATTTCTGGCACATATTGGTCTATTTTTTGAAGACCTCTATAATTTCACGGGCTTGTGTCAGTGTGACATTTTAATCTCTACTATCCAATTAAAAAAAAAAACAGATTTTTTAATGGATCTACTTTAACAATATATAGTAAATTGGATATTATAATAATAGCATCGTTATTTTAACAAATATATAATAAAATTATAAGACAAATGAGTAATAAATATAGATTATTCCATTTATTTGGGCCAATGGTTGATCTTTCTGCTATTTAGCAATTATAATTTATATGTGATAAAATAAATTAATTTGCTAACTGTCCAGATGTTTCATACTAATGAATTGTGAATGAGAGATTTATTTGTTTTTCAGATTCTGTAAATAAAATCTTAGATTCAACATTTTTATTTTTCATTCTAGTTAATGTATCGTTTTATACATCTTGTATTTTTGTAGTTGACTGAACTTGTGTTGAAAAAAATACACAACCCGAGCTTCATTAGTTTCTTCAACTACCTTTTGATGGTGTTCAATGACTCTGAAGAGGCACACAATAAGCGTTTCCAGTTGGTCACTTCTGTGGTGAGGCAATCCCAAGTGCAGACATTGTCTTCTTCCCAGTTGAAAAACATTGTGGTTAGATTATGCTCGGAACTGCATAAGTTCAAGACTGAACATCTAGTTGAAATGTGCGGCATATGTGTCCAATACATTCAAAAAGGAAACCCGACAGAACAAAGGTATGTAATGAAATGGTTTACTTGATTTTCAATTTTTAATATTAAAATATTTAAATGAACAGAATCTATTGCAATTAAAAAAAGGTTTATAATTAAAGTTCACTTGGTTTGTTTCATTGTTTTATTTTCAACTAGTTTTGGCTTATAGCACGAATGAAATATTTAAAATAATATATGTCTGAAAAAAACCAAGAAAATTTGATTATAAACTTTTGTTATAGACATAATGCAATTTATTAAACAATGGTAATAATAAGAAAATTATTATTATTAATTTCTTACTTGTATATGTTATAACTGTTTGCTGTTATGAAACTACTTTAACTAAGTAATAAGTCTTGATCGATAACGTTAATCCCATAATATTGTCCAGCTGGAATGATTTGCTGCCAGTACTTCTATACATCATTATGGAACGAGAACATGTCGAATACAACGGAAATGATTGTACTGGATTTGAATATAAAACACAGTTAATCCAATCGTTACTCATGATGGAATGGTCACCGAATATAGTCACATGTTTGACTAACATGTTTATGTAAGTAAAAGATAAATGTTGATTGTAATCATTATTTTTTTAATTAATTAATAATTTTAACATCACATCTAAATATGTTGTTAATTTACAATGATGAGTCTACAACACAAATCACTTATTAAAACAATTACTTCTCTACTAATAGCACCACAGATATATAAATATTTTTATAATAATTTTTCAATTATTAGTTAATTTTCAACAAGAGTGTAAAGAAATTCAATATATTTTAATGTTAATTTTTAAATAGACTTTTTCACGTGTAGATCGATGCCGCTAACTAAAGAAGAACACGCCCAAATAGTCAACAAGTTGGGCCAGTACATGGAGAAGTTAATTCCGCAAGAAATTCCTGCCTTTGTGTACCAGTTACTGAAACTTTGCAAGAATCAAAACAGCCGTTCCGTATTCCTAAGGTTACAAAACTATTTCGGCCTGCGCGTTTACAGCAACAATGCCATGATAAATAATCAAAACTCTGAGAGTCTAGATATGATTAGTATGTCAATAAAAAAAAATTCTTATTTATTCTATTGATGGTAATCTTTTGTTTAGGTAGTGCGTCGGATATGGACGCAATACAGGCGGAGAGCACCGTGCTTTTTCACATTTGCGAATCGGCCATGAACAGTAATGAAAACATTAACGATTATCTGAATTCGCTGAAAAATTTGACGAAATCGCCAGAGTTTATTTTGCACCCCTTTCAGCTGACCGCTCTATTGACAATTTCAACTGTTTCGTTTTGCGAAACGAAAGTCTTCGATGTTCTAAAGGCCTCAATAGTCAGATTCTATGCTGAGGAGCATAAGAAGAAGGATGCGTGTTGGTTTAGAGAAATGGTGCCTTCTAATGAGAAGGTAACCAAAGTTTTTCTTCAGATTATTGATTTAAGGTAGGTAACAGGTAACAACTTATCCCTTAATAAGTCAATGTAGCATCGCACACATTGTGAGGGTATTCTAAAACTATTGCAGCTGACTATGTATAAGTAAATATCTCCTGTTGTTATTAAATTATTTGTGCACTTTTGTTTTGTTTTTTTTGTGTAAATGAAAACATGTATTTTAATCGAGTAATTTTTATTTAGTATTCAAGAACGAAACTTGGTGCTGCAAGGCCTGATCAACTTCAGCTTCGTACTACTTGGTTCAACACCGGCTTTTGGCAAAGAGCCAATTTTCGAAAAAATATGGGCCCTCGGTTATTTGATTATTTTGCAAGTTATAAAGCATAAGAGGAGCGTGGCGTCGATCATTATCCAAAGATTAGTTAACTGTATAATAACGGAGCAAAACCTTCATCAATACATTGGTGAGTGCAGTGTTTGTCAAGGAATATTTTTTTTATCTATATCCGTTAATCACTACTAATCGATTCTTTAACAAATTGAAATGAATGTTATGTGTCATATTGATTATTAATGGGATAACTAATTATTTTATTTATTTCATAGAATGTTTAAACATGCTATCTAAAAAATACGGACTAGTACTATTGGAAAACCAAAGCTGTATCATTGAACTTATGGAAAGATTGATTCGAGTGCCTAGACAATCATCTGATGAAATATTGGACGCCATCATTCCTCTAACAAAAATATCCTTTACCCTCAGAGATCATCTAATTTTGTTGCTGAGGAAAGGACTCTTCTCCCGGTAAGTATAGAAACATTTAGACGAATAACACGTTGATGTACGCGAAGTGAAATTTGATGACATAAAATATATTTTTTTGTTTTTCTTTTGGATTGCGTTTCCGATCATGCATTTGCATTGTGGTTTCCCATCGGCTAGAAGTGCTTTCACTTTCCTGAAAGTTTGTTAATGCTGAACTTACGTACCCTAATCTATCATCTGTATACAATCTCATACTTCAATTATTGTATTAAAGAAGCAACTCTAATTTTTAGTTCAGTAAACACGCGTCAGATGGCAGTCGGAGGTTTTCTGAAGCTGATAACGATATTGAAGTTTTCGAACTTGGGCGCCTTGAGTCAGAGCAGCAATTCGTCCAATTCCGCAATTTCCGTGCTGACGCAAATTTCCATGTCGAATACGGGCGGCAATAGCGCCAAATCCACCTTCACCAACGAAGCCCTCTGCTTGGAAGTTCTCAGCATATTGAGGCGATGTTTCATGCAGCAGGCGGAAGTCAAGTATAAACTTTACGAAGGTAAAAATATATAGTTTGAATTACTTGTTGAAATTATGATTTTGGGTGAAACAGGAGGAGTAAATTAAGAAGTACATAAGTAAAATCGTATGGTAATTTGTTGTACATCGGTTACAAAATTACATGATAGATAAAAATAATTGAAAATTACTTAGCAATGCTCTTTTGGGCATTACTGTTGTACGTGATGTAAAAGCCTAAACCTAAACTTTAGGAATCACGTAGTAACAGTCGCAACCATCCTTATTAATAAACTAAAGCAGCAGATGAATGTGCTTTCGCGGTTGCTCCTTCTTTATTTTCTTTTTTCTTATTTTTTTTTACTATATTAAGAATAATAAATACGTTTTCTCCTTTTGTTCGTTGATTTTGCAAAAAGTGTTTCGAAAATTTTAAATTAATAGTAGTTTAAAAAAAATTAAAATGGTTTTATAAATTGAGTCGTTATTTAATAAAACTCGCGCGAGTATAGGGATTGGAGGTTGAGATAGTTAACACTTACCCATCCTACACTTCTTTGTACTTATACCAATGTCCCATATTTGATTTCCCAAAACTTAACAGTAATTTTGATCATGTAATCAATGGATTTAAAAGCAGGGTTTTTAATTAAGTTTATAAGTATTTGTAGGGTGAGTAGGTGATCACCATCCCACTCTCGAAGTACTAACACAATAAAACGATTGTTTTATTGAATAATAATTGTGAACTATTTCTACTTTTCCTTTTACATAAATATTTTCTTTAGCACAATTTATTTTTAAATTAAATTGAAACCCTGCTTATTCAATTCATTTAAATATGTATATGCTATCTTGATCAGATCTAAAATAGATCGAAACTGGTTCCTGGATGTTGTTGAAAAGTAAGCAATAATTCAGTCTTAGCTACGATGATACAATCCTTGATAAATCAAAACCTGTCTTTTGTAGTTATTAACAGGGAAGCAATATACTAATTACAACATTCAATTGCTTCAGGGCTCTATGATGCCGTCTGTACCAATCCCGATCTTGGTATTCCCATTCTGGAACTTATGTGGTCGCACTTCAGCCAGTATTACGAGTTTGAAGAGGACGTAACTGTTCCAATTAAATTCTCAAAATTGTTTCAAGTGAAGGACTTAGAGGTGGTTTTAATGGTAATAAAACTTGAAATTAAATATGACCAATTGGGTGAGGTTAAACTTTTGTTCAGTTCTATAGCTTTATTTTTGGGAAATAATCAAAACAGTTATAAACATGTGGCAGACTATTTATTTTTAAAGTATGGAACAAGACAAGAGTTTTATCTTTTAAAAATATGTTTTTACTAAATTTAGTAAAGTAATTTTAGATGATCTAGATTAATAAGAACATTAAAAAAGTTTTTCATTGTGAAGAAAAAGTTATTATTTATTTAATAATTAACACTTATTATGTTAATTTTGTTATAGGAGCCTTTGGGGAAATTACTTTATTCTGTTGGTCTAATTTTGACAAAATACTTAGAAATTGATGATACAGACCCAACTGTTGTAAGATTTGTGAATGCATACACAAAACTCTCAGAGAAGATGGCGCAGTGTGACTTGGAACATCTACAATTAGTAAGTGTGATCCTTAACAAATTTAATATTATTTTATTAGTAATTGATCTCTTACTTCAGAATGATGGTACAGATTTGCTGGATGTTTTACCAGAATCCCAGGAAAAACTTCTGCTACTAAAAGAGGCGATTTCTGTCTATGAAGCCCTCATAGGATTCAACATGTGCTCATGGGAAGAAAACTCTGAAGATAAGGCGAATACAGTTCTAGAATTATATAGGGGATATAACAGATTGATACAATTTGGAAAGGTATAATTTATTTTAGAAAAATATTTATTTAATGTTTCTCATATAATTTACTAAAAATTTCAGTTTTATTATGAAAATGAAAGATTTTCTTATAGTGGACAAATATTTTATTAAATTATATATTGTCTATTCTGACTTAATTCCATTTGCCATCTTTGCAGTAGCATGATTTAGCACTCATAAAATATTTGTTTTTTACTGTCTGAAACAGATACAGTTGATTTGTGATCTCGTTCAAAATAGGTGTTTTACCATCTAAAAAAAAATGAGGCTTGAACAAATAATAATAAGGATAGATGTTGAAGTATTGAACATTTATAGGTTTCACATGATCTACACCTTTTCTATTGATCAATTCTGGCCTCCTCCGTTTAAATGAATCATTCAATTTGTGTAGATGATGACAGTACACTTCAGAATTGATTGTGCATTGTTCATTAGAAGCTCAAAACACGAAATTCTACTAAATCAATTTGTATAATTTTTATGTGTAGAATTTAGGCAAATCAAAAAAGGAAGACAAAAGTAAAAACGTGACGAGGTCTTCGCAAACGCAAAACGATACCACCAGAAGAGATGGGGGTGGAAAGAAGGTGTTCAAACCAAGCGTTACGGTTTTGAATTTCCAGTGCCTTGAAAAGATCCTTTCTTTATTGTACAAGTAAGTCTTTAGAATGAATTATTTTTTTAATATACGGTTTTTTCGATATTTAAATAATTTTTTGACAATTGACAGTTTCCTATAGTTGAATAATTGTTGGTGATGTATCCACCAAATTAGGGAAATGTAATGCAATGATTTAAACTATATGTGTTACACTAATGATATATTTTCACATATACCTGGAGCTTTAAAACTCCATCTAAAAGATTTATTTCCTTGTCTATAACTTCGCTATGCTGATCCAAAATCGATCAAATTGGTCCTTGAATGTTGTTGACAGGGAAATAATAATTCAGTGTTTATTATTTATTACATAAAATGAAGTATTTATTTATTAAAAACTGTAGTGGGAAACTATTAATATTAGAACTAGCATATACAGGGTGACTGACGAAAAACCTTTGGTGCTGTATCTCGCTTATTTTTTATCCGATTTTAATAAATAAAACATTAAATTAAACCATTTTTAAAAGACTTTAATAGGATCTGAACTGTTATTTTTTCTCGCACCCAGTTTTTGTCAAAATACGATAAACATTTTTTTTTAAATTGCACTGTATATATATTTTTATTGATTCGCAAGGAGATTTTTTTTCTGAATATAAAAATGTAGACAAATTTATCCATACATCAAACTTAAGTCGAGAAATTGAGGATTAAAAAAATAAATAAAAAGTCAAGTATCCATTGTAAACAATATACAGACCCTATTTTAAATGTCAAAAGTGACAGTGACAGCCATTGATACAATACTGCAATGATCTTTAATTATTTCATAAATAAAATGTTGCAATATTTCAAACACTGTACTAGAATTTTGTGCTTCTACAGAAATCGTTTTTCAGTTTTTGAAATCTTGCAACATTTTTATTATGAAATTATTAAAAATCATTGCAGTATTGTACCAATGACTGACACTGTCACTTTTGACATTTGGAATAGGCTCTGTATATTGTTTACTATGGGTATTTGATTTTTAATTTTTTTTTTAATCCTCAATTTCTCGACTTTGGTTTGATGAATGGATAAAATCGTTTACAAATTTAGATTCAGAAAAAAATCTCCTTGCGGATCAGTACAAAATATATATACAGTGCAATTTGAAAAAAAAAGTTGATCGTCTTTTGTCAAAAACTGGATGCAAGAAAAAATATCAGTACAGTTCATATTAAAGTCTTTTAAAAATCATTTAATTTGATGTTTTATTTATTCAAATCGGATCAAAAATAAGCGAGATACAGCACCAAAGGTTTTTCGTCAGTCACCCTGTATAAAGTTAAAAGTGATTTTATTATTTTTAAGAACTTCCGTACCGTGGGCATCGGCGGAAGAGGCGAATGTGCTGAGGAGGAACGTGGAATTCAACCATTTTACATTGCAGACGACCATTAGCCTCTTGCAGCAGATCAAACAACAGAAGCATTTGACTGAAGCGAAAAAAGCTGTTTTCTACAAGCATTGCAAGTCGATTGCTACGCTGCTCTTTGAGCGGTGCATCTCACGCTTTAAGGACTTTTCAAATTTCGATAACACTGCTGCCGTACTTTCAGTGGACGCGTTCTATGCGCTCCTGCAGATCGTCAATAATAAGTACAAGGATAAATGGTCGTCGTTTCTTAGTTATACAAGTAAGGAAAGTTTGTAAATTTATGATTCAATATTTATATGTACCATCCAATTAATATTATAATAATTGGATATAATACCAAAAAGGGAATTTGAAGGGTACTTAAAAATAATCGAAATTTCTTTGTAGAAAGCATTTACTTTATTGTTTTTTAAATATAACATGAATATCCTACAAAGTACTCTCCATTGGCATTCATGAACTTGTTCAAAGTTTCAGCGTTTATTCCAGTGTTAAACTTTTGAATTTGTCCTCTTTGATACCTACTAAAACCTATCATGAAGTTTTATATCTTCAACTTTGCAAACCGCTTCTATTTCAAGTCTTTTTCTATACCCGGGGAGTAGAAAGAATTCCGAAGGGGCTATTTCTAGCAAATGAGGCAATGATTTATTGTCTGGTTTTGAGGGAGAAATTCTGAGTATAGGATCCCTTTCATAAAAAAACAAAATAGGTTAACATCGTCTTCACATTCAATTTCACTTGATGAGGTGAATCAGTTGACTTTCATTGAGATAACTGTTCTCTAGGTACTTGATCCCCGACACATGGCTTATATCATGCTTGAACATGACAATCTCTTTTATCTCTAGTGAGAAGTCTCGGAACGAACTTTGCTGCCACTCTCCAAATCAACAGTTAATTTCTTCCCTTTTAAACTGAGAAAGCCATTTGTACACTTGAGTTTCACTAAGAGCATGTTCTTTGTTGTAAGCTATTTGCATCATTTCAGCGTTTTTGTCGAATAAAAAACAAAATATTACATCCGTAAGTTGTTTGTAAGAAGTACACTCGCAGAACTACCATAGAGACCATACTGGTCACTGCTGGGTAACACCGCAGTAGAGTACCTCTTGTAGAATCATTTGGAATGAAATATTAGTTAATAAAATCAAATGTCAACGTATATTTAGGCTGGGTGGGTGTTCAATATTCCACCCCCCCGATCATTTAAACATAAATGAGAGTTTGACAATATAATCATTTGGATTGTAAAAGTAATATTTAAGGTAAAGATCTTTTGAGTTTAAAAAAAATATAGCAACATCCAATAAGTATAATATAAGCAAGGCTTTCATAAGATGAATTGCACCAGAGAGAGTATTTACCGGTTAGATAAAATATTAGTTTTAAAATAAACTGATTATTTAATAACATA
Source organism: Ontholestes murinus (assembly GCA_963969525.1). Taxonomy (NCBI): domain Eukaryota; kingdom Metazoa; phylum Arthropoda; class Insecta; order Coleoptera; family Staphylinidae; genus Ontholestes; species Ontholestes murinus. The sequence continues at coordinate 32,850,988 of OZ018392.1, read as the reverse complement.
TTTGTTGTGAAGCCATTAATTAATGTAGTATTAGTATAAGGAAGTTAGTAAATGTCTGTAACATAAATCCTTAACACTTTAGGTTTCCTTCTTTTCCATAAAATCTAAAAAGCGTTTGGAGTAATTTCGTCCACCAGAGTCATTTGAGGAATGGATACTTTAATGTTATGAACAATTGACAGATGGCGCCACGCTACATATGAACGCTTAATTATTTAAAAATAATATGCTTGCAGAAAATATAGATAATATTCCCTTATTTCCTCATTTTTGGACTAATTTAATAGGCCTCAAAGTAATGTGATGAGGTGTTTACATGTTTCTTTTTTTCGCAACTGTTTACTTGATGATTTTTTTCGAATTGCAAATTTTAACTACATATTTATATTTTTTTCGTATTATAGCCAGTGAAAGCAGTGATGAAATTAACGTGCAAGGATGTTTGGACGTTTACAAATCTCTTCTCGATAACTTGGACGAAGATACTCCACAGGATGCAGAAACAGTGCGGTATTTTCAAACTGTTATCTGCTCACTTGCTATCCTGGCAGAACAAATTCCGCTACATTCCAATCCACCAGTAAGTAAAATTAATTAATGATTACATTGTAAAAATTGAAGAAAGTTATATTTTTTTATGAAGTGGGCCATATGATTTTCTTTTTAAAATTGCTATTGTTGAATTTTTTTTTAAATAAATATTGCTTTGTTCAATTCCAATTATTATTTATGAAAAATTATTTTAATATTACTAAATACTTGAACTATCCTTTTCACTTAATTTTCTAATATTTGAGGCTCAATATTTCAGTACATTAATTGTTTATGGTATGACCCCTTACATATATTATTGGGATGAACAATGAATGAAACAATTGATAACGCGGTTACCAAACGGGGTATAAAAAAAGATTGATTGTTTTGGTGTGATGTATCTGTAGCACAATTCATTTATTGTAACACTATTACCATCTTTATTTTAAAACTTGTCGGAGCCAATGATGCCAATCCACTGTAGCAAACACACCAAATCATTAATATTTTAGGATATATTTGCTTTTTTATTATTATGTTTTGACATAGTATTTTCAATTTTTTTTCACAGCTTCTACAACACTCGTTATAAATAAGTTTTTCCTCAGCATCCTATAAAAGTAACATGATTCATATTTTACTGTAGAGATATTTATATTTCAAACAATTTAATGTACAAATAACACTCAGATGGCTCGTCCTCATTTTTGTTCATCTTTAGTGCCAATATTCTAATTTTATTTTTTGTGTTGACCCTGTTTAATCTTAAATATTTTTTAATTGTAGCTTCTAGATTGGTTAAAACAATTCATAATGACGAAGACCGTCAAGAGCAAACAAATATGCACACATTTAGTAGATTTCACGTTTGACATGAATGCCAGGTTTAAAACGACGACGTCACTTTTGAAGAATGTGGCGGTGAAGTTGAACGACGTTCTCGGTTCAGTAAGTGATGAAGTAAGTATTCAAATTTTATATATAGATCAAAAAAATATAACATTTAAACAAATGAATATTAATTATTAGATATATTTTAAAATTATAAATGTATTAATAATACTTTTCTTTGTTAATATCAAAATAAATATAATAAATCATTAGGATAATAACATAGAGAGGTATTTTTATTTTATGTATAATATGATTAGTCTTAAACATTTCAAATGAACAGGAGTGGAAGATTATAGTGTTCATGTTTCTAAGATAGTAATATTATAACCTTCTTTTATAGAATATAGAGATAAAACTTTATTCATCACTTGAATTCAGATAATTTCGTTTCAATAGGCAATAGTTTTATGTTGAGGGCTTGAAATGTGGAAAATGAAAAGTAACATTTGTTGGCATATTGTATTTTTTTATTAAAGAAAAGTTAAAAATGCTAATATTATATGATGTATTGACAAAACGTGTTTGAAAAATTTATTTTCACCAATTTTCATGTAGATGTATGAGAGATTAAATTTCTCAAATTCATGATCATTTGAAACGCTTAGGTTTAATCTCAAGGCTCGACATATGTTTTGAAACGTCACTACCTAAAGTAATCTATTTTTTAGAAAGTTGAGAATTTTGAAGATGTATCTATTATAACCGAAACCAATGCAGGTAATATGTTGGTCTGTCTATGTAACGCAATTAAATCCATGGTGGATGATATTGATTGGATCGTACAACGGCTGAGATCAGAATTCCTGATGATCACTTATCCAGGAGAGGAATGCATCGAAAGAAGTAAGTTAACATGGAATTACCTATAATTTATTGCAAATTAAATAATAAATAATATAACATATATAATATTAAATAATAAATTTTACATTATAAGAAATAATCGTATGCTTGGCAATATTTTCAAATTCCTTTGGCCATAATTTGAATTTAATTTAAAAATATCTGAATATAATATGTCATTTTGTCCGGCCCAATTCAACGCTTGATTAAAAAACATATAGCCTCTGCATCACTGTATTTTTTACTTTAATGGGAGAGTCAATATTTTAACTCTCCTCATCTTCCGTGATTTTGCTTATTTTAAGAAATCTTTCATCTATAAATTGAATTTGTATTATTCAGTTACATCAGTTATTACTTTTAAAGTTTTATTGCTATGAGAAACAAAACGTTTATTGTACCATTCCAAAAATATGCCTTTGGTCATCCAAGCAGAGTGTTTTAAAATTTTATAATAATAATTTAATGATGATATTACCAATGTTTACTTAAGTCAAGAGAAAAAGAAAAAACAAATGAAATATGTGAAGTATAAGATAGTAAATGAAATATAAATATATGCTCTTAGACATTCTCTACTTGTATTTTAATTGTATTATATAATTGTTTATTATTTTTTAGGAAGAGAATGTTTAAAGTCCAAAGAAAGAAGCATCTGCTGCCAAATCTGTCAGGTCATCTCCATCATGACCATCATTGCCGATATTGCGGTAACGCCGGGAACAAACTCTGAGATTGTCATAAAAAATAACATGAATATGTACACCACTCTAACAAATTTAACGAAATATTTCATCACCAGATCGAATAAAGTGAACGTCGCTTTCCAGCAAGCAAGGTAATAAGCAATAATAATTATTAGATTATGAGAATGTGTAAATATTTTTAATTAATTAATCAAAACACTGTCTTGATTAAGGATTTGAGAAAACTAACACTTTATTAATGACCAGATTATACCAATATAATATAATATAGAATATTTAAAACATCAATAATCTGACATTGCACATTGTTAATATTACACTAATCTTACTTAAAATTATTTATTTAATATATTTTTATTCTTTTGTAGGTTTGAAAGTGTAGTGAAACAAACCGGCAAAAAATTATCACCAACACTTTACCGGTTCATCCTGTTCATCGAACAGAACCAACAAGGTGACGGTCAGACGCAGCATGAGACAAAGAAGAAGGCGGACAGTAACAAACTAAAATCGAAGCTTCTGAAAGAGACCCGCCTGATCCCTAAGCTGGTGTATGAGATGGAGCAATTCAGCAAAATGGTCATTCAGCTATCAAAGAAGACCAAAGTAGACATAACAAGGTACGTGGGCCAGGGGACGTCGCGGGATTTCAGGATTATGAATCTGAAGGAGACGCTGCAGGAGGCCGACAACGCCGACCTTGACAGCACGGCGGACGACAGCGTGTTGGAGGAGCGTGAGGAGGCCGAACGTGGCCCCGGTGACGACTCGAGCGACACGGAATGTGATGAACCTGTGCCTAAAAAATCGAAACAGTGAGAAAGGTATTGTTTGTTTTGTCTGTAAAGTGCTTTAATTGTTGACTTTTAAAATGAGTGGTTTTGCATTTGTAAAGTGCTTTTTTATTTAGCATATTTATGCAAATAACCTATCCATAAACATATCCTTTAATCCTTTTAAATTAAGAAATATTTTATCAAAATTAGTTTTGATATATAAATACTTAAATGTTTTTTAGAGCTTTATGAAAACATCATTAAACGGCCATCTTTCATAAACCTTGCTTAGAAATTTGTTTGTATTAGTAGTGTCCTCTTTGAATCATATTACGAGTTTACTCAGATGTCCCGCCCTCAAATTGACAATTTGATGTTAGGACATTTTTTTATTTATCTTTACAAATTGGAGTATCATATTTATAAATGGTTCATATAAAGGCCACATAAAAAATAATTTTATAAAAGTAAACTTGAAAAGAGATCTTTTAATTTCATCTATTAATATACTCGATAACTCTGTTTTAACAATATACATATTTACATTACTGAAGTAAGACAACGGTGCAATAATGCTTGTAGAAATGTATTATTCTCATTAACTTTTTTATATTCACTTATTTTTATTAAATATTTTCTGACAGTTTTTTGTTTATTTAATAGTTTTCAACACTTTTTAACAATGTTTGTCTATCACGCTTTTAATTGTTATACATAATGCATAATTATTTGCATTATTTTCTACAAACTAAACTAATTTTGATCGTTTAAGTTTTTTTACTAATTTTCAGCAAGTTTTTAGCATTTCTGGCATATGTTTTTTGCATATTAAATTTTTACTGCCAATATTGATATGCTTTAATAGTCATCTTTTTTTTATTCTGACTGTATTTTGTTAAACTTTAATTATTTTTAATACCATCAAACTGTAAACTTTGGAGAATTATTTATGTTAATTTATAATTTTGAAAGCTTCAACTATTTTATTTAAAAAAATGATGGCAATGATTTAAATGTTTTTGAATTTTTATATCGTAGTTTGCCATTCTATTTATATTGATATGTCTGTCTGTATTTTAAATAGGCTAAGGCAGTTTCAACTACTTTAGCTATATTCATTTGTATTTTCTAACAATTTCAATTGATTTCTAAGTTTTTAACCACTTTCCCGCTTGATTTTATTAATAATGGCTTTTCTTTTTGATGCCATTTAGAAATTTTAATTGGTCTCTTTCATCAACTGTAGGGTAAACAATTTCTGCCTTTAATACTGTTTTTTTGCTTTTTTTAAAGTTTTAAACTGTAGTGTAAACGTATAGGCAACTTAATATACTTCACACTTTTGGAGCCATATCTAAAAATTATTTTTTTTTCCTTTTGTATATAAATAATTATTAAGTACACTTCATTTATATATTATCTAGAAATATATATTCCACAAAATCTACATTTAAGAGATTTGTTGTATACATGCTGAATAGTTACTAATCAACAAACTCATTGAAATGTACATCTAGCTCAAATAAAAATTATTTGTGAAGAAAGTGTTAGTGTTTCATTCCAAGTCTCTAATTGATTTTAATTTTTTTTTTAGTGATAAATATAATTCATTTATGAAGTTAATAATTAACCTGACAGCAATATCAAATCTTTCTAATTTAATATTTTATGCTGGTTGCTAGAGTTAATAATTTGTGCCTTTTAAGTACTCGAGTTCTTAAAATTCGATTTACATCAAATGAACGGTATAATATAAATTAAATGATATATTTCATATTTTATTCCAAAATAAAATTCCCAAAATTACAAATCAGTCTCCACAACTCAGTTAGTAACAGAAATTACTTGTTTAGTTAGTTTATCTTATTTTTTTAATATACTAATGAGCATTTCAATTAAATAAATTAGTGCTCTTGTGCACAGTTTTAATGAAATATACTTTTTCTGCATATTTTTAACATATTAAAATTTATTACTTTTTAGAATTAAAAAAAAGATAGAATCTCTTCAGGCAAGGAACTTCAAAACATTCAGTAGTAGTAATAGTGATTGGTTACTGACCATGTGGTCCTTATTCCATGTTATTTGTGTATTTATGTGTGTTAATAAGCTTGTTATTCAGGGGTCTTTAAACACACAGAAATAGTAGTGAAGATTAGGAATCGCTCATATTGTTATCATTCTACGTTTTTTATATTTACAAGTAAAAATTGTTAGTTTAAATTATTGCCTTGATACTCTAAACCACTATTACCTGTATTTTTAGTAGTCACCCACTATATTATTGCAGATTAGACCAAAGATGCTGGTGGCAACAGTATGCACCCACTACCGATAACAAAGCATATATTTTCTTTAAATTTTGAAACAACAGAACCTACTAAAAAATTAACTTAATCTTAAGAAGCAGTGAACTCCGCCTGTGATTCCTGCGGCCAAAATTTTTGTATGATTTTATTTTATGTATATATTTATTTGAATGTTAGCAGGAAAAAGGAAGCTAATAAAGAATAAAGAAAGAATAAGGTTAATGGTCTTAGCCCTGTTGACTGGTTACAGCAAACTGAACGATGTAATACTAACATAATCTGTTTGTAACCATAAAACAACCCTTAAAAAATTAAGTTTTGTTTTGGTAAAAGTATGTTTAAAAATGATTGTGTGATCCAAAAATTATATTAAGATAAAAATATTTATCAAGTTTTTTAAGGAAAAATGTAATTTTTCTATACTATGAAATTAGACAAATATTTTGTAAAAAATGGAAACTATAATTTATTTAATCATACGTCCTTCCTTATACACTATAAACTTACAATTATTAACATATCAACTATGATAACATTGAGTGTTATAACGTTTATAAACGAGGTAATACAAAATGTATGTACACGTAAAAGTGTGAGGTTCAGCACTACTTCCTGATTGAATGAGGTTACGGCGTTTTGATCATCACCCGATTGATCGACCCGTGTGTATATGTGTGTTTATGCGACAAAGTCCAGCGGCCTGTTGAAGCCGCCCTTCCTGTTCATGTACTGCCTGTACTTGCGCTTCAGTATGACGTGCACATTGCCGACTTCGTTGCCCTCCACCTTCTTGCCCTTCGTCGTGTCGAAGCTGCAGAATCCCATCAGCTTCATCATCTCCTGCTCGTCAGGTGACTTGCCCTCCAGGTCTGCCTCTGACACCTCTGGACGTTCCACCGGGGCCTTACCCTTCTTCTCGAATGGGGACCTGGACCTCGACCTCGAGTACCTCCTGTGGCTCTCTCTTTCACTGGAGTGTCTCCTTCTATCCCTTTCCCTGGACCTGTCTCTCGACCGCTTCCTCCTGTACCGTTCCCTATCGCGGTCCCTCTCTCTGTCCCTATCCCTTTCTCTGTCACGACGTCTCGAGTTCGGGGATTTCGATCTGCTCCTTCGTCCCATCGCTGTTTTCCTTCCTTCCGTCTCCTCTTCGCCGCACTGCCGTGTTGTTAATCACATTAATATTTCAATCGGTGCGTAAATTTGTCCGAAAAAATGCGCGACGGGACACTAACGTTTTTTTTTCTGACAGACGTCAACTTAATTTGCAGCGTTGCCGTTTCTAAAAAATTCTCTTGAATCACCGTGTAAAAATATGAAAAATAAAAAAAAGTTTATTTTTATTTATGATAATATGTTTATAATCACTTTTTTAAATAAGTTAGATAAATATTAATTCATTTTAAGAATATACAATGACTTATCAAGTACGCGGGCTCCTACTTAATTAAAAAATACTAAAAATAAAAGAATAATTTATGCAAGTTTTTTAAAAATAATTTAGTTTACTTAGGCCGCAGTTCTCTTCTCTGGATGCTTGTTGTTTGTGTACATGATCTTTAGACAACTTAGTTTAATTCATATTTTTTTCTAAAACAAAAATAATTTATGTATAAAATGTCTCAAGTTAAAATTTACTAATAAATTAACTTATCACACAGAAATAAAATTAAATTAATAACTTTTAATAACGTTTATTTTGATCTCTTGTTTTTTTCCTAAATAAAGATTCTAAATAAATAAATAAAAACTGGAAAAAATTGTAATGTAAAAAATCATATTTTTTTAAAGAAAAGAACAAAAGGCATCTAAAATTTAAAAATATAATATTTAAAAACATGACGGAAAATCAGGATTATAAATACATAACTGCACACTGTAACAACATGTAAAAAGTGTTAAAATTTGAAACAAATAATGTTTGAGAAACTTGAGAAACTGTTTCATTTTTAATAGAGCTGTCAATGTGTCTAAAAGAAATAAGCAATAATATAAAATAATATTAAGGTTATAATTTGAGGATTATATAGAACAATTGCAGAAAAATAGATACACATTTTCAAATATTCAGCAACAATTATTGAAAAATACAATCAATCGAAAATTGTTAATGAAATGCATAGTTTATATAACTATAATAAATAGGATTGTAAAAAAATAATTAACAAATGATCCTTTAAATATTGTTTCCAATGACAAAACCGAATTTCTAAACAATATAAACTTGTTGAAAATATAATAAATGAATATTATATAGGGAAAATTAAAATATTTAACATAAATAATAAATATGTAACTCTTATGGTTTTGTAAAAACCGTGGATTTGCATATTTGTATAAAGGTAGATTTTCTGAAGGAAGAATAATATAACTCTTTCTGATTATTATTAGTCTAAAATGATGAATATTGCATTTCTTCAGTGTTTAAAAATAAATTTAAATTCTTCATATGTTACGAAAAAACAAAATTGTATCTCTTGTAAAAGTTTGCGACTGTTAGGCTGTAGATACAAAAGCTCTAAAAATAAAAATTCATATATTTTTTAATGAATTATTTTTAATTTTTCAGCTGAAAAAAGCAGAAATAAATATTTGAATTTGTTAAATTATATAAATAAGATTATTAAAAAAATCTAAGCTTGTCAGAGAACGTAGATAAAAGAAATAAATAATAATTTAAATATTCTCAATCGAGTTTTTATTTATTGTGTCTAAAGTTTTTTAAGTAATATAACTTATAAATGTATGTTTAGGCGTAGTGTTAATAATTGTATGCTGTCCACGTGGTCTTTCCGCTGTGTATTTATGTATTTATTGTTGTCAGACTAACCATGCTTTACTTTCGCTATATATTATGAATTAATTTTTTATTGTTTGATGGATAGGGCGAAAAATTATAACCGACAACACCGCACAAAAATGTCGATTGTAGTTGCGTTTTTTAACGCACGGAAGCGCTGCCCGCTTTCTTTGTAGCCTCTTGCATTCGATTCCGGGCTCTAATGTATGTGTGCATTAGTATCATAATCGTTTATCGCGTGCGTTTAGCCGATCGGGAGTCGGCGGATTGCGCGCGCAACCATCACCTCTGGATGCCCGTTATTAGAGTGCAGATGAAACCGCTGCGGGTACGCGACTCGAATAGGAAATCTGCATGTTTTTATTGATCGCCGGTGGTGTGTGCGTTAGTAAAGGGCGAAAAGTGTGTGTGTGCACCCCCCGTGTGAACACGGCATAGAGGACAGACACGAAAAGAGGAACCGCGCGACGTCCGTAGTCCCCGGTCAGTGTGAATAATCGATGGGGCGTATGCTCGAATCGCTTCGGGCCCGTTGAGAGAGTATTTTTCGCCTGGTGTGTCGTGTGCCGGACCCGTGCCCCCTTTTTCCCGTACGGCGGCGGTTCGTAAGAGTGATTTAAGCGGAAACTGCAGAGGCTTAATTGAACACAAACTCAGCAATCAGGTAATACGTTATATTATATAGGCCGGGATCGTCAATAACGTAGTGGCCCGGGGTGTGCCCCTTAAACCTTTCAATTCGAATAAGAATGCGACACTTCTTATTCGAATACCCCGTTTTCTATATTTAACCCTGATCTGACGCCGCGCCGAGCGGGGGCACACACCAGGAAGAGACGCATCTAGTTTCCTGTTTGTTGTTTTTTTTTTTGTTGCTATGTGTCTGTGCGTTATTATTTTAGCATCTGTCGCGTTTCGTTCTTCACTTTTTTTACACGCCGACTTCTCGGAAACATCTCGGATGTTGTTTTTTTAGTGTTGACGTTTAAACACTTGAAATATTTTAATTTTAGATAATAATTTTTCTTGTTATATAAAATAAATAATTTTAAAAATACTATTTTCAAAATAGGGTACATTTAATCATAAGAATAATTGCGACCGTTACATTACTAACTACATGATTATTTATGAGTCACTTTATTAGAATATATTTAAATGCTAAATCATTTTATAATTAATTTCTCACTTTTTATTTTTAGTGTTTTGCCAGTGTTATGTTCGATATTTATAAAAGTAACAATAAGGCAATAAATATAAAATTTGTGGTTGAGAAAAATACGACAAAATTATAAATAACATAAAAATATTTTTCTTAGTTAATATTCACAACGATTTATTTTTAGTGTCTATAATTCCGACCAAGACCTAATATATCAAATTGAAAGTAAATCAACAAATTGAAAAACATATATATATCAATATAGAAAGAACGGTGGAGATATACTAAATCTGCTTGTTAGGTAAGTAGGGGAATTCCCTGATTATGTTTAGCTTTGTATACTCAAGGGATTCTAGTAATTCCATTTTTGTTCCCCTTTTCGGCGAAATTTAATGCTTGATGTACACCCTCGTCTAATGTATCGCTGTTTTCAAATAAATGTTTTGAAAATTTAAAATGATTTCGTTTTAATCGATATTATTGATTGTCTTCTTTTAATCTAGACCAATAGAAATTCCCATAAATAGTTGAAAAGGTAATTTGTTTTGCTATCCTGATATATAGGTTTTTTTTTAAATTGTAAATAATGTTATTGCATATTTTTGTGAATAGTTTTCACGCAATATTTATGTTGTGTTTGTTTAAGATGTTCGGAATTTTTACACTAATATCGCCAGTGAATGTTTGGTATATGAATTGTTTTGTTTTTTGTTTGCATATTTTTTTTCTATCATTATTTACTGTTTTAATGCTGTAATCACAGTCCAATTGTCGGATTTTTGGTTTTTTGATTATTATTTTTCGCCACATTTTATTTGTTCTAAAAATCTCAAACTAATGTTTTTTTTTTTGTGAATAAGAATGTATGTGGGCGCTGTATCTCAAAAACGAATGATCCTATTGAGATGAAACTTTAAACTGCACTGAAAAGCGTCAAGTTTTATTAAAACATGTTTTTTTCGTAAAGTTCTTAATTTGTGAGAAAAAATTTAAAATTTTGACATTTTTTGCCTATTGGTAATAAATTATAGGAGTTAAATGAAATTTACATAACAATTAATTGTAAAGAATCCAAAATTGAGCAAATTATTCAGAATAGCCTTTTTGCGCAAACCTCATAGTTTTCGAGAAAAATATATGGAAAGTATTATGATGGCCACATCACCTTTTTTTGTTTCTTTACATTTTACAACTTTTAATTAAAACCCTAGCTTATGTTTTACTGAATTGCACATCATGATTTTGCTGCTAAAAACAGTCTTTATGTCATAAAAAATAAAACAAAATTAAAATTTAAGTTTAAATATAAATGTCTTTCTATAGCTAATATTATCTAATTTAGATTTAAACTCTGCCCAACCAGCATGCATCAAATTTTTACTAATTTACTTACAATTTTATCTTTTTAATTTCATTTTTATTCAAAAAGTTTTATAATTAATTTCATTGGATGCAGCGAGACGATAAGGAATTCAAGTTTATATGTATATGTAGGGTGGGTGGTCTCTATCTCACAATCCAATCAGTAAAACATAATAAAACATTATTTGAAAAATTAGCATGAATAAATCTTTTAAAATTTCAATTATTTTGTGTTTAATTATATTTTATAACTTTTTATTAAAACCTTCGCTTATGCTTTGCTGATTGGATAGTGGGATAGAGTACGCCCACCCACCCTACATAAACATCATAACTTTCATTGCTCATCGTTGATGCGTTTGCTACTAAAAACAGTCAAATACTTTAAGTTAAAAAAAATCAAAATTTAAGTTTTAATATAAATGACCTACTATAGCTTATCTTATTTAAGCTTGATTTAAAGCCTTTGCACGAATCATGTACATAAATTTTATTTATTAATTTACACACTCAAAAATTTTACTTTGTCAATTTTCTTTTAGTCAAATTTTGTAATTAAAGTTATTACAAACCGAGAGGCGATCAGAAATTTAAGTGATTATGTATATGTAGGGTGGGTCGGTGGCCTCTAACCCACCTTCTAATCAGTTAAACATAAGCGAGGGTTTTAATTAAAACATGTTTTTCATAAAGTTCTTAATAATTTTGACATTTTTTTGTCTATTGCTAATAAACTATAGGAGTTAAATGAAATTTACATAACAAGTAATTATAAAGAATCCAAAATTGAGCAAATTATCAAGAATGGCCTTTTTGCGTAAACCTCATAGTTTTCGAGAAAAATATAGGGAAAGTATTATGATGGCTACATCTTCATTTTTTTACTTTCCCTATATACGAAGTATATATAGGGAAAGTATTGTGATCGTGATTTTTTTTTGAAAATTTTTTTTTGCGGAAATATCCGTTTTGAGGTCCCCTGAGTCCATTAAACTAATTTCTGGAAAAAAAAATTTTGTGTCTGTGTGTGTGTCTGTCTGTCTGTCTGTCTGTCCGTGGGTGCTGTATCTCAAAAACGACTGATCCGATTGAGATGAAACTTTAAACGTAAGGTTTTATGGTTAAAAACTGGAACTGAAAAGCTTTTGGTAAACATTCATAAACCGGAAGTGGGTGTTTACTCGAAGCGTTTTTTGTTTTTTTCCGATATTTTTTTTAATATAAAAAATATTACAAAACTTTTCAAACAAAAGTTAAAGAGAATGAGAAACTGGACAAATTTTGTTAAAATATATTTTTCATAAAATTCTTAACTTTCGAGAAAATCAATAAAAATTGAAATTTTTGACATTTTTTGCCAATTGCTAATAAACTATTGAAGCAACATGAAAGTTATATAACAAATAATTGTAGAGAATTCAAAATTGAATAAATTATTAAGAATAACCTTTTTGTATAAACCGCATAGTTTTCGAGTAAAATATAGGGAAAGTACTATGATGGCCACATCACCATTTTTTAGTGTAGCTTTGGCATTTAAATCCGTTTTGAATTCCTATTTAATTGCCTGTATAATTAAAATACAGAAAATATTTAAAGCACATCGGATGCTAACAGTTTCCGAACACATCATATGGTGATATGTGGAAATGCTCTATTTTTTGTGGCGATGATTTATTGGATGAACCACGTGTACGCTTTTTCGTTATATTTTTAGAGTCCGTTTCATTTTAAGGTTTATAACCCGTTCGCTGTTATTACAGCTATTCCTCCGCTGTTTTCGAACTTTTAAACCGAAAACTTGGCAAGAAAAATCATAACTACAATTAAACGATTTAAAAAAAATCCGACTTAATGTGCAAATCTATGATTTTTGTACATTGTCAAATACATTTTTTTAAATTATAATTTTATCTCTTTTTCCTGAGCGAAGTATGGGAAAGTATTTTAATCGTATTTAATTAAATAAATGTTTTGGTCCATTAGACCATTTTTGAAAGAACACCTAAAGATTTTGAAGTGATACTTTTAACTTAAGTGAAATATGTTCATCAGAAGATCTGAAAAAAGAACTTGGTGGATATGGCAAAAGAAACACCACACTGTTTTTTTTTAATATTGAAACACTGCGACAATTATTTCGCCACGCATTGGCTTCAACAGACAGGTGGTAAACATTTAGGTAAACAAGTGGGTGTTTGTGGGAGGCCATTTTTGGTTTTTCTGAATTTTTCTTTAAAAACATAAAAGTCTCCAAATTAAAGACATGGGTAATATAAAAATAGAAGAACTTTTATTTAAACAAGAGTTTCAGAAGAATTACAGTTTATGAGAATTTTTTATAAAGTCAAAATGTGAAGCAAAAAAAAATGATTGCTAAAGAATTTTTAATCTTTTTTTTTTCGACTATATTGTACGGCGACAGTTCTGGATTAATATACAGGGTGAATTTTTTCGATGTTTTCTATAGGGATCTCGGAAACTATAAGAGATAGAGAAACGGTTAAATGGGGAAAGAAGTGTAGATTTACGAGACGAATAAAATTCCACTTTCAAAGTTTTCAAAAAAGTCAAGGGTAACTAGATATTTTGAAAAAAGTAAAAAGGGTCAATTTTTCAAATCAATATATCTCTATTATTATAACAGATAGAAAAAAAACTGTAAAGAACAAAGTTTTAGATAATTTTATGTAGATTAATAAAAACTGATCAGAAAATTTTTATCGCCATTATTTTACGAGATATGATGCAAACTTACATTTTTTTAAATGGAAACTATAGTTGGCCATGGCCTCATTCAAAAGGTAATTTTTTTCTCTTTAATCCAATATGACAAACGACATAGTTATTTCTAAAAATGAGTGAGTTATAGTCATTTTAAATTTTATTATAAATAAAAAATGGGTAGCCATGAAAAAGATGAAAGTAAAACAAGTTACCCTTGACTTTTTTGAAAACTTTGAAAGTGGAATTTTATTCGTCTCGTAAATCTACACTTCTTTCCCCTTTTAACCTTTCTCTATCTCTTATAGTTTCCGAGATCCCCATAGAGAACATAAAAAAAACTCACCCTGTATATAAGTACGGAATAAAATCCGTTTTTAATCTAAGATATTTAACTGTTTTGTATAAATAGGTTTAAAACACTGACTCGCTGTTAGTCGAAACTATAGTCACGTGTAATTTTAAATAAAGTGGTAAAACAAAGTCATCTTGTCTCCTTCTTTTCTTTATTAATGTTCAATTGCTTTTACACTTTCAAATTTCTTGATCATCGTTATTAAAACATTTGCTACAATTTTGTTTATTATTTTTAAATAATTTTTAGTTTTTATTGGTCACGTTTTCGTTTGCTTTTATCGATTGTCAATTGTTTGTTTTGCAATTTTCTTGGAGCTGATTTTTTTAATTTCCAACAGTTTCAATTCTTTTCTGGAGTGACACTTGTTTTTGACAATTTCATTATTCAATTTTCAGTTACCTGTTGTTTTTAATAGTGTATCTTTCACTGAATTTATCGATTGTCAATTTTTTTTAATTCTAATAATTTTAATTGTTTTCTAAAGCGAATTTCTCAACTGTTTTACACTTTTGTCAGTTTCAACTCACTTTAAATATAACAATCAATTGTTTTTATTCGTCAAGCTTTTTAATTTTCTTTTATCTATTTTAAATTGATTTTTACAAATGCCTAATAATTGGAATTGTTTTCTAGAGTAATATACACTAGGATTTTTTACAATTTGAATTTTTTCATGAAGTAACTTTCGATTCTTTTAGCGTATTTGGCAATTTGTTTAAATAATTTTCAATTATTTTCGTTCATCAAGCTTGTTAAAAGTGTCAATTTTTCGTCCAAGTAATTTAAATTGTTTTCTGTTGCGACATTAAATTGTTTCAGCGCTTTGTCAATTTCGAGTCGAGTCAATATCATTCATTCTAATTTTATTGAAAAATTTAAGGAAAAATACTATGATGATATACTTCATCATACATTTTGAAATATAAATACTTAGTTGATTTGTTTGTATAATAATTGGATATTTTCGGCAACAAAACTTACTACACTAGCAAAACTAAAAAAAAAACTATCAAAACATTTATTTTTGTTCACATGACCATTTTTTTTAAATTTTGTTGCCACCGATGGGCACGCCCAATCATTCAATAAATTAAACGAATGAAGTGTTTCAACCAGTGTTTTATTTAATTATAACGTCTCCACGCACACGCACGATCTATTAGATAATTGAGATGAATGGTGGAGGCGTTTTGTTTCATTTTTTTTTTCGTCTAGATAATAACGAGTCCTGTCTGATGAGATCGGTGGCTGTTGGACTGGAACAACATATGTAATCATTGCAATTAGTTATAGTTATATTAAAAATTATGAACCGAGTTGCCGGAACTAATTGCAGCTTTATTGTCCTCGTATGATAAGTGTTTGTAACGGTAAACGTGTCTTGAGTTGTTTTGTTTTTGATTCGAGTCACGAAACGGGCGGATTTCTTAAGTTTTCTATTTTTTTGCCAATTAAGTACATGAAACGATGGATTGTGAGAATGCATAAATGAAATTCAGTTTCTAACATGAATTAAGATGGCAAATATAGAAAAAACAAGAGATTAAAATGATTATATTAAAATTAAATGCTACTTACCCGAGATATCTCGGGCAGTAGCACATTACGTTCAAAATAATTGTGCGGGAAGGGGTTAAGAGAACTAATGAATTCGAGAATGATGCTTGTATGATGTTTGTATTTTAAAAGAATATTGAGATTTCGAGGGATACAGAATGTATTGATAAGGTTGATAAGGGATACATTAATGGGTTTTGCTGTAATGACTTCAATAATGACTAGTGTACGTACGTTGTGTGATGGGAAGGATCTGTGTGAATTTGTATAACAAATCGTTGTATGGGTTATGGAGAGGATTATTGGGGTGTCTTATTTTAGTAAGGGTTCGGATTGCGGAACTTTCAGCTAGTTGGATATGATGTAAGGTGAAGGGACGGTATTGTGTAAAAAGATTGAGCCATAGTCTTATAGGGATTGGCAAATTGATTTGTATATATCTTTGTCGATAGTTTTGACTTTTAATGGAATGGACATGAGGTTTGGAGAAGAATACAATTCCAAGATATTTACATGTGAGTGATGGAGATATTAGAGTAATTTTGTGAAAAGGGAGGAAAAGATTTTAAACCCTAATAAACCTATACGCTATTTGGAGAACCAATTTTGTCCAAAATGGAGAGGAGAATTAAAGTGTATTGGATTGGTATCAACACCGACTCAAACGCATTTTTGATGTCGAGGGAAGCAATAGTGGACTTGTGACCTTCGAGGTCTTCGAGAACTTTGTTTGAATATTGGAAGTAAGAAAATAAAGGGAAGTGTCGTTAATTTTTGTAGAAGGTAGTTGGGAATGCAGGTGTTGTGGGATTGTAGGATTTTTTAAAGGCATTCATATAGTTTGCCTATTTCAGGAAGGTGGGTAATCGGTCTATAACTTGTGTCACAGGAGGGTTTATTATCAGGTTTGGAGATACATATTATTACGCCCTTTTTTCATTCATCGAGTAAGTATTGGTTATAGTAACATTAGCTAGGGATTTTGAGGATACATTTGTGGATATTTTCGGATAACTTTTTGAGGATGGAACGATGGATATTTTCGTTAACTGGTGTATTTCTAGCAGAATGCAACACTTTAACAATCATCACTTATAATATCGTCAAACTGGGGTGAAGAGGGATAGACATTATTGTAAATGAATTATACCAGTTGTATATAACTATGTCACGGAATTTACTGTCAAATGGAAATTAACGTACGTAGCGTTTGATAAAGTGTCTATTTTTTAATAACTGTCCTGTATGTATTGCCTTGCATGCCATTGATTTGTTTGCAAGTTTCTGTCTCTTTTATATTCGGTTTAAACATTCCATATGCTGACCATGCAACTAACCTAGGCGTTATAATTGATGACCCTTTTCGTCATAGAAAGCAGATTAATAAGTATATTTCTAGAGCATACTTTAATTAAAAAAATATATATCTTCATAAAGCCATTTAACTGTTAAAACAAAATTTTTTTTATCTGAGAGTCTTGTTTTGGTCCCACCTTAATTTTTGTTCTACTCTTTATCACCCAACAATTGATAATAATTCATGCTACCATATAAAGAAAGTCCACAATGCCTGTCCGAGGCTTATTTACAGAATTCGTAAATATGAACATATTTCTCACAAAATAGCAGATGTTGGTTGGCCAAGTATTGAGACAAGGAGGAAAGTTTAAGCTAAATGTCTGTTTTTTAAAGTTATTAATTTCAAAACCACTTCTTATCTTTATAACGAATTGACCTTTAGGGATGATGTGCATAATATTAACACTAGGTTTAGGGGGAGAATTTCTTCTCCTAAACACTCCACTAAGCTCTTTGAACGATCGTTTTCGTCTCAGATTTATAGATTATACAACTCCGATATTGATGTGTTTAATTTGCATAATATTACTACTCTAAAAATAACTCTGAAGAATGTATGCGGATGATATATATCCGCTAATTATGTATTTCTGCAGGATTAAATATAACACAATTTTGTTTTGTTTTAGTTAATAAGGCATATCTAGTTTATTTATAATTAATAATTATTATATTACATGGCATAGATTTTAGTTTCTAATATATTCTATCAGATGGAGTTTTTCACTCCATACTGAATTCCACCTTGTGATTGGTTGATTGTTTCTTCTCTTAGTATTAATATATAATTTTTTATAATGAATTATTATTTAAATGAGAACAAACATTATTATTATTTTTAGTTTTCTTATATCTTATTAGCCGCAGGATGAATTTGGGGAGTGGATATTTGTAATATTGTATTTGGATTTAAGTGTGAAGCATAATGAAGTCAGCTAAAAGGGAATTTAATTGAGATATTATAAGTGGGTTAATATTTGTTATGTTTTCAAAATGTTTGCCACTTCTTCGATATTGCAGTCCTGGTAGTGATAAATGAATTCAGGAGGGAGATGTGTTGATTGGAATTGGGTATCCAGGTCAAATTGGATATATAGGTGGTCAAAACAGAGATATGGAATGAGTTACTGCGTGGATAACATGACGGATGTTGGACCAACAAAAGATTAAATCGGGAGTTGTTGACTGGTTTTCATTCATTAAGAATGTTGGTGGCATAGGATTTCGGAAAAAAATAGAATTGAATGAGAATGTAGCTATTTAGCGGGATTTGGGTTTATCAATGTTAAAATCTCCAAAAATAATGATATGATCATAGGGGGAAGCTTTTGTAAATATTGTGTCATCAAGCGAAGAATAAGGATGGATATAAAGAAGGAACACATGTAGTGCGTAATGGGACAAGGAGAGTGTAAAATGGAGGCATTCATTCAGGGGATTATTAATACTTTAGGGATCAGCTTTACCGAAGGATATAGAAGGATACATGATCCTAGCGAATCTCCTCGCTGTTTTTCATTATCTTTATCTTTATTATATCTCTGCATTCCTCTATAAAATAAATATCACTAAAAATATATTACAAAATAATAAAATATACTCAAAATTTTGGCTGAAGGGTGGATGGGCGGAGTTCACTTCTTCGAAGGATTTTTCACTCAAACCCATAAATATCGATCATCAATGCTGTTACAGATATCCATTTATAAAGGGTAGGTCATCTAGTGGTTTCTTTTTAAATCATAGGTTTTTTGACACTGATAGTTTTTTCCCGCTCGAAATATTGACAGAATGTCAGTATCATACCACCACGGTATGAAATGAGTCGCTTTACGCTTGAACAACGTTGATAAATATTGCAAACTTATTTCCAAAGTGAGTGTGGTGTAGCTCAAACCGTTCATTTGTTGAAAGTTTTGGCCGAAGTGAATCACCCACCGCGCCTACTGTACGCAAGTTTATGCAAAAAGTTCGTGATACTGGCATGCTAGTGGACAACACTCATGGTCCTCGTTCTTATACGGTACGCACAGACGAGAATATGGCTGCTGTAGCCGAGAGTGTAAGACTCAATCCACGAACATCAACTCGCCGTCGATTTCAAGAACTCAACATTTCACGCACTAGCCTGAGGAGAATTCTGCACAAAAGTCTCCGATTATTCACTTACACTTTGTTATCGCTTCGCAGTTTGGGCTTGAATTGGATAACGATTTTGGGCGAAAAATCATCTTTTCTGACGAGGCGCATTTTCATCTGGGCGGCTACGTTAACAAACAAAATTGCCACATCTGAGGCTTAGAAAACCCATACGCTATTGCTGAGAAGCCAATGCATCCACAGAGAGTGACAGTTTGGTGTGGATTGTGGAGTGGCATCACTGGACCATTTTTCTTCGAAAATGAGGCTGGGAACAAAGTTGCGGTCAACGGTGAGCATTACAGAGCCATGTCATCAGACTTTTGTTTTACTGAAGTTGAAGACATGGATTTGGATAGGATAACCTCTGGTTCATTCAAGATGGCGCGCCATGCCACACAGCCCATACCACAATCGATCTTTTGCGCACCCAATTCCGAAATCGTGTTATCCAGCCATCTTGACGATGTCAATTGGCCGCCTCGGAGCTGCGATTTGACCCCTTTGGATTTTTTTGTGGAGAACCGTGAAGGAGCGATGTTATGCCAACAATCCAGAAAGGATTCAAACACTTCAGGCCAATATCATCTAAGCAATCGTTGAGCTATGTTACAGTCTGAAACCATCAACAAGGTCTTGGAAAATTGGAGTAATAGAATGCGCTTCTGCGAAGGCAGCCTAGGCAGCTACTTGAACGAACTTGTATTCCACAATGAATGAAAATGTTTGCTCTTACTAATAAAGCCTTAATACATGGAAAAAATAATTTTGTTCATTTTATTGCATTTTTTAAAAGAAACTTGAATCTGGCCCACCCTATATATTTATTAAAAATTGCGGATGGATTTTGGATTGAATTATTGTAATTGAAAGGTTCATTTGTCATAGTTTCAACGAGGAAGTTGTTATTTTTATAAGTGTGAAATTTATTTTTTTCTTCATAAAATTACATATATTTTAATGTGGTCATTTAAATCTGTTCAGAACAAACGAAAAAATCCCAATTGGAATAGCATTTATTGAATATATGTATTTTGTGATTAGTAATAAAAGTAGATAGTAGTTATTGGCCATTGACTACGTACTCCTTCCGCCGTGTTATTTGTGTTATTATGTGTGCAAATGAGCAAAACCCCCGACACTTTAAAGCGCCATTAATTGTATACTAAAGGCGAATCACCCATCCAATTACAGACCGGGACCAATGATGCTTCGTTTATTTATTAAATATTTGCCTGAAAAAAAAATGAAAATAAAAGTTTACAAATTCTGTATATTTTTTAATTATTTCCAGAAAATTAAGAAACAACACTCGCTTGCTAGTCTTTGCTCCGTGCAGACGTACGCTCTAGAGTTTTGTAAACCTTGTTAACAACGTGTGTTACAACAAACATATTAATAACAGTGACTGTTCTACGATAATGGCACCTACCTCAGATTCCGATGAGGAATTTAAAACGCCTAAAAAGAGAGGAAGAGGACGGCCCCGGAAGTACTCCGAGACATCTGATACCTCGGCAATGGAGGTAACGCAACAATCTACATCAAGCATGGGCCCCCCACAAACTGCAACTAACCCAGGTACACGAACTTTCACTAAAATCCAAAATTATAAACACGCATTTAACTTTTGCACCACAAAAGACATTAGCCGCCTCGAGATGGTGCAAATATGGTACACACACAATTTCAATAAAAACGTGCTACTAATTAAAACAAAACACGGCTTTATTATTAAAGCAAATTATGAAATACAACGACTAATAAACGATTTAAACACACTTAAGGCCGAAAAAGTAATAACTAAACACACACTCGCATCTCCGACCGCAAATGCAGAAAAACGCGACCACGTGTCGGCCCCGTCGTACAGCTGTATCATTAAATCGGTGGAGCTGGAAATAAAGGACACAATGATAAGCGAACATTTAAACGCAAACGGAATCACACACAGATATTGCAAGCGCATCATTTCCAAAAAAACAAACGAACCGACTTCACTAATAAGAATAATCACCGCTTCCCACGAGTCATACAGCTACTTATTACATAACAAATTCCCATACATGTGTAAAGTATACCCCGTGGTGGAGAGCGCAGCACCCGAACCAATCCCAACCCCGTGCAGTAAATGCAGCCTATTTACACATAAGACAGCGGACTGCACCACTGAAATAAAATGCTCGAAATGTGGAGGGCCACATTCGACATCCACATGCACCACATCGCTTCCAGAAAGATGCACTACGTGTAAGGAAGAGGGACACGCAGCATGGTCACACAAATGTAAAAGGCGACCAACCAAACCGATCGAGGGAATCCCAACGTCAAGATACATTTAACTAATAAAAAAACTATAGACATGGACAGGTCAGAGACTAAACATAATCGCGTTCATAAACCATTTTCACTCCATGATTACATTCTCGACACATACGCCACGGAAATTAACAGGCCTTCAGCCGTCGACCGCAATGAACTCCTAAAAAAACTCAAAAGACGTTTCATTGAATCATTCGAAATCGACACTCATGTTTCATTTTCAGGCAACCGCATGTTTATTGTGATGTTTGACCTTAAATTCCCCAATATCATCCCCATCGTCCTTCCCAACTCCGGTGTTTACACAGGTAATGTCCAGGTTAATAATGGCTAATATACGTGTCCTTTATTCCAACATTAATTCCTTACGTAACAAATCCCATCTTCTTGCCCATTTCCTATCCAACAATCCAATCCATATTAACCTCCTCGTTGAAACTAAAACTACAGAAAACTTCAATTTTAATAACTGGAAGAGTTTGCAAATACCTTCCACAATTGCAAACGAAAACCAACGAGGAGGTTCTATTGCTTCCTTTCACCCATCCTTAACATATGGAAAAGCTAACCCTCCCCGCATTAATAACCATCTGAATGAATGTCTCCATTTTACCCTACCCACGACTCATTTCACGCTTCACGTCTTCCTAGTTTACATCCATCCACATTCTTCTATTGACGATACAATTTTTACAAAAGCGTCGCTTTACGACCATTCAATTATAATTGGTGACTTTAACGTCAATAGAAGGAAATCCCGTCAAATCCAATTCTTCCTCTCTAATTCCAATTTCACCAAAATTCCAACTCCACCAACCTTCATCATGAGTGAAAGTCAATCAACAACTCCCGATTTAATCCTATGTACATCCAATATTCGACACCTAATCCATTCCATAAAATTAATCCCAGACCTATGTTCCGACCACCTTTCAATACAGTTTGATTTTAATACCCAATCCCAACCTACCTTATCTCCTCCAGAATATATCCATCACTACCAGAGTTGCAATATAAAAAAGGTAATTAACGACATAACATCGACATTTGATTTTACGCAAGACATTAATCCTAACATTATTTCCCAATTTTGTTCATCCCTATCAGAAACTATTTTATTGCATACCCCAAAACTAAAAAAACAACATTATAAATATCCCCTACCCAAGTTCATCCTTAGACTGCTGAAATACAAGAGACAATTATATAGAGACAGTAAATTCTACGAGGACAGTTCAATCAAAAACAAATTTAACAAATTAAATAAAGAAATTAAATTACTAATCACAGAATATAAAAAACATACATGGCTGGAAGCTTGCCAAAAAATAAATAACAGTCATGGAAAAACATATTGGACAGAAATAAAGAAGCTTTCCAAATATAAAAAATCAGACACACTTGCTAATATAAAAGAC
The DNA here is from genome assembly GCA_963969525.1 of Ontholestes murinus. NCBI lineage: Eukaryota > Metazoa > Arthropoda > Insecta > Coleoptera > Staphylinidae > Ontholestes > Ontholestes murinus. The sequence continues at coordinate 32,827,724 of OZ018392.1, read as the reverse complement.
CCAACTGACGGTTCAATACTGACTGACGATACATTAATAGCGAACGCATTTGCAGGACAGTTAGAGAGGACGTTTCAAAAATCATACAGCCACGAATACGACAACAACTTTTATAGTACAGTTACGGACTGGTTCAATTCATATGATAAAATACCCTTGCCCCCTCCAATCGACGATTCATTAGACGAGACCGATTACTACATACAACTGCACTCTGGTAAAAATTCTTCCCCCGGTCACGACAAAATTCCTCGTCTACTCCTAAAAAAACTCTCCCATGAAATCCATATGTTTATATTGAAAATATTCAATTATTGTTATTCCCATCAATTTTTCCCCACAGAATGGAAGCAAGGTATTGTAATCTGTATTCCCAAACCTGACAACGATCCCACCCTAGTATCCAGTTACCGCCCCATCACACTCCTCCCAGTCATTGGTAAACTCTACGAATCCCTTATTAAACAAAAACCCCTTCAATCCGCCAGCATCCACATCCCTGAATACCAGTTTGGTTTCCTGCCACAAAAGTCAACTTTACATCCTCTATCCATTTTAACCTCCAATATCCAAACCAATCACCTCGAAGGACATAAAACAACAATTCTTTTCCTTGATATACAAAAGGCTTTTGATTCGGTTTGGCATATTGGCCTCATATATAAATGTTTCCTGCTCAATATCCCTCGCCATTTAATCATTATTATTTACAACTTCCTCACCAACAGAACCTGCAAAATTAGAATCAAACAAACCTATTCCGATCCGTTTCCCATCCACCAGGGGGTACCACAAGGTTCTCCTCTTTCCCCCCATTATGTACAACATTTTCTGTCACGATATATTTGACTCCAACCCATCATATTTCCATCCCTCTAGATACGCCCTCCTCTTTGCTGATGACACTGCCCTGGTTACCCACGCCCCAACTCTCCAAGCCGCCCAATTATCCCTTCAATCATCATTCGATGCAATACAATCCTGGTGTTCCAAATGGCGTATGAAAGTAAACCCTTCCAAATACAAATTATTTATCCCTCACCATAAAATCACACCGAATTCCCCTTCTATTAATATCAACAACTCCAACATCCACCCCTCCAACCCCTGTAAATACCTAGGCGTCCTTTTCGATTCCAAACTTTCCTTTACGACCCACGCACAATCAATTAAGTCCAAAATTAAGATAAGAGCTCGGCATTTCCGTGCACTCACATATAAGAACAAAGGCATCTCCATTAAAACAGCCGTAAACATTTACACATCGATTTGCCGACCTCTTATTGATTACAGTGCGATCCTATTTAACCAAATCCGTCCTTCCACTCTCCAACACTTAAATGTCGCCGAAAGGTCAGCCCTACGTTCCCTTACTAAACTCAGACACCCTATTAATCCCCTACACAATCCTTCTAATGCGCTCCTATATGAAACCACCCAAGTCACCCCAATATCCCAACGTATAAATAGCCTAAATACCAAATTTGCCAATAACCCCTTCAATGTAACCCTACTCAATAAATTTTGCATTCCCAGAAACCCGAATATCCCCCCCAAACATAAACACCCATCACTCACACTACATCAATTCATTAGTTCGAATCATCCAGACGGTTAAGCTAGCTAGCAAAGATATTTATTTTTCACACAAACCTTAGAGTCAAGACAGGGCAGAAAGACCGATGGTCGATAGCCCAAACGGACAGACTAACCATTATTGTTAATCATTTGTATATATTTTTCAAAATTGTAAGTGTTCGAATAAAGATATTATTCTCTCTCTCTCTAAGAAACAACAATTTTTTTTACAAAGTATTCTACAGAATTTTATTTTCAGAAATTAAATACGAATTACATCAATTTTTTCAACATTAAGATTCATTCTTTTATATTTTTTATTTTTTTTAGAACAAATGAAAGAACAATCCAAATTCTTTAAAAAAATAAAACTGCTTCTTTTCTAATTGAATTTTTTATGTATTTGTTCTAGAATTTAATGCCTATTACAATTGATATATTTTTTACATATTTCAATTATTGAAAATAAAATGCAAATGCTTTACAAATTCGATATTTTTAAATGATTTCTAAAAATTAAAAAAACAATTAAAAAAATTGATCTTAAAATTTACGAATACAATTAAAACTAAGACGATTGTACACCAGAAAAAGAAAAACCAAAATTTGTTTATTTTTTAAATTTACTTCGAAATTTATTAAAGAAATATACAGTTTAATGATTTAAAAAAATTGAAACATTCTTAAAATAAAAATATATTCTTCACCAACACAAATTTCCTTAACTATTTTAACGAGAGAAAATTGATAACCATTTTTATTTGGGGTTTTTCATCTCATAAATTAAAAAAAAAATGACAGCCATTTTTATTTCGATATTTTGATTTGATATTTTTTTTACACTATTTTATCTTTTTAATAGAGGAAATAATAAAAGAAGAACATTTTTATAGCATTTATTTTTCGAACAAATTAAGTACGTACATTTTAAAATTCATATTTTATATTCTCGAAAAGCAATTGAAAAGTACAAAAAATTTAAAAGATCAAAAAAGTGTGTTTTGTCATGCATTTATTTTTTTTTTATTTCTCGCACAAATTTTTGGAATAAATTGAAAAATATTTTTAAAAATAATCGAAATTAAAAAAGAAACATCACGAATTTGTAAAATATTTGTTATTTAATTCAAATTTAAAAATAGAAAATTTGCAGGATTGGAAAAAGAAAAAACAAGAATTTTTAATTAAAAAAACACAAAGATCATCAATTTTTGATGAAAACAATAACATTTGGTTTTTATAGCAGTTTATTACTAAACAACACTATGCGTTTGTCACTTTTTACGAACGAAATTGAATGAAAAAGAAAATCAGTTGTATTTTGTATTCCATCTTATTAATTTTATCTTATTAAAAGTAACAATGATGTCTAAAACAATTGCTAGAGAGACTTTTCTTAAATATTAGTCATTAAAAAATATTAGAAATTGTTAAACTTTTATTGTAAATTAAGCCAAAAAAATATTAAAAGAGAACAGTTTAATGATTCTATATAAATTAAAAATTGCTCTATAAATAAAATGATTTCATGAACATACAATACAAAATGTTTTTTTTTTAAGTGAGGAGTTTAAACCAACAAACTTAACAGAATTAATAAAACCTAATGAATATCTAATTTATAATTATATTTCTCTTCGCTAATGAGACCCCAATTTGTTGAAATTGGTTTGTAACTATTGTAGACATAAAAAGTATAATCTAAAACTTACTTTAAATGTATCACGAAGTAAACGACAGTTAAACAATAATTCATTTTTAAAACTTTATAATTTCGTTATTTTTTTATATTTAAAAGAAAGGTGAAACTGGTGAATTAAAAATGTAATGCAAGCCAATTAAGGATAAGTTCTCTACGTTTTATTAACATCCATGGCTGTGGATGTTAATAAAAATTAACGAACGGCGATAAAATTTGCATTTTTTTCGTCGTTGGATACGTTGGAACGTGTAATTCGGGTGACATAATCAGAAAAGGAGTTAACTGGTCTACAAACAATGATGATAAAACGTGACATAGCCTTGCGCCTCTCGTTTAATCACGGCGAATTGCGTAATCCCGCAAATATTTAATCTCGGGACGTCCATCCGGAAGGCCGCGTCTGGGTGTAATTACCTGAAACAAAGTGCTCTCTTATTACTATTTTTATACAAAGCACACATACATACACTGAAAGAGTGTAACAAGCTATGGATGACAAAGGTTTTATATTGATATGAATGAATCATACAAATTGTCAGAGGAGTGATTCTGTAAGAAAAGGATATTGAGGGGTACAAATGAAGAATGACAAAGTCTGAATATTAGAATAAGCTCATGCATTTAGTGACATTAAAAAATATCAAATATCAAGGATTATGAAATGGAATCGGCTTTGTTTATGTAAGTTAATCCCGCGTGACTTGCTGTTGTCAGTTTGTAATTGGTTGTAGAATGTTGACCTTAATAAGAAGTTCACGTTATTAATGCTAATTACACGTCAATAATGTTCAGACTTAAAAGAAATTATTAGTGTTGATTATATTATCGGTATATTACAATTACTTTCAATTTTGCTGTTATAATTATGCTATCAGAAGTACATTACAGTCCATTAACGGATTGTAGTTGACGTGTAATTTGAATAAACTAGTAAATAGTGATGTGTTTGCCTTTATTTATAACTTTAATTGTCCAGCATATGCAAAATGGATATTCCTCTTATTTAATCTAAAAAACAAGATATTGTTTATGTTATTATCTTTAAAGATAATTATATGAATAATTTATTATCCAAGATGGTGTTTAGTGAAGTTTAAAATTTCGAAAATGTGTATGAAATTTTGCTGTACTTATTGTACTGCAAAATAATTTGTAATGTTATGTTATGATCTTTAAAGATAAGAATATGAATAGTTTATTATCGAAGATGTTATTTAGTTAAGTTTAAAATTTCAAAAATTTTACTTGCAAAAATCTCACGTTTCTACAAAATAATTATTTCCGTTTTTTAAATACTTAAAATTATTTGATCATAAAAATAGTTGTAACGTGCCAGTTTATTGTTTATTAAGATTATTTTTTAGCATTGAATTATTGTATCCCCGCCAACAGCATGCAAGTACTGGTTTTAATCTATTTTGACCTCACCAGTGTAACGTTGAAGAAGTCAGAGAAACTAAGTTTTAGTGCGAAGTTTTAGTGTAACGCTTTAGACAATAGAGGTCACCTTAATAGTATTATTAATTGTTTGGATGATATTGCCACATTCTTGTTAAACGTTTTTTTTTTCTTATTTTTTATTGTATGAAATAATACATGTTATCTAGCGGATAAATAAATGGATGTGGTTAATTTAAACATCTTGTAGTAATAAAGTGTAGGGCATTTCAATGTATTTGTAATTTAACATATTTATTATGCTGCTATTAAATATTGCAGAGTGTCAGTATTATAGTGAGTAGGTCATGTATGATTTCCCGCAGGGGTGGTTGACGTGCACAGCCATTTGGGAGTAGCGACCCCACGTACCCGAGCCGTTCATTGCACACACACGCACATCTCATACACACACACACACACACACACACACACACACACACACACACACAAACACAACGACACTGACACCCCGTGATGTTATGCCTGATGGCGTTTCCGCGGGGTGACACACACACACACACACACACACACACACACACACACACACACATACACACACAACGACACTGACACCCCGTGATGTATGCCTGATGGCGGTTCCGCGGGGTGGCACACACACACACACACACACTCATCATACATACGCACACATCACCGACGTAGACGACACCCTACACCCCGTGAAGTAATGCCTGACGGCGGTTCCGCGGGGTGTCAGGGTCGACTTGGGGAGGTGGTTTTTAGTGGGTATACCAGTATAGTTCTGGGGACTCCCACACTCAGTCTTTAAAAGATTTTCCACCTCCCAGGCACAAAAAAAAAAAAAAAAAGGTCATGTATGATTGCTGCAATGCAATAAACGAAAACATTCGTAGTAAACAATTGTCGAAGAAAGTTTATTTATAGAAAAGGAATAAGGCGAAAGCCATCGCCGCTCTATTTAGCACCAAACGCACATAACAAGAATTATTTATCATCGGCAATTTACATCATTAAGCGTATGAATAGCGATAAGAAAAAGTATCGAAACTAGAGTTCAATACATATTTTCTTTCCCAGACAGGCCATCATTAAATTTAATTTATAAATTACATCGATTTCGAAAAAATTAGTGTGAAGAAACTTTGATTAATAATAGTGCCCTGAATTTTGCCCATTTGCGGTGCTTCATTCAGATGTTTTCCACAGTAATTACAGTGTAGAATGATATTTTTTTCGTTTGATTGTTTGATGTGTAAATAATAGCGTTGTCGGCGAACATTAAATTGTGATTAAATTGTCGCTCATGGGAAAACGCACGAATTCTTTATACTCGAAAAGTTTCGTCGGGTCCGTTATTGTTAGTTCCGAGTGTTGTAATTTAAGCTTGTTTTATTTTTTAATTGATTATTAGTGAAATACTGTAGATGGTAGATTATATGAATAATCAGACAAGCACGCACTTAATTTTATTGATAAAGAAAAAATCTACATGAAATACTTCTTGAAGATCGTTTGAACAAATGTTACCTCAGTTTATCAGTACCAATGATACATGGCAACAAGAAATGTTGTTGAGTTGAGTTGAGTTTTAAATATTAAGATTGCTGAATTGGTCGAGGTGGGGCTATCTAAAGTCATTAGTTTACATTACTTCAGTGGAAAATATTGTTGCTTTGCGAAATCGACTAATAGCATGGTTAACACAATAAGCTGGTGTTTTTGAAAGAGTTTGGAAGATTTGATTTGCCTTCTAGCTAGAGGTAGTCATTTTCAACAGTTCTTGTAGATTAAGAAACTACACGCAATTTTTGGTAATAAAATGTTGTTATTGTCAAAAATACTGTTCACCCTGTATCTTGGAAACTTATACCCTTCTATCCGCTAAGAGGGTTACCTATATTATAATGTAAACTAACACTCATTTGATTAGCTTAAATCAATTAAACAAGAACTCTGCTGTAATTCTTTGAAAACCAAAAGAGCATCAAGGACAGATTTATATGTAAGTTTTACTAAATTAATATTTATGTGACTATAATTATATATTTATTTTATTTGTCTCTACCCCACCCTCCAGTTCTTAAAACATTCACGAAACTTGTAATGAACGCACGTTTAGTTTTAAACTTTTTATTGCAAAAATAAAATAAATGTGTTGATTTTGAAAGCTAAGTTATAAATTAATTATAGGCTTTATAATAAATCGTGTTCTATTAACATCTGGGCAAAACAAAAAAGTATTTATATTGATTACGTCCGGATTTTGTGGATCAACTTTCTCCATTTATTGTTCGTCTAATCAATTCTAAATTAGGGTACAAATACTAACAATCAAATACGCGATGAATAATCTCTAGTCAAACGAAAACACTGCATTAAACCCATTTATAAGTAGACTTTGGAAATAACTCATTGTTTTCTAATCAAAACAAACTTTCAAATTATATGAGTAAACATTTAATACTAATTATTAATTGTAATTGCATCAGGTTTATTTCTTTAGTTCAAAATGATAAAATTTGTTTTGTCCCAATTTATCAGATATTTACTTTGGATATGTTATCTAATCGGTTTATTTGTACATTGCGGGTTTTGCAATCTTTGTTTGATTCGAAATTAATGTTGATCAATCGCTGTTATCGGAAAGATCATGGGTGCAGTTTATATTTCTTTCTATTTTAGACTTATTTTTTTCAAATGCAATTCTCTTGATTATTCACATCGTTTGTTTGAAGGACAGCGACACGTCATCCGATTAAGGAGATGTCTTAATAAGGGGGGCGTCTACAGATTGCCAACGACCTTTTAAGTGCGCTCAATTCACATAATCGTGCACGCAATTGTACCAACCCGGCGATAAATTTCCCTAGACGCATCTCGCTCACGTCTAATCATCATCAGCGTAGCTATTTTCTGAGCGATGGTTTATTTATAAACATTACGCATGCACGATCGTTTCGCGGAATCATGTATTAGCACAAAACGTACATATATATTTTTCAAAAATGATATTCATAGTATTAACTATGACATCACCAGCTTAGATAAAGTGCACTGTAATCGAGGTTCGGGTTAATTCTGGTGTGGATACTAGTGCAGCCTTGCGTGGCTAAATCTGGACGATCGCCAGGAGTCGATAGTCGACCGAAAAAAAAGACTCAGTGGAAATGTCAGTGAGTAGTCGTTGCTAAAACGGTCGTTTAATGTTAGAAAGTAGAAACGGAAATGTAACTTTAAATAACTTTTACATGATAAAAAATCGAATAAAATTTAAACCGTTTTTAATTAGAAATAATATGTATTATTTTTGTATATTCAAGAAAAAAAACTGTTGTTTAATGTCATAGTAGAGTTGAGAAAAAGACAGTAAGCGCGGGGACACATTCATCCATGCCCTACGTTCAATGTCTTTTTTGAATTGTCAAAGTTATTGTAAGGTATCAGGCATTTAATGGTGACAAATATAACTATTTATATTAACCCTTTAGTGCCTGACGGTACTTAGAAGTCTAGCCGTTATTAATATCCATTATTTAGTTATTTTAACGTAATTCGACCGTTGCTGCCCGTTGGTACTTGCAGGGAACACATAGCATTGGAATTAGTGCGCAGCCGTGATCTGCTATACGCATATGTCGTGACTATCAGGTTAGAAATTGTAGTGTGTTGATTGTACCACGTGTGTGAATTTCTGGTAAGTTGAATCTATTGTAAACTTTTATTTATAAATATATAAACAGTATAAATTGTTTATTTGCGTATATTAACAATTAGTTGATATTTGTAAATATAAGTGCATGTATTTTTAATTTATTTTTTGGTCTTAGAAGTGCCTTCAGGAATGGAAGACCAAAAAATAAAATGGTATTATAAGAAGCCACTATCTCAAGCGGAGTTACAAGAATTGGCAGATAAAATATTATTAGAAGATATACCATTAGATAATAGTTTTTTAACTGATGAAGAATCAGATGGCGATAATGAAAATAATCAGTAAAGAAATAAAGAATTGCCACATTTTTGTGACAATGAGCAAATGCATTCTACCACAAAATTATTCGAAGATAGTAATAACGAAGCCATTAGTCAAAGTTTTTGGGTCTCAATGTAACCTAAAAGAAGACAAAAATCTAAAAAGAAGAGACTATGATTATCGTATTTCAAACACAAACATATCAGTGTTCAAATGGAGAGATAATCGAGTGGTACATTTTGCTTCAAACTATCATGGATCAGAGGAAGTCAGCATACAAAGAACGCAGAAAGATGGTCCCAGAATGTACGTATCATGCCCATTAGTCGTTAAAGACTATAATATCAACATGGGTGGTATTGATAAGGCGGATCAACTGCGAGGAACCTACGGGATGAATCGTCGTTCGCGGAAATGGTGGCACAGTTTGTTTTTGGGATTTTTGGAAATCGCTTTTGTCAACGCATATATTATTTACTGTGAACGATTTGAAAAAACTTCAACGTTAGAATTCTGACGGTCCATTACTCTTGAATTCATAGCAATGAAGGAGTGCAAGGATCATAGAAAAAAAATCTACCCCTCTAAAAGCCATTGCAAAACGCAGAAAATATACATATGACGAAAATAGAGGCAGGTGCGAATTGTGTAGTGCCAATGCATTTCAATAAAACCACACAGCAAGTGTAATACATGTGATATCTTTTTATGCAGCAACGAAAAAAAATGCTTCATGGAGTACCATTATGTGCAATAATTATTGACGATTATATTATATGACTTATGTTTGTCCTTAGAATTTTATTTTGCGTTTTTTGTTTATTTTTTACTTTTATTCGTTAAAAGCTAAAATTAAACATATTCAAATGAATACGTTTTAAGTTCTTAACTACTGATGGTACTTATAAGTACCATTTTTACAAACCACCCAAAAATAAAAAATAAAACATAAAATAAATTTTTTTTCGTTACTTTTGACAATAATATCAACAGAAATAAATAATAATTAAAATGTATTTTTTTTAGTTAAATACAGTTTTGGGCATTAAAGGGTTAAAGGTGGGTCCTATACAAATACATTTTTCCTTCATATATCAAAAAAGTTTTGTAAAAACGCATATGTCTATATTATAATTAATAAAGAGTTTCGATAATAAGACTGCTTTAGTCTTCTGGATACCGAAAACTTAAGAGCAATTCAAGTTAAAATGCATATGTAAGGTGAGTGGGTGGCCACTATCTTAAGCTCCGATCTTTAAAACATACGTAAGAGTGAGTTGCACATTAATTATTTTAATTTAATTGTGAGGAATGTATTTTCAAACAAATGTTAAATTTGTATGCTCTCTTGACAATTATTTCTAAAAAAATATAAATGATTTGATATAACGGTTTTTTTTAAACATAGATTTTACATTTAAATAATTAATATTATAAGTTTTCACTCCAATTAATTTACATCGGCATATTTTAATGAAAGAAAAACGCACGCAGAGAGTAAAAATTGCAGTGAAAGTGCTCAGCGGTGCATAGCATAGCAGCAGCAGCACCTAGTGCCCCCCAGATGAGTAATTCTTTGGATGCAAATTGCCGACCATTAATATTTATGCGGTCGATTAATAATTGCGAGTGAAGAAAGAATGAGAGAAATGGCATGACCTAGAAGAACGCCATTGTGCCGTGCTTCGAACTGTAACGGTGCACTTGATTAATCATTAACCACTAAGGCAGCAGCTGACACACTTTGTTGCTCATACTTACGGGACCCGACACGTTAATTGTTTGCCAACATCAAACGGATTATTATTCAGCGAATTGATGCGATCAATATAATAATTTGTTCAATTTTGACCACTTATATATTTAATAGAAAACTAGAAAAATATTAAACATAAAAAAGGATAAAAATATATAAAATGATCAATTTATTTTCAACTTTTCTTATTTTTTTAAGTATGAATTTGTGCTTAATCAAATAATATTATTAAATATCATATGGCGCAGTCGGTTGGATCTCGCAAATAAATCCATATTTAAAAAATCAATACTCAAAACTTATTACTTTGGATGTCTCTTAGCTCTAATAATTATGTATCTATTTTTTCTATCCTAAGCGAGTCGATTCATAAGTCGTTACAAGAATATTAAATATTTGTCCAATAAGTATAGTTACACCGTTGCTTTAAAAAATTATTTTTTTTTTTCAAAAAAGTTGAAATATAATAATAAGTGTATAAAAAAATTATGATGTATCCACATTTTTTTATTTGCCTTTATGAATGTATGTACTTTCCAGTTTGTTACTGCAAAGCATTTTCAACTATTTCAATGGGTTTTTTTTCTCGTACGTACTGCAAAGTGTTATTGAACTTTCTAATATATAAGAGTTGTGTACTTCTAGATACGGTCGGCGATTTACAATAACGGCCGATAAGATAACGAGTTGAAAAGGTCCATTTGTGTCGTTCCCATTTCGGATTTTATTACTTCTGTTGACGTAGGCAGTTCGCCTATTCATCGATTCGTTCATTCATTTAGATGATTTAAAGTTTATTTTATTAAAATGAATGGTGCGATTGAAATACAAGAAACACATTATCTGTAACATCAGTTTGCTATCAATGCAGATAAATAAGATATAAGCGTATTGGTAAAATCAAGTGACCCAAAATGTATATTCTTATAATAGAAGGGAAATTTGAAATTAGTTAAAACAATGATAATACATACAGTTTACGTTTGCTAGGTATTTAAAAAAAAATAATTTATCGCTAATCCCTTTATAACAAATAGTTTTAGGGAGAATTAATTATACACTATTGGGCTAAAACATAGGTCGGTGATGAATTCGAATTTATTGTAGCTAACTATAATCTTCCTTTGCTCTCATTTCACTAACTTTTTCTTAAGATTGGCACAAATCGTAATAAATCGTATTGTTGGTCGTAAGAGGCAACTTGCCTGACTGGTAATGTAGCTGTGTAGGAAAAATATGGAAAACATTTCTTCTTTGGTATGTAAATTAGAGCAGTCGGTAGGATCTATTTATATGTATTTAGTGTGTCCGTCAGTATTTTAGGGTGAAATAAATTAGGTCAATAATAATATACAACTTTCGAATGAAGCATGCATCATTTTATAAACTCACAGTATCTTTAAGTCTTAATATCATTAATTAAAACAAATCATTATAAAATAAAATAACAATTCTATAATAGCTTTAATTTTTTTACTGAGATATTTATTTACGTTTATTAAACAGATTTATTATATGTAATTGTCATATTCCCCTTCTGAACTTACACATTACAATAATTAGTATCGATTCCACTTGTTTCGAACGTATGTTAGAGAGCTTAAAATTTGAATAACATCTACTTCCATGCCCGCCCCCCAAACACGCCCATATTTGCATAATTATGTAACATCAAACGCACACACGCGCGTTCACGCACCTACAACCAACTAATCTACATTTTACATTAGCCAGAAGCCAATTAGCGGCAACAGCATGGAATTTATGAATTTACGCGGTTAATCCACCCCTAGGTGCTCCGACAACGTTCTTCATTTGCATATAAAATGTACCCCTCGCGTTACAACGAAGTAAGTATTTTTTTGGAGTTACAAAAGACACATTTCTCTGAAATTCTAAGAATGGATAATTTTTTTAAATTAAATTTTTAATCAACACTACAACAACAAACCTCAGATAAAAACATCAAAAATTAAACGGATAAATAAATCGTTCAATATTTGGTATTTAAATATCAAGCTAGAGTTTGGCTTGAAAGACGCTAAACTCTAGCTTGATTTACGTGAAACCAATGAGAAGACAGGTAAACGCAAAATTAAATGTTCAAAAAATGGCATTGCGATTGTCAAAGCGGAGTTCTTCGAAAACACTATTATTTTTTAAATTCGCCAATTTTCATTTTTGAAGTTAAACTTGAAATTCAATACGTTAACGCTGTATGAATGATTAAATTAATGTATGGATTAAATATGAATATAAGGGTTAATACTAATAGAGTTATATTACATTAAAGTGACGGTCATAAATGATCTCTTAAAACTGTCTGTCAAGATGATTTAAAATCATCCAACAGTTTTTCAAAATCATAAATCATCATTTATGTTTATTTAGGATAATCTAAAGGTTATTTAAAACTTTTCAAGGGCAATGGTCATTTAAAATCATTTAAGATCATCAAATGGTCATTTACTATCTTTTTAGGTCATACGAAGATCATTAAATAATCACTAACAGTTATTTAAGATCACCCAAAACAATTTAAAGCTATCCAACGGTCACTCGAAGGTCACCAACGCTCATTTAAAAACATGTAGGATCATTGAGTTTTCTGACCATCATTTGAGCTCAACTAAGGGCAATTTGCAAGTTATTTTAAATGATTCAATGGTTATTACATGTTTATTTAAGGTCATACAGCAATCATTGAATGATCATTTAAGACAGGGGTGGGGAACCTATTTTCTGCCAAGTGCCATTTGGAAATTTATAACATCATTCGCGGGCCAGACAAATAATAATAATAGTTGTTTTAGTTTTTATTGTTCAACAAAAAAATACAAACATAAAATATATCCATTTTTAAACATAATTAACTCATCCTAATCCTAATATAATGGCTGAAACTGCCTTTCTTTACTGAGTCGTGTGTAATTAGCTGATATTGATGATATGGCTACTCGCAACTGATTTTCCAGGTTTACGTCGGTCAATCTGGAACATAGTCGATTCTTTGCGATCGTAAGTTTAGAAAAGAACTACTCGCAACAGTAAGGTGTTCCAAATCCAGACGCATATTTCAATGCATGTCTCCTCAAAATGGGAAATTTATCATTATGTATATAACGTTTATAGAACACAAGCAGTGGGAGATTATTGTATCTAGCTTCCAGCTCAACATTAATTTGCAGCTGAATGATTTCGTGTTGGAGGTTATCAGGCACCTCAGCTGGTTCCACATTGAACGGTGTAGCAAAGATGTTCAATTCAATTTGCTTACTTTTCACGTCCTTAAATCTTTCATTAAATGCGTCAATTAGTTTCGCACATTCACCAGCATACTCAAGTGTCGTAGAATTCTTTTGTCCTTCCAGCGTAGGGAAATGCACCGTGTTATTTCTTTCGAGTTGCACTTTCCACAGCTTTAATTTAGCTTCAAATGATTTTATGTTTGAAAGTAGGGTGCTGAGAAGCTAGTTGGGACCCTGCAGTTGACGTTTAGCTCTGACAGGTACTTAGTAATGTCCACCATGAACGCTAGATCACACAGCCACTTGCTATTACTGAGTGCTCTGGCAGGTTTTCAATTCATCTCCATGAACTGCTTGACTTCATGACGCAGTTCGTAAAACCTCATGAGCATGTTCCCGCGACTCAGCTACCGTACTTCACAGTGATAAACAAGATCACCGTACTCAGAGTCAAGGGCATTCAGAAATTTCTTAAATTGGCGGCCCTCTGCTTTTGATAAAAATTAATACATGACACTACTGTTGACATCACATTGTCGAGCCGCAACGACTGTGCACAGAGACTTTCTTGATGTATGATACAGTGGCATATAATTAAATCAGTTGGATCAAGACTAAGACGATTCATTTCTTTCATTACAAATGCAATTAACCCTTTCTGCAATCCAACCATGGCTGGAGCGCCATCTGTAGTAAGGCCACTTAACTTTTTAAAGGTTAACTCAATTTTCTTCATAGATAGAACAAGTCTCTCATACAAGTCCTCACCTGTTGTAGTGCCATGCATGGCTTCCAGTGACAGCAGTTCTTCTCGCGTGTCAAACTATTCCACGAACGAACACGGCCAGTTGAGCAGGATTTGTTATGTCCGTTGTCTAGTCGCAAGCCAGAGAGAAAAATTGGAAATCTGCAGATCCCTTCAGTGTGTTTTTAATATCTTGTGCTAAGTCAGTAATCCGATCTGAAATGGTTCTCCGAGACAAACTAACACTCTGAAACAATGCTATCAACTCCGCAGCAGCCACCATGCACTCTTTCACAAACTCTCCCTCTACATGAGGCCTTAGTTTCTTTGCGATTAGCTCGCTCACTACATAACTTGCCTGAATAACGTTGTCATTGCCACCACGAGGCTTAGTGATAACGACTTTTTGTGAGTTCAAACTCTGCTGATAAGCTTTGATTTTATCCAGGCGCATTTGGCCTCCCAATTCATTTAAATTTGCATGTTTTGTGCTGCAATGACGCTCCAAATAAGCCTTTTTCATAACAGCTAACGCATCCCCTTTCACCTCAACAAAAAAATAATCATGTGTCCATTTTTCTGGAAAAGACCAACATTCTGTATCCACTTTTCTTTTCTTTATGCTCGCCATTTGTAGGGTGTCCACCATATAAGTTTTAATTTCTAATCACACACGTTTACGCACGAGAACCAAGAAGAATGACGAACAATCACGCATGTGCAACAAGGAAAAATACACAATCCCCTCACGAATTGCAAAATACGTCAACACGATGTCTGTCAGCAGTCAGCGTATTATCACTGCAACATGAACGTATTTACTCGTGAGCCCGATCAAATGACTCCACGGGCCGGAGGTTTAAGATAAACAGTCACTATTCAACGGTCATCTAAGATCATTTTAGATCTTTCAACGATAATGTAATGGTCATTTAAAATCATACAACGGCCATTCAAAATAACTTGAGGTCATCCAACAATCACTCGAGAGTAATTAAGGTCTTCAACGTTCATTTAAAAACATTTGAGGTCATCCAATATAAATTCGAAGTTATTTAATAAAATGATTCAATGGCCATTTAATGATTACTTAATATCATCCGGTTAGATCTATGGTCATTTAAGTCTATTTAAGATTATTCAATGACCATTTAAAGTCAACTAACGGTCATTTATTTTAAAGTAATTTGAGATTATTTAATGAATATTTAAGGTCATCTAATTCTCAGTCAAGGCCATCCAATGATTATTTGATGTTATTAGGGCCATTAACGTTATTATTGATTTTAAACTATGTATTTGATTATTAGAGAGGCCATTAAACGTTTATTTGAGATAATTTTGTCATAATGACAATTTAAGGTCAGTTGATGATCTTTTAAGGCCATCCAACGTACATTGTACATTTTAAATCATTTAAGGTCATTAATTGACCGCTTATTTATTTTTTTAAGGTCGTGTAACTGTCATTAGAGGTTAAGTTCTTCGACGACGATCTTTTAAAATCATTTAAGGTAATCTGACCATCGCTACAATGGTCAAAACAATAGTAGGCCTGATGACAGACCACTGCAAGCTCAACTAACATATGAGCAAAATAGGCCTGGTGGAAGAAGCACCATACAGATTTTGCCTAGAAGAAGAAGAGGACTCGTTCCACATCCTATGTCATTGCGAGGGCCTAGCAAGGATTATACATCAAAAGCTTGGCACCACAAACAAAAGCGCGGAGAGCTATACCCAAGCCCCACTGGCAGGCCTAATAGGACTAATCAAAGTGGTGGAACAGGCGCGGGGCCACCCGTATAACATCTAATCTGACCATCGCTCCAGGTCATCCAATAGCCATTCGAAGCCATTTAAGATTATCCAGTAGTCATTTCAGTTTTTCCAAAGGTCATTAATGGTTGTTTGAGTTAATCCAACGGTCTTATTAGTCTATTTAAGGTCATCAACACGTTAACCGCCACATGTACCACCGGCGGTCATAGTCGCCTAAATTCAATATATTGGGTTGTCCGGAAAGTTCGTGCCGATTTAAAAAAAAAATTGAAACGCAGCTCATTTAAATTTTGGTATAGATTTATGAAATTATATAGGTACCATTCTGTTCCACAACTTTTCTCCATCTTTCATGCAACTTGAGAATTCCGTCCTTCCAGAACCTCTTAGGTTTTTCGGCAAAAAAAAATTCTAAAGAAATTTTTATCTAAACCAAAGAGTTGACAATTTTCCCATTAAGGGAATTTTGTAATTATTGGAAAGGGTGGAAATCCGAGGGCCAGAGGTCTAGAGAATACGGTGGATAAGATCAAACATCCCAACCAAACTCCAATAATTTTTGTCGAGTTGTCAAAGACACATGAGGCCGGGCATTGTCCTGACGAACTGTCTTCAATTTCTCTAAATGAGAGCAATACTTTTCTAAATTTTTTGTTTCATTATTTGGTAAAAGCTCATAATAAAGGTTTTCTTTCCAATCCCACCAGACACAGAGCATTACCTTCTTCGCTTGAAGAACGGCTTTTGAGATGATTGAAGGTGGTTCATCACGCTTTCCCCAAGACCTTTTACGCTAAACGTTTTTATAAATTATCCATTTTCATCCCCCGTTACTAATTGCTTCAGAATTGGTGTCTCCTCGTTGCGTTTGTAAAGCATATCTCAAATAGAGATGCGATCCAACAGATTTTTCTCCGTTAAATCATTTGGAGCCTATACATCAAGACGGTTTGCGTAGCCACGCTTCACAATATGGTCGTGGATGGTTGATTTTGATTAATTTAGCATTCCTGCTATTTGATGTAATATTGAATGTGGATTATTCTCGATTTCTGCTTTAATCATATTGTCCTTTATGGTGTAAGGCCTACCCGCGCGTTCTTTATCTTCAAGGTCACAATTTCAAGCTTTGGACCAAGCGAACCACTTCCGCACAGTTCTTTCGGCTACAGCACCTTCACCACAAACAGTGCATATCTTATTTGCCGCTTCTGTGGCATTTTTGTTCTTTTGAAAAAAGAAAAGCATTAAATGCATATAATGCACTTTATTTGCTGCCATATTCTAAGGCGTATAAAACTGATAAAAATTAACGAATCGTAACCAATTTTTTTTCCAAATATGGCCTGAAGTTATCTCTTTTAGAAGAGTGGTATATTCAGGTCTGCTCTCATGCTACCTACTGAAAATCGGCACGAACTTTCCGGACAACCTATTACATACAGGATCGCTTGGCGGTGAAAGTGTTAAAAATATTCTTCCCAGAGTTGAATGCTTAGATGATGATATTTTTGAAGAGTAATTTTTTCCAATACTGAGCACCCTGATGAGAAAAAATGGAAAACATAGTAAAAACTTAAATACATTTAAAATAATACAAACAACTTTGTTTTATTCAAACTGTATCATAAAATCAGAAGCTTCCACAGTCGTGTTTTAAATCAAATTAAAAAAAAAATAGTTTTAATTGTGAAGATAGCATCCTTCAATGTCTGTTTGTTTTTTTATAGGAAACACAAAAATGGAATGCCTAAAAATTTCCCATTAATAAGGTGGCGTAATAAATTTTTGAAATTTACAAATTTGTAAAAGTAATAGAAATCTACTTTATTCCTCTAAACCTAAATATCTTTTTCATTTTAGTTATCGATCTGTATAGATGGCGAGAAAAATTCCCTTGGTTTCGAACAGAAATTAAACAACACATATCTTTCCATCATGTTAGTTATGATGTTGACCAGGCACACCCTCATTAGCCCAGTCTTTACAAGTTTGTTTGTCAGGCAATTAGAGGCAATCTCGTTCCGTCTGGAGGTCCTCAACGAACCAGTAATTATAACTCTGCCGAGACAACAGTTAAGAACGAACGCAGATTGCAGTCAATTTCTGCGTTGGCAAGAAATATTTTTCACCAACCAATTGTTAGAACGCTATCGGTAGAGACGACGAGGGCAATTAACTCAGTAACAAGCATGAAAATTAATTACGTAATTTTAATAGTGAACATTCGCATAATTACACATCCCTGTTCTTATATTTCTCACCCTTCATAGATAAAATATATTTATTTTATTATTAAAATCGACCAATTTAAAAACATCGTAAATCCGGACTTAAATTAGGCGATTAATTCATTCAGAAAGTGAAAGCGAGTTACGCCACACCGCTTGAAAAAAAAGTTTATACATTTCCACACGCGCAACTTTTGTGGGAATTAAACTTTCGTAATGAGTATAAAAAAATACGGCAATTATCGCCTAGAATCGCCAAACTCTCGCGACACGGGACAATAACAATCGAGTCGACTTTTATCCTTTTCCATACCTTATGTGTTAGAAAGTGTGAACAATAATCGTTACATAATTAGTTCCGTGTTGAAGTTTTAGAGTGAGAGAGAAGTGACTACTGCGATCATTAAAAAATAAACAATTGATGAGATCATGCCATTTAATGGACAACTGAGTGCATTTCAATGATAATTCACAGTATTTTATTAGCATTGATTGAAATGTTTTGACTTCGAAACAGCGTCGTAATCTTATGCAAATGTTTTAAATAGGATTGATTTTTTATTGATA
Organism: Ontholestes murinus; assembly: GCA_963969525.1. Classification (NCBI taxonomy): domain Eukaryota; kingdom Metazoa; phylum Arthropoda; class Insecta; order Coleoptera; family Staphylinidae; genus Ontholestes; species Ontholestes murinus. The sequence goes on along the minus strand of OZ018392.1, from coordinate 32,808,720 downwards.
TTTCGAAGCATGTGGTTGTGATAACACTTCTTTATGCGACTCGTCTTTCTTATTATTAGAATTTATATATTTGAAAGTAAACTATTTTAAACCTTTTGTTTCCCTCCTGTTTTTGCCTTAGAACGGGTAATCTTCAAATGTATACAATCTAATTACTGGAAGAAGAAATCCATCAATAATTTACCAAAATCAAAATCACATCATTTGAAAGTTTCTAGATTTCAAAAATCAATTTCAATTAGAACATTGGAAAATAATACTATAAGTATAAAATCTTGGAGATCAAGTTCACCATGTGATATAATGCTGGGGTATTACTAACGAGCACGACCAAATCGTAAAGATCGAGTTCTACAAGGATTCAATCCTTGATTCAATTCACTGCATCTCCATCGAATGAATGGGTAATTCTTAAGCTAACATATTTCAACTTAAATTTTAATAAGTTATGAATTGTACTATTTAGTAACTACACTTATACCAACAATGTGTAGTTTCTTTAAACTTCATTCTCTTCAAGATGTACGTACCTCAAAGTATCAATTGATGATGTTTGATAGACTTTTTCTGATTATTTCAAGGCAATCGAATAATTAGGAATATGACAAAACACCTTTTTTTTGCAGAACAATGAAATTTAACATTTTTATCTTCTCTTTGTTGTACAACTATGATGGATTGGATGAGCAGCGGAGGACGCATTGATTGCAATCAGCCTCATCATTATCATTATCGCGCCGGTCAGTCCCTTCTTTCCTGTGCTGTGCCAATAATAGCAGCCTCACACACCGGCCACAAAATACCCATTAAAACCTTTAAACCAGTATTGCGGAGGATGAGATCATCGCCGCGCTATGGCGTTACGAAATGGCGCGTTTCGAAATGGCCGGTGTGAAAGTTTAGCTAGCAGCGACGGACAGAGACTCGGCGGTCGGTTGGTCTGGGAGCGTGGGCATCACACCACCACATCTCCACCTCCTCCGTCTGTCCAGACAGGGAAATGCACTTTTTTGCATATAAAAATATGGTATACGTGGAGTAACTTTTAAGTTATGCCATAAAAAAAGACAAAATGCAGCATGTATAAAGTCTTCACATACACATAATCATTGCTTTCAAACCTACTGAGACATTAAATAGTGTAGATATACTACTTATTTGTGGAAGGGCGTGGGTTAGATATGAAGAACACTGAGAAACAGTGAATCTCATTTAATTTTTTTCGTTACTAATTCCAAGTAGTTCAAATCCGGACCGTGAACATTGTTGTCGGGGTAAAATTATATAAAAGTAATTTATCTGTTAAGAAATATGGAAAAATGTGTCTATTTACGGATAAATTAATACAAAATAATTGGAGCAGTCGGTAGGATTTGGCCGATTTCAATCTGATTAGCGTAAATTTAGAGATATATAATTTGTTAACTTGCCTCTTAAATCCTAATCTACAATCTAAGATTATGATTGAATCAGATCTTATTAACGTATCGCAAGTATTCTAATAAATAGTGTTTAAGAACTTTGTAGAACCATTTATTTATTTTTAACTACTCTATATCAATTATAAGTATGTAAAAACATCAAATTATTATTAGCACACCAACAACTTTGGGCTGGTTATCATTAAAGATACTCTGAGTTTTATACCAATGTAATAATATTCCGTTCCTCATCCTTAACTGTGCTACGTTAATAAAATCCTTGACTTGACCTACTTGGATTTTATTAGCGTAGCGAAGTTAAGGATGATGAAGTGGAATATAACAGATCCTTCAGAAATAAAGATTTAAGGATAACATTGTTGTGGCACAAAAGATAAGGAGTTATCATTCCCAATCGAGTGTTTTAATTTGTAACCTATTTCGAGAAAAATTATAATATATTTTCTAAATATAAAATTTTGTTAACGAGAATTTTTCGATAGTACTAATAATTAAATAATGAACATTCTTTAATTATTACAAACATTTGAAATTCCATGCCTTGTTGTTAAAAAAAATAACACAAACAATAAATTTGGATCAGATTCCTTTGATCCAGTTAATACTTAAAAATTATATGTCTGTGTTTATTGTTTAAATAATTAAATAAATTTGACTTAATTATTTTACTTAGATGTACTTGATTCTGAAGGAATAAAAAATGCGCAGATCGCTACAAATGCCAGAAGTAGACAGTCGCCAATTTTAGAAGATCTAGATTATTATAATTCATTTAGTACTTATAAATTAAAATAAAATTAATACCAAAAACACTTTCAATAAAAAAAATAATTAACGGGTTTAGAAGTGTTGTAATGAAAAAGTTTTTTGACATTAATAACCCTTTATTAAATATTTTCTTATAAATTCTACTTTTCTCTAATAATAAAGCTGGCTTATTTTTTGCGAAGAGTATTAATGTAAATAGCAGTTGAATGTATTTTGTTATTTCAAAATATTCATTTTTTAAATTTTGTTTCAGGTAATACCAACTTCTTTAAATCCTTTTCAAATGAATGGTAATTGGTAAGTGAAGTGCATACTTTTTGTCACCAAAGAAGCGAATTCCGTTTACTTCGTGTCAGTATTACGGAATAGATTAATGAAGCAAAAATACACTTTATTTAAAAGCAATATATATATACATATATGGTTTTGATAAATATAAGTTAAAAAAAAGGTTGTTCGAAAAAGTCCATCATTTAAGAAATTTTATTCATAATATTTTATTTATATATTACATTGTTTGTTGTACTGTTTCTTAACAGATTTCCAATTGTTTTTTTTTGAGATTGTTTTTGTCTATTTAATAATTTGTTTTTTTTAGAAATGTTTTACCCTCCGTTTTTTAACAAATTTCATTTTTTCCGTCATTTTTTTTAAAAATAATTGTCAATAAATAATCAATTGTTTTTTTTTCACATTTATCTGTTTTGTGTTTTGATTTGTTCTTTTTTGAAAAAAAAAAAATACAAAGAGGAGGGTGTGGTTTGAGGGATCAAAGTACGTAGAGTTAGGATTATGGATCGGAAAGTGTTTGTGGGATATTTAAGAGGAAGAATTTGTAAAGGAGGACAATATGCCAAACCGAATCAAAAGCGTTCTGAAAATCTATGAACAGAATTTATGATTTATGAACTTCAAGATGATTGGTTTGTATATTGGGGGTGAGAATGGTTGATTTTTGAGGTAGGAAACCAAACTGGTATTTTGGGATGTGTGTTTTGGATGATTGAAGGAGTTTTTGTTTGAGGAGGGATTCGAAAAGTTAACCAATTACCGGGAGTAAATGTGTAATGGGACGATAGCTGGATACTAGAGTGAGATCAGTGTCGAGTTTGGGAATGCATATTGTGATGCCTTGTTTTCATTCAGTGGGGAAGTGTTGTTGGGAATAACAATAATTGAAAATTTTTAATATAAACATGTGGATATCGTGGGAGAGTTTTTTGAGGAAAGCACGCTGAATTTTTTCAAGGCCAGGGGATGAAGTTTTACCAGAGTGCAAATGTGCGTAATAATCTGTCTCGTCTATTGAATCGTTAGTTGGAGGGGACAGGGGGGTTTTGTTGAAAGAATTGAAGCAGTCATTTACTGTTCTAGCTTTGAAACGTCTTTTCTAATTGTTCTGCAAATGGTTTCGCTATTGATGTCTCGTCTGTCAGCGTTGATTAGTCGGTTGGGTCTTTTATATTGGCAGTGTGGTCATATTTTTTATATTTCGTTAGTTTTTTTTTAATTTTGTTCCAATAGGTTCTTCCCTTTTGTTCATTTATGTTTTGACAAGTTTCAAGCCATTTATTTTTTTTGTAATCTAAAATTTAAGTTTTGATGTCTATTTATTTTGATGAATTTATTTTTGATTGAACTGTCCTCGTAGATTTTACTGTCTCTGTGTAATTGTCTTTTATATTTTAAAAGCCTTAGGATATATTTTTAATTATTTATTTTGTTATGACCTGTGTAAACGCATGTATTAACATCAATAAACATCTATCTATCTATCTATTGTTTTTTTTTAATTTAGGGGTGTTGGATTAGCTTTTAAATTTTTAGTTGTTGTTTTAAGTTTGTTTATATTTAGGAAAATTCCATTTTGAAAAATGAAGTTCCTACAGTTTTCCGCAAAATTAAAATTGTTTCAGTTGTCTTCATTTAATACACTTTATATTTTGCAACATTATCATTTATTTTGTCTGTGTAAACTATTTTAAGCGAATTTTAAATTGTATATTTAGTGTTCAGCGTTAATCTGTTTTCTTAAAAAAATATTGTTATTGAATTTTTGAGTAGTTTTAAATAATTAAATAATAATAATGTTTATTGACAGATTTCCTTTTACAAATATAAATCAACACTGTTTAATATAAGAAATAAACAATACTTACATTCCTATAGTACTACATAAATATAACATTCTACTCTAAACGTATAAATAACAATTTTGACATTATTTACAAACATACTAAAAGAAATTCCAAAAAAATCCAATACATTATGGTATTTATTTACGATTTGTATAATGCGACGTAATAGACTATTTGTTGCATAATTTGCTCTGTGATATTGAACATTAAGCAATGGAGAAAATCTTGTGACTCTTAAGGGAATATATAAATTGAACATATCCAAAATAATAGAATTATTTATTGATCCATTAAGGACATTAAAAGTGAATGTTAAATGAAAATATTACCTACGGGATGTTAGTAATGGTAATTTGAAAAATGACAAGAGATCATTGTAATTATTAGTTGAAATCTAACATAAGAAGATAATAAGAGAATTACACAGTAATTGTTTCTAAATTTGACAGTATTTCTTTTAATGAAGCAGAGCATCTTCAAGGCCTTGGCGACGATGTGATGAGATTCATTAACACTCCTAAGTCGTTGATTCTCGTAACTATTTCTAATTGCTCAGAGTCTATCCGCTAAGGTATAGTTGTATGTTGTGAAAATATTAATGTCTTACATTTTAAGATCTTTAATTCCAAGGACTTGTAATGGCACCATTCCGAAAGAACGTTTAGATCCTCCTGAAGCATTGTTATATCTTGTGGAGAAGCAACTTTGGTATAAACCTTGAGGTCATCAAGAATTTTGATTTGAAACGTTTTTCAATATCATTAATGAAGAGATTGTAAAGTATGGGTCTCAAGTGGGATCCCTGTGGAACACTTGAGAACACTAAAAATGGTCAGGAAGTTATGCCATTACAAATAACTTGCTGACGTCGATTTGTCAAATACTATTCAAACCACTGTAAAAGAATTCCACCAAACCCAATTGCCCTTAGTTTGCGTATTAGATGTTTGTGACTGACTCGGTCAAATGCTTTTGCGAAGTCCGTGTAGACCAGATTCAAAAGAACCCAGAATATAGTAAACAAACACAAAAAGTTTGATGCCGTTGAACGTAAAGCGCGAAAGCCATGTTGTTCAACACATATTATATATTTACAGGAAAATTTTATATGTTCACTAACGAGTTTGTCCAGCATTTTAGGTATGCACGATTGAATACTAATCGATCGATAATTAGCCAAGTTACTTTGACAGCAAGATTTGTAAATTGGGTAGACAAAGTTTAACTTCCATATTTTTGGAAAGTAACCAGAGTTTAGAGATTTTTTGAAGATAGCAAAAAATGGTGTTCCAATTTTTGATAATAACAGGAGGAACACCATCAGGACCGGCTCCTTTATGGATTCTTAAATGATGTATATACGAAGGTACATCATGTATGGAAATTGGCACATTATTAAGATTCACCGATTCTTTAATATGAGAATACATATTATCAGATACTAGGCAGAAACAGGATTAAATACTCGTATAAAATAACTTGCAAATAAGTTAAAATACAGTATTTTAAGCGGATTTAAATAATGTGTACATTTTTTAAAATCATTTGTTTCTTGCAAAATTTTAATAAATTAAGATCCTACAGTTTTCCCGCAAAATTCTAAAAGTTTCAACACATTTCAATTTGTATATTTTCATTTATTTGGTTTTTTTCTAATGCAATTGTTTTCTTTGTAAACTAGTTTCAGTTTTCAGCTGCTTTGGCAGACTTTGCCTTTGTTTTTTTTAAATTATTTGTCCTTTGACTAATCATTTGTTTTCATTTTTATTTAAAAAAATTAAAATTCTTAATGTTTCATCTGTTTTAACACTTTTTTCTAAATGTCCATTTGTTTTGTTTTTTTTTATACAAATTTGTCAATTGTTTTTTTAAACTATTTCAAGCGAATTTTAAAATGATTTTTCAGTTTTCAACTATTTTTAAGGGATTTTTAATTAATTTAATTTTATATTAAGGGTTATTTACAATAAGGCATGGGTTGGAGAACCAAATTCAACGAAAAATTTTGTACTGTTAAACTAGAAATTTTTGAATAATAAAATGTATTAAAATCCTTTAGTTCGTTGTAGAAAATTAAATAATAAATTGAGTAAGACTCATTGTTGTAGATTCACGAAATGTTTTCGTATTTTTAAATTTATTAAGAAATTTTTATTTTTTTCATTGATTTGAAAATTCAATCAATTTTATTTGTTTATGTTTATTAATTCTTTGTGCATCTTTCTTTAAAAATAAATTTAAAAAAAACAAATAAGTCCGCACGGGCGGACTTCAAATTAAAATACGTTCTTCCACTCAAACCCAACTTGTACCGTCATGTAAGAAGCTGGCGCCATCTTCTACATCCGGAATGAACTTAAGTTTTTAATATTTGCTTTCTTAGCGAATGCCATTTGTGTGTGCTTAAAATTCAAACTGTTTTACGCGAATATATTTCAAATAATTTTTGATGATGTTTTACTGGTTGGAGGGTGGGATGAAGCCACCCTCCCACCCTACATATACATATTAATTTTAATTACTGATAAAAGATTAAAGAAATTGACAAAGTAAAATTTTTGAGTGTGTAAATTAATAAAAATTATATACATTATATGTGGAAAGGTTTTAAATCAATAATTTAGATAATATTAGCTATAGAAAGTCATTTATGTAACAATAACTATTGAATTGAGTTAAATTTGAATTATGCTTAATTTTTTATTATATACAAGGTTTTATTGTTTTTAAACAGCAAAATAATCAACGATTATATTTAATCCCACCCTCCAATCAGTAAAACATAAGCGAGGGTTTTAATTAAAAGTTGTAAAACGTAGGAAACATAAAAAATGGTGATGTGGCCATTATAGTAATTTCTTTACATTTTTCTCGAAAACTATGAGGTTTACGGAAAAAGGCTATTCTTAACAATTTGCTCAATTCTTTACAATTATATTTTACATAAATAACATGTAACTCTAGTTAGCAATAGGCCAAAAAAAAAACAAAATTATTAATTTTAATTTTTTTTCTAGCAGTTAAGAACTGTATGAAAATTATGTTTTAATAAAACTTGTTCAGTTTCTCATTCCCTTTAACTTTTGTATGAGAAGTTAATGCAATATTTGTTAAATTTAGAAAAATATCGAGAAAACCAAAAAACTGTTTTAATTTAAAGTTTAAAAGTTTCGTCTCAAACGGATTTTTCGTTTTTGAGATACAGCGCCCACTGGCATTCTCATTCACGAAAACAATATTTTCCCTACTTATTCTATATAGGGAAAGTGAATATATTTTTAGTTTTTAGTATACAGCTGGCTTTTAAGCAGATCAGCCAATTTCGAAATTTTTCATACGTTTTTTCTCTCTCTAATTAATCTATTTTCTTAGAAATTTTCATTTTTTTTGTAAAATTCAAAATATATAATTTGGGTTTTATTATCCAATTTTATATACAGGGTGAGTTTTTGTAGATGTTCTCTATGGGAATCTCAGAAATTGTTTTATTTTCATCTTTTTCGTGGCTACCTACTATTACTTAACTATGTCATATGTGATATTGGATTAAAGAGAAAAAAATAATCTTTCAAATGAGGTCATAGCCAACTATGATTTCCATTTAAAAATATAAGTTTGCGTCATATTTTGGAAAAAATTATCTAAAACTTTTCCTTTTACAGTTTTTTTTCTATCTATTATATTAACCGAGATATATTGATTCGAAAAAATTGACACTTTTTTCAAAATATTTAGTTACCACAGACTTTTTTGAAAACTTTGAAATTGGAATTTTCGTCTCGTAAAACTACACTTCTTTCCCCATTTAACCGTTTTTCTATCTCTTATAGTTTCTGAGATCCCTATAGAAAACATCGAATAAAGCTAACCCTGTATATATTTTTATTTAAAATAATTTTTTTAGAATGCTTTTCAACAAAATTACATTTTTTAAAAGAAAATATTAAGACTTAACATTATATCATTTTTTCTTGCAGAGTTTTGTTTAATGGTGAAATTGTTGTAAGCTTATAATTTATGGTGAACACGCAGCGGCGATCCTTCAAAGTGACAAGCTCATTTTCATAGTATAAATAAATTTATTTATTTTGAATGATAAAAATGTATCACGAAGTGAAAGCCTCTAGAATTACTTATTTAAGAGAATTTTTCTACCTCGAATTATATATGTTTGTAGGACGGGTGGGGTGGCCTATAAGCTACTTTCCAATCAGTTAAATATTTAGTCAATTATTTTAATAATTAATTTTAAATTATTTTCGTATAAATATGCAATCTTATACTTTTTTCGGGAATTATTTATTAAAAAATCGGAACCTGCATAACTTACAAACTTCGTCTTGTTCTAATTTTAACCTACCTCGAATATATTAAGATTGTCGTAGGTCAAGAATAAGGCTAGAACAATACAAAATTTATTAAGGTAGGTTAAAAGTACGCTTGGTCTATATGTTGTAAATGATTAAAATAGGCTAATGCATTATTCTTTGAGGTAGGTCAAGAGTATGCAAGGCAACGAACAATTTAATAATTTTATTTATAATGTTTGTACGTTCATTTTTATCTATTTTATTATTTTATACCCTTACCAATAAAGTCCTTAAGGGGGGACCTTTGATAGCGAAATTATAAACATTTTACACTTACTAAATTGGGGTGCTGAGGTAGACACAATGGCGCAGTCGATAGGATACATTTATAATCTAATTAAATTTTGGTCGTTAAAATTTTAAACTACTATTTTGGATTTGAAATTATCTGGTGTTGGGAACCGAAATTTTTTTGTACATGCCAAATATCCTTACCCCTGAATTCCACGAAACAACAAATTATACCATATGTTTAGCTTTTAAGTCTAATCGATAAAAAGTATATGACATGGAATAAGACAACAGCGAACAGTCAATAGGATAATTCATACGAAGTATATTAGGGGTTCTGAGTTTCGATCAAATTTTGAACCAATTCAAAGTATTATTATTATTTTTAAGATTATAAACAATCTTAGGTCAAAAATTTTGTACACTGCAACCTTTTCTTTCCCTAGTACCAGGAGACGAAAAAGGATTTCTACGATTAACTTTTGACAATAATAGCTAAAAAAGCAAGAAATCCAAAAGAAGTAAAAACTAAGAAGAAAATTTCCCTTACCTATTAGTATTAAAGTTTTTAATTGATTAGAATATTAAGCAAAATATGTATCACATACACCACCACTCAACTCTCAAGTTATGTGAAGGAGTAGTGTATACATTATTTCCCTATCAGCAAATTACAATGGAGATTACGTGTGCTAAGGCCAGCGGAAAAACTGTGCGAAGTTGCGGCCATAATGCAACAACTACTGATACGAAACCCGATACCGCAGCGAAAGATAAATAGTGGTGAATAACACTTCTGTTATTCGAAATTCACGGTTGATAAAAACGCAATAACAATGTAATTGGATACATTTGATATTACAAAATATTGGTCCGCATCATTAAACATGCAAATGTGGATTATGTGAAAATAATTTATATTGTCAAATTATCAATCATTAAATGGAAAATTTCTTTTACAGTTTACAAAATTTTGATGTAAACTGTTGTTTAAAATGATTTTTGTCTGCTTACCTCAAGTAGTACCAAGGTTTAATAAAATTGGCAACCAGTTAAAAAGTAGTGCATCAATTTAATGCGTTTTTTAACTACAAGTTTTCGTATTTGGTGTTTTATTTTGCATACTCATCACACCAGAATACTTCGTTTTCATCTTTAATTGGTTGATGGAGAGTGTCTTATAATTACATCTTTATTTTTCTAAATGTAGTTACTTGAGTACGTGAAGGTTAATATCACTTAGTTGAAAACGCAGTTATATTCCTTTCTTCACTTTTTATAATAAAAAGTGAAGAAAGGAATATACCTGTGTATAATTAAGTGATTTATTTTTCTATTTAGGACTATTGGATATAAGAGATTCATCATGGCACCCTCTGAAATGTTTGTGACCTATGCATGGAATTCACTCACATGACATAATTTTTTTATAAGTAATAATTTCATCACAATCGAATAATCTGAAACGAGATCGTGTTAATATTGACATTTCAAAATTGCGCTCTGCGTGTGCAGCACGTTTGGGCTTATTCTGGAGAAGTGATTGTTCGCAGTCGAACAATGATGGAAATTATGCAACGCTCGCGGGGAACAATAGCGCAGGTTGTAATTAGTAAGCAATGACCTACCTTATTCTCGTCGTCGGCGGTTGCCGTAGCCATCAATTGATTACACTCTTTATGCATGTAATCATGCGATTACAAAGTATGCCATTATTACAGGAGATGATTTAATAAGGACGAGACCGGTTTATTAATATCTTTAATCTCAATAAGGAAAGAAACATTAATTTAATTTATTTGTGTAGTAGAATCAATCAATCATGTAATAATTCATTCCAATCAATAGTTTTATTTATAAACTATAAATAGTAGTGTGTGTACATATGTGGGGTCGACTTCAAAAATACAAAGACACTAAATTGGCATTTGACATTTCGACGCTACGACTACGTTGCCAAGGTAGAAACTTCTTCGAGCTCCGTTCCATTGGGAATGTCGGAGGAAGCGGCTATTTATAAAAATAGAAGTAACGACACGACCGAGGCCGTTTATATTGTTACCTACCACCGCGTCCAAATGAAATGGAGAAGAAAAAGAACGGAAGAGATGTGATTTACTGATGGGCGGTTATTTTAAGATTGGACGAGCAATTAATTGTGCCCGACGTATCTAAATCCATCGAGAGTGTTAATCAGAAGTTGATTTGTTGACGTGAATTAAAATTTTTGGAATGTACACGATAGTTAATTTTAGAATGAAGAAGAAACTGACGTGGCTGTATTAAATTCCACCCAAAATTACTTTACAATAGTTTGGAGAAGATCTTTAATGGAACTAAGGTTAGGTTTGATTTTTTGTAGAAGTAACATTTCAAAAAATTATTCTTATTTTAAAAACACCTCTGTATCTTGGCTTTAAATAAACTACTTTTCGCAGTAGATTAATGATTTAGATTGTTATGACCACCATTATATATAAGATTATATTTGATCATTTGAAGCAAAGTTATTTCTAAAATAAACGTAATAATATGTCGTATATATCCTCAGGTCAAAATGTACCCGGGGAAGTGTAAAAGTAGATTTCTAACAATTTTGCCCTAAAGGTTCTATCAACTGCAACAAAGATCAAAATCAAAAACCCATGAAAAATTATTTACTGTAGTTATATGTTTCCAATGATTAATAATTTGATTAACTTTAACTTTCCCACAAGTAACAAAATCTTTTGCATATATTGCACACACATTTAGCACACGTCGTACTTATTTTTTTGCAGCATCGTCTCTTGACGTCTTTGAGGCGACACTCCCAATCTGGCCTCTACGGCACAATATAAAGAAGTTATTTTAACATCAATAAATCGTTGTTAATGGGGTGCCGCGAAATTAATGATCGTCTTTTATCGGCGTTTATAAACACTGCTTAATTGTGCACGCGCGCCGGATATGGCGAAACTCATCATCGTAGGAGCATGAATCAAAACATCCCAGCATACGTGTGCGAATAAATAATTTTTAAGGAGGAAGCGTTAACGGAAAAAACAAATCTTCCTGGCATACGTGTGCATCGGAAAAATTAGTTAAATTTTAACTACCAATTGATTAACACGGAAAATAAATTTTCATGATACAATATTAAAAAATAATTATTTTATTTAAATTTTTTTTAAATCGGCCAAGAATATTCAGACCATGGGAGAGACTAATATTTATTTTTTTATTTAAAACATTCTTTCTTACGGTCCAAATTCTCGAGAGAATTATATAAATGTAATAATTTTACATTTAATTTACAAATAAGACAGTCTGTTGCAAGTTCAACTAAAAATATTATTTAACCTTAAAATATAAATAATAAAAATTAAATACATTTATTATTATTGTTTTTATTGTCATTACTCACATATGCTCACCTTATTTAATCTAATCTAACCTAACCTAAACCTAACCTAACCTAACCTGACCTGACCTAACCATATATTAAAAAGATTATTAATATTCACATATGCTGACCTTCTCTAATCTAAAATAACCTCACCTAAACCTAACCTAACCTAACCTGATCTGACCTAACCATATATTAAAGATATTATTAATATTCACATGTGCTGACCTTATCAAATCTAATTTAACATAAGCCTAACCTAACCCTACCTGACCCTTAAAATAAAGATATTATTATTGTTATTATAATTATTATTCACATATATTTAATATATTCTATGAAACATAATCAAAATTTAACGTTAAATGAATGTATCAAACTAAACAAATTAAGTTCATTTATTTGCACTAGATTTTTTAATAATATTGTATTGTAATTCATTAAAAAAAGGAAGAAACAGTAAGAAATATAATTTTAATTATACATAAACAATTTGTAATGTTTTTAATTTTTTAAGGTGACCATTTAAACATTCTGGTAGATATAATACAATTAGTATTTTTAATCCAATATAAATGAATATTATTGTTTATGTCGCATTTCTCATGAAGTAATTCCCCGTGCGGAACTATTTCACGAAACGGTAACTTGATACGACTCACTCTCGATCGTAAATTTGGCGGCTTGTTTTCTTAATGATCCGTACACATCTAAGAAAACATCTTTATATTATGCCGCGGAGGCCAGAAAGTCTTTCCCCCTCTTTGAGCAAGTGCAAGGAGATCATCTCGATGCGTGTATTTATTTATTTATTTATTTATTTTGGCAGCAGAACGATAATAACTTTCATTTCCTCCGCTATTAATAGTCACGGTGATGTAACTCTGACCGGAAAAGTGAGTGAAGGTTAGTTTCACGCTGCCTTGCTAATTTATGATAATCGCTCTGTAATACCAGCGGCGGCAGGTTTTCTGGGTTAAAAGTTACTGATCTTAACGCATGGATTTACCGACAAGAAGTGTATCAAAAAATGATTCGTTATATAATTCATATTCATAAATTATTTAAAAAATTCTCAATGAATAAAGATAAAAATATATAGTTAGTTTTACACCTCTCTTATTATTAATATCGATTATATATATATCGTATTTTTAAATTACTTACATTTTTTCTTTTAGAATATTATATAATTTTCAATATCAACTTTCAAAATTTTATATGATTGATTATTTTCTCAATTTACGGATGGTGAAATATTTTTGGATTATCATGGTTGATTGAAATATTTGGTTTTGTTTCACTGTTTTTAATTTCCTCTCTGAATATGTGCATCCCCTTTAGAAGACCAAAGGTCGAAATAAGGCGGAGAGAAAATAAAAAGCAGTGAAACAAAATCAAACGTTTTAATCAATCAAAATATTTCAAAATTTTAATTGGAATAAATGTAATGTTGTCAGTGAGAAAACTACTCTTTTTGATAAAGTTTTTTAAGTATCAATTGGTTAACATTGCCTGTGATTTCTGTTCTTATGATTGAAAGTGGCCAGATACCAAAAATAAAGAACATGTAAGGATAAAACAAGAAAATTCTATTAAGGTACCACCTGTTGTCTGCTTAGGACCCAGGATTTTCGAGTTAAGGGAAGGAAACATATTATGATGGTTACGTAATTTTTAATCAAGCGTCAATGACATTCATAGGCTCTTGTGAACAGTTTTTGACAATTGCGTACGACGATCGTTTTGGATTAACACTATTGCCCGGGAGCAAGGTAGGAAATGAGGCTCATTTTAAATTTTATTATAGAAAATATTGATCTATTTTCACTTTTAATCATGTTTTTAAATTCCAATCGTTAAGAACAAATTTTAGTAATTTCAATTGTTTTCTTTCGTGTATTAATATTCAATTATGTAGGTTAATCTACAGACGTTTTTATTAATTTCCAAGATTTACAATTATTTTCTAAACTGACACTTTTTTAAATCAATTTCAGATTTTTTTAATAATTTGTATTTTATTTCGTTAATGTCAATTGTTTCTAATTAGTGTTTCAACACTTTTGTCAATTTAAACTGTCTTTTTTGTTTATTATTTTCTTTAGTAAACTTTTTGTCGCTGCTCTTATCGATTGTCTATTGTTATTTTATTTCTAAGCGACTTTCAACTGTTGTGTGTGGAACTCTAGCCAATTTCAACTTTCCATTCTATAATTTTAGTACATGCTTTTATCTATTTATCAATTATTTATTCCAAATGTCTAATAATTTTAATTGATTTCTGACATACTTACATTCACTTGTTTTTATCGCTTGTTAAAATTTCAGATTAATTTTTTCGCATTGTTTTAATAAAAGTTTCAATTCTTTGCGTTGGTCAAGGTTGTATCAATTACCAATTTTTACTTCAAGTTACTTTAATTGTTTTCTGTTGAGACATACAATTGTTTGGCGATTTGACAATTAATTATTTTAGCGTACTCTTGACCTACCACAATAATTAATACATTAGCTTATCGTACTCCCGACTTATCTTAATAAAGTACGCATTAACCAAGGTCAAGAGTACACTAGTTCAATAAATTATAAGTTTGGATTGCTTTGTAATATTTTTTAAAGTATTTATTATTATTATTAGTGTTTATTTATTAGCAAATTTAAAATAGTTTTACATTATTTTCCAAATCCATTTTTGATAGATTAAATCTATTTGACAGTTTTCAACTATTTTAACAAATATTTATATTTTTCATGAAAAAGAAATAACAATAAAGATAAATAAACTTAATTTAACCTTTTTAATAATTTGTTTTTATTCGTTAGTCTCTAAATAGTTTTGATCATACATCATTCTCAAAGGGTATAAAACATTTTTGAAACAAGTAAATCTAATTGTTTATAAGTTAACTGACGACCTTATCGTTTAGTTATATTTCACCAAGTGATGGATGAGCAAAACTTTATATGATACTTTTTTGATTTTTTATTTGAACTACTTATTTTGTCGAACGTTATTTATTCCAATATTACTGAAAATAGAGGGAAAGCCACCACTATGATCATATCACCATTTTTTAATGGTGTGAATGGAAACGTGATGAATGCGAGCCGGTGGATTAAATAGAGGAACTTCATTGTTGAGCAGAAATGTGGACTAATTGACCCAATTTGCGGAGGCAGATCAACGTGCGTCGAGGTCGCGGGGTCGTAATTTTCGGGTCGCCCAATGACGTCCATACACACATATAGTTCAATTATAATCATCATACCGAAACTTGAATGGAGACATTCCAATATTTATTGCAATGATCATTATTACTCATACGATATGATTAAAATATTATTATTATATTTTACAATTATAATAAATACAAAACAATTAATTTTCAACTTCTAAAGTAATTAGTAAACCTTGTTTCTTTAGCAAAATCACGTCACTAATTATTTTCCAACATTAAATAAATATGTTTAATTAAATTCAAATAATATATGATTTTAGCAGGATGGAGCATCAGTGCAATACTAAATCTCCATGAGTACCAGGGTATTTATTTTTGACAGGGAAACAATAAGTTAGTGTTTACCATTGTTATTGTTAATTGTCTTTACTGACAGATCCCTAATGATCTGTCTATTCAATCAGGAAAATCAGTGTAATGTTTAGACAATAGATGTCATCGTAATGATGTTTCTATCCTTAACGGAGAACTGTAGGTTTAAGTGCGTTGCACTGACGATACTCGAATAGATCGAAACTGGTCCTTAGCTGTTGTTGACATGGAAATAATAATCTAATGTTTATTTTATTATTAGTACTTACAAGATTTTTATGTTGGGTATAATACAATTGGCTATATAATTAATAAACCACGTCGTCACCCAAAAATGTGTGTTTGATTCTGGTGTAAGATGTAGTTTTACTAGACTTCTTAGATTTGTGTTTTAAAAATGTTATTTTATGGTTAATTCACCTTCAAAATTTAATCCACGTTTCTTTTTTTATTTGACAGTGAGTTTTCTATGTAGCTTACATTCATCCTTTTTTGTTGATGTTAGATCGGCTCCAGCTGATCAATAATGTAGGGTGTTAAGTACTTCTAGAGAAGGTTTCATTACTTTACAAATATTTTACAAATTATAATCCAATAACCACAACACTTAGTCCTAAAACACTTTCTATAATTGTTATGTTCAATTAAAACTCATATAGCCAATTGCATTGATCGAAACATGCTTTTATTTTTTGGTTGGAGATAATATGTATATTTTTTCATGACTATAAATATTTTGGACAAAACCTGGACTGTATTCTACTGATAAGAGGATAACATAAAGATCCCCAACATACGTAAAAAGTTCTATAGTTTACTTGTTTTATGGCTACTGATTTGTTTTAATCGAAAAAAAAATGTAATTTCATTGCTACACAAAAAGCAGTAGACGTTGAAGTATTATTTTAGCTTATGTTTAAAGGTTTATGTATTAAACATTCGATTCCATTTTGATTTTAAGACGAATTGTGAACGGGTGCACAAACTTATCGCTTCCCATTACCGGTGTTCCGCTGTGAAATATGCTAACGCGATAATTGAATATGATAATATATTTAAATCAACAGTTAAGTGGAGCGGCGACTTTTTTCCATTATTTTTCATACCAACACACACACATACATACAGGCTAGGTTGCATAATAGGCGCGGATATTGGATAACAATGCGCCATACCGTCAACGAAACCACTTAACCGTTTGCTCCAATTCAGGCTGAATTCGTAATCTCCTCCACCGATTGTTTATTCGGCAAATAGAGTGTATGCTCGAACAATCAACAGAACAATCAAGTGATAAACGATTATTACTGTCTTTCGGTGTATTTCAGAGGTTATTTTTAAACAGCAAATATGTGCAAGTTGTTTTAAGAGATATAAACTATAGTTTTTATACAATGATGATGATAACTGTCACTGTGTAGTTAAAAATTGGTCTGAATAACCATTTTCAGAAAAGCTGTAAGTTTTATTTCAACTCAATCCTTATCTTGGGAATTCTGTTGTACTTCAACAACTGTGTTTGGTTAAGGTATTAAAACAGTTATTTGTGCAAAAGGAGAAGTAATAATAATAATAATAATATTCTTTAAGTAAGTAAGTAAGAATATAAGTCATATTTACACGGTAAAATGTCTACGGAACGAATAAACGTTAACCTCTTCTTACTGAATAATTGAGGTATGTGGATAGACCTTGGATAATGTCTACCCTTCTATTTTTGGATAATTATAAATAATCGAAAGGAAGAATTGGCCCAAGGATTATCCACAGGTCTCAATAATTAATCAGGAAAAGGTGAGCACACTTTGCTTTTGTATGGTCTTAATATAGTCACGTTTCGTCTAGGTAGTGTATGGATCAACCATCACATCTCTACTTGTGGATTACTATTAATTACTAGGTATCATGTTTAGCAATATCATCTCACGAAAATGATTTCACGTGTTTTTTTTTAAATATTGTTTATTTGAATTTCACATGTAGTGATCTAACGTTTTGCTGCCAGCGCTTCTTCGCCAAAAACACCAAGAAGATTCATAATGAACCTACACTAAATTTGGAACTGTATTGTGTCAATTTTTGGGTCCTTGATTTCTGATGAAAGATAAGGCCTGGGAATTTATCAGCATTGTTGAGACCTGGACCCTGCAGACGAGCACTCTGTTTGATTAAGGGCTCTGATGCAATTTTCTTTACCAATCTTTTAGTTTTATTTATATTCGTCAAAGCTTTAACATCTATGTATGATACGTTGTTAGTCTTGATCTCGTCACAATGCTGTTGGTCTCCTGAAACACACACCTGCATTTTTGGAGGATGGATGTGCTTTTATTATCACGGCTCTTCTATGAATCCTAATTTAGGTTAATTTAGTTATTCGCCATCTCTAGAAAGGTTCTCTTTTGTATTAAATCGGTTCATTCATGGAATTTTGCAGTCATCATGGTAAGCAACGTTTTTTTTTTAAATAATTAAAATTAAAGCACTTAAACTGAAAATAGGTAACTGATAATAAGTTTACTGAATAAGTTTCAACTATGTACTTTTTTATACATTAACCATCCCTAATTTATTTCATCTATCTATATTTTCGTAGACAGTTTTTTTATTCCTTCATTTGCTTTTATGATTAATGCCTGTCGCGTCGTTGCATGTATCCACACGCACACAAACACACACACACACACACGTACATTATGTGAATCGATTCAATCGTTCTACGGATTCAGTTTGAGTAGTGAATCGTACATGAGAGCTCGTGGTTTCCTTCCTGCCGACGACGATATCGAACCCGCCGCGCATAAGGTTCAATGTCTCCCCTCGCATGCCGCTAATGACCCCTAGAGACATCCACCCCCTAACCACGATTATAATACTGCGGCGACGTCGCAAAGGCGTCGTATCCGATAAAAAAAGCGCCGATGTTCCGGGAATCGGGTGGAATGTCAATATTGAGTTCAGGTACATTTCACTATCAACGGCACGCATATCAAACAATCTAATAATGTTAATTTTTAGAATAAACTTGATAATATCAATCGGATTAAAAATCCGTGAATTATTAAGTCAAAATATTCTTTATTAACGAAGGGGAATTTATAAAGAGACTGTTTGAACGAGGTTAAAAGAATCACATTTGATACCTAGAAGACCTATTAGGGTACGACCCAGCATGACAAAGAAGCATGGATTAAATTTCTTTGAAACCCCAGAGTTTTTTCATTAAGTTTGTAACGTCTTTGTATGCTCGTACTTTGACTTTGTACATTTTAATAGGTGTCCTGATAAAAGCTACTTACTATTTAGGACTCACTAAATTCGGGTTGAGTAATGTGAAGTGTACTCTATTATGATGAACGAAATAGGAGATTAGTGAAGTAAGGAATTTTATTTCGATCATCATAATACTATTTGGGAAATGAATCTGTTAGTTTGAACAGGTATCAGTGTAGAAAATAGAACTAATCTGAAATCTTAATTACAATAAATTATATTTAAACTGTCTTGGAAGAGTATGTGTACCTGATAACCTAATTCCATCCTTGTCCAAAATAATGAAAGGCTGCGATCGCTAACAATTGTTACTGGTATGTTATGAGTAACAAAAGGTCCTGATCCAAATCATCTTGAATGTAGGTAAGTTCAGCGTTCCGAATCCACTAACCACCACCATTCAAGAATAAGAAGAAGATTAAGTCCTGCTTTTAGAAAACTGATTCTATTATAATATATACTATAATATAGGTACAGAATCGAGAAGAAAACTTCTATGACCCAGCTAAGTATTGATTTTCGCAATCACCGGGATCCGCGCTGGAAAAGTGGTCCATCCGAACCGGAGCCGGGGCATCCTCTTTGCCCCACCGCCGCCGCCGCCGCCGCCGCCGTTCGTTCCGATCGGCTTCAGTCTGCTGACCTAGTTGCTTACTTTCCTCGCTTCACTTACCACCGTGTTCACTGCCGCATCACCGCCCCCTCCTCATCCTCCTCCTTCTCCGTTTGCCCGGCGGATTTTCAAGTCTTCTCGCCGGCGAATTACTCACGCTTTTAGAACGAACCGTTAGCGAATTGCTTAATGAATTGTTGAGGCACGGGAATTGGGCCGCAAGATGCTGCACGCCGAAATTCCCGAGATGTTCCATCAATTCAATTCATCTCACCTTGAACGAAATTATACGTCTAATTTATTAATTACTCTCAAGAAGTTGTTACGAATGTCGGATACAGTTAGAAGTTGTAATTTGGATTAGCTGCAAATTAAACATTTTAAGTAATTGATTTAATTTATTTTTAACGTTTTAAAGTATACCTGGGGGTATACTCCATAGAAAAACTCTTAATTGCTCTTTATCATCAACATTTGCTTCAATTTAGACTAATTTTCTATCTTTTTAATTTTATCATAAACGTTTATACCCTTTATTCTTAGTTAGCTTTGTTCTTCCTGCTTGCAACAAAATTACAATAAAATATAAGTGAAAAGAAATTAGATAACAGAAATTATAGGCGGAGTTTCTCAATGTTCTTCAGTAAACAATAAATAATATATACAATGAAATTATTCGTTTTATGAAACGGTTCAAAATTTCAATGTAACTTGCAGCATTGAAAAGAAAGAGATTTGACGATATTCCTGACATCCAACGAAACGTGACCAGGCTTTTCAACTCTATCCCAAAGGGAGACTTCTTGAAAAGTTTAGAAGACATGTAGAGCAGATCTCAGCGGTGCTTAGTTATGAGAGGTGACTATTTCAAAGGACAATAGGGTAACTTTCGTTAATATTTCATTTTCGTTAATGTTACAGGACTATTCACCGAACTTTATTGTCAGAGGTTGTATGACATCAGTGTTCGAACTGATATTGCTAAATGATATTAAACCACTATTTGTAGATTAAATTTTAAATGTAAATGTAGGCCACTATCCCACCCTTCAATCGATTAAACATGCGCCTATTTTTTATACAATAAACTTCTAATCATAAGACCAATCTTAATGTATACATAATTATATTTATCTACGATCGTACAGAAAGTAGACACTTTTTGCATCATATTTCATTGTAAAAGTGGGTTTTTAAAGCACTAGTGCTTTTTTACGTTTTTATTGCACGGTAATGTCAAACTGGTTTTATTGCACAGAAATGTCAAATTTGACAGATGAATATTATAGCACACATTTTCGTCGAAAAACCAATTTTTTTATTAATTGATACAAATAACTAATAAACTATAAATAAAATATATAATACAAACGAAATGGCAGATTTAAGAACTCTGAAGATTTCATTTAATGCAAGTCGAAGCGATTACAATAAAGCGAACATTTTTTCCATAAATAATAATGGCGGCCGACATTTGTGCAACTTGTTTACTGGTTGCTAAGTAACGCTTTCATTAGTGCACTGCAGGTAAAATATGTTTTCATTAATTGAATTATTGAAATGACATTAAAATATTACTCATAAGAATATATTCTTTGAAATCCTTTACGATCGAAGATAAAATTTTGTAAGGCACACGTGTAAAAAGTTTCTTTATTGCACTCCTGGCTTTAAAAAAACTCGCTCGTTCCTCGCTCGTGTTTTTAAACGCCAGTTCGTGCAATAAAGCATCACTTTTTACACTTGTACCTTAAATAACTATTAATGTAACAATATTTTAGTTCGATTGCTTATATTTTAATAAGTCGAGAGTGTAAAATTAACATCCACCCACTCTACATTTACAGAAGCTTTGTCTATATTATTAAAACTGGAGGGGGTGGGATTGTGGACACCCATCCACCCTACATATTCATTTAAATTTAAACTCAAATAGTGTTTTTACATTTTGCAATAACATCACTAAAATCATTGATGTTGTTTTAAACAAATAAAAAACAAACTGGAAAAAATAGGTAAATAAAAAATGGTTGTGTTCTCACTCTCCAATTATTAAAATTAGTGTTTTATTCAATTTTAAATTTTAAATGTTTACATGATTAATTGTCAAGGTAACTTTTTTGAGTGTTTTTAACCAACTGACATATATAAAAAAAAACTATAGATTCAGTATTACAACTGATATTATTAAAGGATACAAAACCACTACTTGTAGTTTAAATTTTAAATGTATGTGTAGTGTGGGTGGGTGTCAATTTTTATCTTCTTTAATCAATTAAACATCGTCTATTTTTTTTAAATAAACCTTCAATTTTTAAATTAACTATTTTCTTCAGTTTTTTGTAGGTTTGTAAAACTTTTCTTTGTTCCACTTTTCAAGAATTTTCTTATCGGCCTCTAAAAATATTTTCAATAATTTTTTATAGACTTCACAAAGTTCTCAGCAACTTTATTTTTGAAGAATTTTTCTAATGGGTTCTTGAATTTTGTAGAAAGTGTATCAGTTTTCCAGGAATTTTTCTAGGGAGTTTTGGAATTTTCATCAGTTTTATAGATTTCTAGAAGTTTCCATTAACTTGCATTCCATTTTAAAGAATTTCCTTATTTGCCTCTACAATTTCCTTATTTTTTTTTTGTAGATTTTTAATTCGATTTATTAACTTTTATTACATTTTATGAGTTCAAGAATGTTTCTAATTTTTTTTTGTAGATTTATAGAATTTTTAGAAAGTTACATTCAGTTTTTCACGAATTTTCTTAGAGACTTCTAGAATTTTCTTCAGTTATTTTTTTGTAGGTTTGTAGAACTTTTTTTTATTCCATATTTCAAGAATTTTCTTATGAGCTTCTAGAATTTGAATCAATATTTTTGTAAATTTCTAGAACTTCTCAGCAACTTTCATCGCAGTTTTAAAGACATTTTCTAAAGCCTTCTTGCATTTTGTACATTTCTAGAATTTTTAGAAAGTTTAATTCAATATTCTAGATATTTTCTTAGAGAGTTCTAGAATTTTCTTTAGTTTTTTTTTGTAAAACTTTCCAGTTTTTATTAAATTTCCTTATGTGTCTAGACTTTTCCTCAATCAATTTTGTAGATTTTAGTTACTTTTTGTATCTTTTATTGAATTTTATCAGTTCAAGAATTTTCCTGTTTTTTTGTAGATTTCTAGAATTTTCTAGAAAGTTTAATTCAGTTTTTCAGGAATTTTCTTAGAGACTTCTAGAATTTACTTCGGTTATTTGTGTTAGTGTGTAGAACCTTTGTTCAGGAATTTTCTTTGGGCCTCTAGAATTTTCCTTGATATTTTTTTGTAGATTTCAAGAACTTCTCAGCAACTTTCATCACATTTTTGAAGAAATTTTCTAAATGGTTTTTGACTTTTGTAGATTTCTAGAATTTTTCAATTTATTAAGAATTTTCCTAGTGTTCTAGAATTTTCTTCAGTTGTTTTTTTTTATAGATTTCTACAAGTTTCCATTAACTTCAATTCCATTTTTTAATAATTTTCATATGAGCCTCTACAATTTTCTTCACTTTTTTTGTAGATTTCTAGAACATCTTAGAAACCTTCATCACACTTTTAAAGAATTTTTCTAGGGTGTCTTTGAATTTATCTCAATATTTTTTTATAGATTTCTAGATCTTTCAAGTATCTCGCATTCCACCCTTCAAGATTTTTTTTAGAGTTATAAAACTTTCTTTAGATATTTTTGTAGATTTCTAGAATTTTTCGGCCACTTTCATCACAGTTTTGAAGAATTATTCTAGAGAGTTCTTGAATTATGCCTAATAATCTTTGAAGATTTCTAGAACTTTTCAGTTACTTTCATTCCAACTTTCAAAATTTTTCATCAACTTCCTTTGTAGATTTTTAGAAATTTTCAGTAACTTTTATTAAAGTTTTTGGTGATTCATGAATTTTCCTGATTTTTCAGGAATTTTCTTATAGTTCTAAAATTGTCTTCATTTTTTTGTATTTTCCAGTACCTTTCAATAATTTTCTTAAAGAATATTTTTCTCAACTTGTTTGGTAGATTTTTAGAACTTTTCAGTATATTTATAACGTTCCGAAGACTTTCAATAATTTAATATAATTTTTCGACAATTTTTTAGAGGGCTCAAAAATTTTCCTGATGTTTTTTTGTAGATTCTTTAATATTCTAGAATTTTTATTCAATTTTTCAAGAATTCCAGAAATTTCCTCAATTTATTTTGTAGGTTTTTAGAATTTTTCCGCATCTTTAATTAAATTTTATGAGAATTTTATTAGAAGGTTGTAGATCACATTTTAGTACATACAATGGTATAGTCGAAAATAGGTAATAGGAGAATGGGGTGCTTCGAAGGCGTTAGGGCATTCTCCTTTCCGAGGGCGATAACTATTATTATTCGTCTGGGATAGTGGTTGTCAAACAATTCTTTGTAGTATTGCATCTTCCTCATCTGACGAGGATTTAATACTAAATTCTACTTGGAATCTAATAAGGAATCATCGGATCTATTATCGCTAATGTGTCTAATTTTAATTCCTCTGTTATTTATATCTGATTTTGTATTCATATTTTAAGTATATAATGTATAAATCTGTAATGACCTCAAAGTTACAAAACTATCATAAAAAAAAGTAACAAATTAAAAATTTAAATGAAAACAATTAGGTGGTATAATGAAAATTATAGTAGCGACCGTTACTATGTGGTAGTTTATTTTAAAAACATTTGATAATGACCTGTTAAGGTCGAAACTATAGTTGTGTCAAAATTGATAATATATTGTAAACTTTGTTTGTTTATATTATACAATAAATAGTGGTATAAAAACTTAAAAATTATTTTCATTTACCCTTTTTTAATTAGGTGGTTATTGATATACGGACCCAGAGCTATTATGTGCACTAATTTTAGTTTGGTAATCACTGACAGAAGAACAAATAATATCAATTCGATCAAATAGTTTCGCTTATTTTAACTACAGACAGTACAGATGAGCTTAGCAATGGTCATAAATATTGATATTAGTTATCTGACAACACAATTATTTCTAGCTTCCTTTCCATCACCCTCCTTCCCGTAATTGGAAAACTTTTTGAATCCCTCATCAAACAAAAACTCCTATACACGTCAACTAAATCCATTCCCGATTATAAGTTTGGTTTTCTTCCCAAAGATCAAAAGTCAGCTTTACTTTTTTTAGACATACAAAAAGCATTTGATTCAGTTTAGAATATTGGACTCCTATATAAATGTTTCCTACTAAAAATCCCCCATCATTTAATAATCCTTTTTCACAACTTCCTTTCCAACAGATCCTGTCAGGTAAGAATTAAACAAACACTTTTCTATTCCTTTCCAATCCTACAAGACGCCCCTCAAGGTTCTCCCTGATTCCCTCTCGTATACAATATATTCTGCCACGACATTAATAATCCTGATCCCACATATTTCAATCTTTCACAATATTCCTTACTCTTCACCGATGACACCGTTCTTGTTGCCCACTCACCCTCCCTTCAAATTGCTCAACAATCCCTTGAATGTTCCTTCGACTCCATCCAAGCATGGTGCTCAAAATGGCAAATCAAAATTAATCCTTCAAAATGTCAACTATTCATCTCCTACCACAAAATCACACCACTATCCTCTACGATCCTAATCAATAATACCATCATCTGTCCTTCTTACACCTATAAATACCTTTGTATCCTATCTCATCTTGTTTAATAAGCAGCTACTCTCAATAATACCACTAATTAATATATGATAGATAAAAAGGTTCGCCATAAGTCGCTGATTTCTTTATCAATCAGCCAATATATTGGAATATTATCCTTGAATATGCGCTCCATCCAGATTGTATTTGACACGACTTAAAACTTTAGTACACTTTTTATAACGTTTATATCAATTGGGTGGGTATATGGCGACCATAGGACAGATCCATACTCTAATGTATTACGAACAAAGAACTCAACAATGTTTGACTTTTAGGTCTCTACATACACGATAAATGAAATTGCTTACACGTATTCGTTAGATGGCTAAAATGGGTTAATAGTTTATTTGTAACGACAGGGCAGAAAGACTTATGGTCGCCATAAGTCCCATAGCTTCACCAAATATGGTTTTTTCAACATAGTACCCTTGCAGGGCGATACACTTTTCCCAGCGGTGCTCCAACTTTTTTAAGCCTTCAGAAAAATTTGATTTCGGGAACTCTGGAAAATAAGCTTTAGTGGCGTCGTAACCTCCTCATTTGACGTAAAGCGCTTGCCTCCGAGCCAAGTCTTCATATGTTTGTCTTCCCTTCTGCAAAAAGTCGATGTGTATCACACCTTGCGAATCCCAAAAAACGGTGGCCATGACCTTTCCAGCCGATGGGACAGTCTTTGCCTTCTTCGGAGCAGATTCGCCTGAAGAAATCCACTGTTTCGACTGCTGCTTGGTATCTGGGGTGTAGTGGTGGATCCATGTTTCGTCCACGGTCACGAATCGGCGAAAAAAATCCGTTGGATTACGCTTTAACAAGGCCAAACAGTCTTTCGAAGTGGTCACACGATTTCGCTTGTTGTCCATAGTCAGCAAACGAGGCACCCATCGCGCCGACAGCTTCCTCATGCCCAAATGTTCGTTCACGATATTTTGCACACGTTCATATGAGATGCCCGTGGTCTCTACTATTTCGCGCAACTTCACTTTTCGATCGGCTAACACGAGATCATGGACTTTGTCGACCATTTCTTCATTTGTGGCCGTTTTTGGACGTCCACTGCGTGGTCCATCCTTGGTGCTTTTACGGCCACGTTTGAACTCGCTCACCCAGAAACTAATAGTCGAAAATGAAGGTGTGGCTGTGCCATGAACTTTCTGCAAAATATCTCGTATATCCGTCGCCTTTTTCCCATCCATCCAGAAATGTTTGATGACTGCACGAAATTCGTTTTTATCCATTTTTGCAAAAGTGCCTGACTTGCTTCACAAGATATCCTAGTAAACAAAAACGGAACGATGCACGTGTCTGAAAATTTAACAGCTTACATAAAATAGGTTAGCCTTGACAACCATCATAACAATTATACGATACGCGCGCCATCTCTTGCCCATTCCGGAAACTTTTCAATCTACCCTCGTACCTGTCTGTGCTATCGACCATAAGTCTTTCTGCCCTGTCGTTACAAATAAACTATTAACCCATTTTAGTCATCAACAAAAACGTGTAAGCAATTTCATGTTTGCCTCTGCAAAAAAACATTCATAAACATTTGCTTATATTTAAGTAGTTGTTTAAAATTGCACTTCTCTTTTAACTTTATAAAAGTATTTTCTAAAATGTGGTAGTCGCTAGTATCAAATATAACTTTAAAACTCTTAAGATCATTTGCATACATCAGTACTTCACATTGAGAATAAATCACGTAAATATAAATAGCAAATAAAATAAAAAGCATTCTATAATCTAGTTAATTGTAGTCCATCTTTTAGGAAGGATTTTGTAAATTTACAGTAAGATTTTTGAACCTCATTTTGAGCAATTTTAATAATAAAGTATCGTGAAATAAAGGGTGTCTCAAAATGAACAGACATTTTAATTTATTAGTAAAATATATTATATTATTGGAAAAGTACGAATGTTTTTATTTTAATATAAGATACAAACATGGAGGTTATGTGTGTAACGCAATATACGCCTCGACGACCTTGTTTGCAAATGGCCATTCTTTTGACAAAATTTTCAATTACATTTTGGCATAATTGCGGACTAATTTTATTAATGGTGCGTCTAATTTCTTCCAACGGAATGATCTGTGGCTCAGTGCCATACACTTTTCCTTTCAGAAAACCCCAAAGAATGAAGTCTAATGGCGTCAGATCGCACGATCTTGGTGGCCAATTCAAATCGCCGCGGCTCGAAATAACACCATGAAACTTTGTCTGCAATAACTGCATTGTTTCGTTCGCGGTGTGTCAGGTTGTACCATCTTGTTGAAAGAATATAGCTTCCAAGTCCATATCGTTTAATCCATTCCATAAAAAGTTGGTTATCATGTCACGATAACGAACACCATTGACAGTAACCGCATTTTCTCCCTCAGCATTCTCGAAAAGTCGTGGTGGATACACGGGATTTTCGGTCCGCCAAATTCGACAGTTTTGTTTATTCACGTAGCCAGTAAGTTGAAAATGCGCCTCATCGCTGAAGATGATTTTCTTCGAAAAATCACCATCGATTTGTTGATGCTCCTCAATCCAATTGGAATTAAACCTGTAACCTCAATTTTTTTTATTAAATGCTCCACAGTGTTGCGGAATGGTGCGTTATGATGACCAAAAGACGTGCGGGCTTTTCGAACCGTCTCTGCAAAATTTTCACCTTTTCTGTAATGAATTTTCACAATTTCTACTCCAATACTTCCTGATGCCAGTTGTCAAAGATCTCTGTTCGCCGCAAAAATGACGCCCAATTTAAAATGTCTGATCAATTTGAGACACCCTTTACTTATCTAAGGCCTTAGAGAAATCAGTATACATATATTATATCAATCTGTTTGTTATTTTTAAGAAACTATCTATATTCAAAAAAATTGGTTATCGTTGACTTATTCTGTATAAAGGCATGCCGACGAGGAGAAATAATATTTTTACATACCTATGATATATAAGCAGCAACTATTTTGTCTTATAGTTTTGATATTACAGATTGAATACAGACAGATCGATAAATATATATTAAATGTCGAACCGGATTTAAAAGTTTCTTATTTTGTAGGAAACAAACCTGAAACTTAAAGGCTTATTAAATATTTTGTAAATAAGAATAAATCCATTATTTGAAGATGAAACTTATGAAAGTATATTTTCAGGACCGATAGCAAAATTATCCTTTGAATATTCAATTTCCCTAAATACATCTTCTATGGAAATTTTTAATGTATCGCTGCTTGTGAAGCTGTGTTTTAATTTGAGGTTCTAAACATGTTGAAACATAATCTGATATTAAATTCACAATATCTTGTCTACCATCAGCTACATTATTCGAGTGTTGCATGTTGTTAGGAACGGTATTCTTCTCCTAAGATTTGTTTGCATTTTTCCAAAGAAATGAAGGATCACTGTCAATTGCCACTTCTACTGCTGCAATATGTTATTTGTAAAGAGCTAATGATAAATCCTTATACTGTTTACGTACCGACGATTATTTATTATAATCGTCGTGATGCCGCATGCACTCTTTTGTTTAATTAAATTTTGGAATTCCTTGGACGTCCAAAAGTTCGTACGAATCAATTCCCTCTGAAGAAATATATTTTACAGGAACAAATGATTTAATGCCCCTAAATACAATGCTATAAAATCTATTAGTCATAATATCAATATCAATGTTCTTAAAAACACCATCCCAGTTGAGAGTCCAAGTAATCATTTAATTCTATATAATTAGCCAAGCAATACAAACATACCCTTTTATAAGTTATTTCGAGACGTCTTTTAACGGCTAGGTGATGGTATAAACAGGGTGATGTATACTTAAACGGTCATTTTCTAGTACATGGAGGATGGAAAAGTTATTTTAGTTTTGTTTATAATAACGCTAGGATTTCCTGGAAACAATTAAGTGGAATAGTAGGTTTAATAAAGAAAAATACATAAATTTGATTATATCACAGAGAAAATAGGGTTTTATTGCAGTCATTAAAATGCGAAATAACTAGAATTTCTTTTTTGGGTTAAGTTAAATTAAATTAATACGCTTGTTCTATATCTATTATATTAGTAACCGCTGAAATATTTGATCATTTCGTTCTGTAACGTTGGTTTAGTTTTTATCGTGCAAGTGTAAAATGTCGAGTGTTGCGGAACTGCGTCTCACCTGACGCGGAAACCGGAAACTGCCGCAGAGTGTGTTTGTGTGTGATGGCTGGGGTTGATTGTTGCGTCATTACGAGAACACAAAGCGTTTTGTGATCTACCTTGCTTGCGGCGGCAGTGCGTGAGGCGACATAGTTGCGGCTTGACCCCGAAAACGGTGACAAAGGTCAGAGGAACGTTTCACGCTGTGGTGCTCCCGTTGTTGTCTCTCGAATGTAATAATTAGGTTTCTTTTTGCTCGGTCTAAAAATAAAAACTATAAGGAGAACCGAAAAAAATTGAAAAGATAGTAAAAAATCGACGAGTAAAAAATCTAAAAACCAAATTTTGAAAGATTGTCAAGATCAGTACTTCCAATAATCCTCCAGATTATTCTTTTAAACAATAAATCAGAAGTAGGCTTTTAGTGATGAATTATTGTTTATGTTTGAAGATATAGGCGATTATTAATATGAATGCTATTGAATTGCACAAAAATAATTGTTTTGGACCAAAAATATTACTTGATCTATCAAAGAAGAAATTTAAGAAAAAAATTAAGGATCAAACCCTCCTTTGCTAAAATTTTCAATTTGATCCATTTCCGCGAATAAATTGTAAACTTTTGAAATGACCAAAATTGTAATAATAAATCGAAATTATCTTGTAAATAAAGATATTGAATAGTACCAATACCCTATTAAATTATTTTACGAAAAAAATGAAGCTGCTTCCGAATAAAAAGGAAACTTTAAAGGATTCCTAAACCGAATGGAATCTTAGTTACTTAATTGACCACACCAGTTGGTGTTAATGATATCGCAATAATAGTTTCACGTGATAAATATTTCTTTTCGTGCCGACAAAAACATCTCGATTGTTTCTGTTAGAGAAATTCCAGCGGAGTTAAATTTATAGAGCGAAAACTTGGCAATGGGATTTTCAGGTGTGTTAGTTAAGTTCACGAGATACATAAATTGCATGTGTGTCGCCGGTTAATTGTCGCCGCTGATTCATATTTATTCGTTTCACCGTTACGCCGAGGTTTCTTTCGCATTTATTACACTCCCGAGAGTTAAAAATTAAGATTTCCGTTTTAAATACGCAGAAATATAGGACACCTTATAGTGTGGTCTAACCAAGTTTCTAAAAATTAATATCATTTAATATTACATATTTTGACAAATAATTTTTTCGATTTTTATTGTGCTTGTAGAAACAAACAAGAAATTCAATCAGAAAATTAATTTTTGTGACTTTTAGTAACTTTGCACAATGCGGAGCCCTGGCGAATAGAATAGAATTCAGTTGTATTTTAGTTATCCATGTGCAAAGTTACGTCTCACTAGTATTAACGGTTCTGTTTATGTGAGTGTTCATGATGTTTAAGAAAATAAAGAACGTCGACAGTTATGGAGTTTTTAGGGCTTTGATTAGATTAACGCAAGAAATGTGCGACTTTGCAATATTCATCGTCAATTGAAAAATGTGATTTAAGATTTTTTTATTGCAACTGTAAATTAACGAAGTATACTAATCAATAATAATAAGCAAAGTAAATAAAATTGATTTATTGATTGTCAGCAATAGTCATGGGCCAGTTTTGATTGATTTTGTAATTGCTTGGTAGCTGTTGAGTACTCAATTAAAGAAATCTAGTGCAACGCTTTAGTCAATAGATGTCGCCTTAATAGTTTCTCTACATTTAATATTTATTCTATTTGGTATTATTTGAATAAACTATTTAAAGGGTAATACAATTTCTAAAAATATCTTATTCCAAGAAGTAACGAATATGAAAATATAACCTCGAGTTCTCCCCTTTATTTTATAGGTCAACCCCAGTAATATCTGCAGTGAATAAATATCCAAAGTTTTTACGACCTTAAAATTATGCGGTACCTATAAAACCTCCCGGTATGTGGCGGGTGGTAGAAGGGAGGAGGGAGAAACATGCACGAGTGCTTATTAGTAAAACTGGCGTCGGGACGTCGGGTCAGTGACTCTGGGCGCCGTTGAACAATCGATCGACGATAGGTTTTCCCGCACGCCAGGAAATACCTACCTTTACGCAGCGACCAGGAAAGATTATTTATGCAACTGCTGCACCGACCGCAAGAATATTACTTACCACCATCTGTTCTTCCTGGAGTTTATTTTTAGACGTGTTACAATGATGAAATTAAATTTTACTACTAGTGAGTTACATCATTCTAGGAAGACTGATCTTATTTTAACTATTGTGGATAAGGAAAAATATTTTGCAACCTCTGATTTCTACGAAATATCTTAACAGATATAGCAGCTTTGTTCTCAGATTTTGGGAAATTAAAAATTGTCAATCAGAATCCCTTGCCTCTTAAGCTCTGTGGTCTTATTAAAATCTAAAAATCGATTCTCCTAATAGACTTAACGTTTCTTATATAAATAGTGTTACAAGAGGTTTAGAAATCAAACTGAATTCAATCTTAATAAATATATCCAAAATGTACAGTGAAAAATTCACTCTCTTTACCTATCTGAACACATTTCATCCACAAAAATTCAAAACGTTTCAACTTGTTTATTTTGACGTTAGTAGCATGATTTCAAATATTCTTCCAATTAAAGAATGTCTAGAAATTATTCAAAATTTACTAGATAAATCACATTGCAATCACTTGATTAAGTCAATGTTTAGAAACCTGTGTGAACCAAAATTATGTTTAATTTAATAATAAATGCAAAATGACTAGAAATTTTACAAAAGAAAATAATTTAAAACATTTGAAGCATTGCAATTATTACAAAGCTTACTTTCCTGGAGAGTTTTCTTTAACTGTTTCATTATAAAATTTCAGTTGTTTATTTTTTTGTAAAATTCCTTCTATTAACAAGTAAATTGGAAACTTTTAAATTTTATTTTTAGTAGTAGTAGTGTTAGGCTATCGACCACGTGGTCCTTCCTCCGTGTGATTTCTGTATTTGTATGTGTGTGTGTAAATGAGCTTGTTACTTTAAAGAATCACCTACGTCACCGATAAATCCCAATGGTTAATGGTACCGGTCACCCATCCAACTACTGACCCGAATCAACATTACTGCACGCAGTTCCGGGCCCTAACCGAATGCGCCACCACCGACGTTTTTACTTTTATTTTTTGTTGAATTTAAACAAATGTTTCATTTTTCTAACTGAATTTTTCAAAACTTTTAAAGATTGTTTAGATGCATTTATGAAGCCCCGAACAATCGTTGCTATTTATTAGACCATTTTCAAACCAACAAGTCCAAACAGGATATGTGATAACAATTAGCAAGCTGTTTCCGTTTTTCATTAATTAACAATCGTATTACCGTAAGATCGAATATAAAATCTTATTTTCTGATGAAATAATACTAATTATAAGGGGGATTTTCTTTACCAGTCATATGATACTAATACACTTGATGAAATAATATGGTTTCAGGTGAACGCATACAAATTTCCCCCAGTTTTTTTTTTTATGAATATATCATGAGTGTGTATCGCACACGGACAACCCACATTCGCGGATTTCGGTGCGGCGGCGTCGCCCCGGCAACGTTGCGGCGCCCGGACCGATCGATCGGCTGTGGTGGTGGTGGTCGCCGTCCCGCCGCCACCACATGCGGCCATGTGTTGCTTCCACTTGACCCCGTTTTCCTTTTCCCCCCGGCGGCAACGGTCGTGTCGTCGCGTCTTTGATTGCTCGTTAAAGAGCAAAATGAAAATCGCCCGTCTCCAAAGAAATGTGTCTTCCGTGTAAACAGGTTTCAAAAAGGTTTTTTTAATAGGAAAGTTCTTCACAAATAACTTCTTTCATCCGCACTGCGATTCCTTGTTAACAAAGTATGTTTTAACGCCTTAAATATTCAAGAAATATGTTTTTTCTATTCATAAAATTTTGCAATACGAATCATAAAAATGTATGTTTAAAAAATGATTAAATTATTTTTGTTAATAGGGTTGCATATGTTAACAGAAAACAGTTTTCTTTATAAAAGGGTTGCCTATTAATTATAATTTTAAAGCATCTAATACCATCAATATAATATTAAAATTCGCTTCATTTAAGATTTATTCCGTTTCGCGCATATTTTATATTTACTAGAACCTACCTGGTTATACTCATCGTTTGCTGTGGTTATTTTCGGCGTGGCTCATCTCGAACGTAAACGGGTTTATTAATAGAAATTATTTAAAATGTCAATGCATAAATGGTCATATGTTTTCCGGGGGTGTGTTGTAACTCATGTAAATTAGAAGAACGCCATTGCGTAATCGCCGAAATTATTTCAATATCTCAGGTGTACGTTTTTTTTTTATTATTTCAAGCATCGCGTGTATGTTATGGCTCGAATTCATTTTGGCACACCTTTTTCGTCATTTGCACGCAACCACATTGCCTCTATCTGCTTCGGGTGTAATATCCGTAATTGGTCTAAATCTAGTTAGGGCGTTGCCTGAAGAATAAAAAAGAGTGGTAATATTTTAAACAATTTATCTACTTAAATAAATGTATATCGTCTTTCTAAAAACTATTGAAATAAACATAATACATACACGAAGGCATTTCTTATTGTTAAAAAACAATTCCTAAAAATTTAATTAGTTTTTTGTTATTAAATAGTTAAAAATAAAAATATGTACTTTAAAAATCGCACTTTCAACGATCATTATATATTTAGTTATGTACGTATGCAAAGTTTAATAACGGCCTATATGGAAAACAATGGACGATCACCGGCGGGGTTGTTTTGTTTCATGTTTCTGTTTGTTCAGCGTCGAACGTCATCTGAATATCATTAGTTTCGTTGTTAACGACCGATGCCCGTTTGCGCCACGATTAATCATCGACGGACAATTCAACGGAAAACGTAACCTAATTTAGTAATGCGAGTTTATGATTTTATCATCCACTCAAAATTTTAACACTAAATATAATAATTATGAATTACCACCTTTTAAAAAACTGTTTTGATACAAAAAATTAATGCAAAATCATGAATTTAAAATAACTGACTGTTTAATAAAATCTAAACAAAATAATGAGTATACGTAAAGGTAGACATACATATATGCATTAATCTGTAGTGGAAAAGATTCGAGTTACGTTTTCTGTCCGTTTAAAGGGCAATAATAAGTTCGTTGACTCACAAAGAGTCTCGACTGTCGTGTCCGAGTCAGTCATGATGCCAGAAAACACAACGCATACACACGTACACTTACACGAATAACAGTTTCTCGTTTCCGCTCCGAGTAAATATCACATGCATACGCAGGCACATACATACACACATGCACACAAACATTCGAACATCGGCCACGTTTCTCATTTCAGAAATTGTAAATGTATTTACTCAGTTTAACGTTATCTCCCATCTCGATTCTCGATTAATTACACAATTCCCGCGAGCCGGGAACCAATCGTGTGCAGACATCTAGCGGCGGACGTGTGAACTGTGTCAATGGGTTTTTGTGTTAATTAAATGTGCAAGAGAATGTAATGAAATTCGAGATTTTAAACAAATCTTTTTTGAATTTTTAATACACATATAATGTATTTAAAGAATGCGGCGTAAGAACCACACGTGGTCTGTCAGTAGCCAAATTGTGAATGAATAAATTACAGCCAATGAAAATAATTTTTGGGTTTTGAAGTACACGAAGAGAATTAAAATTAAATTAAGCAACTGTTAGAAGTATTAATAATTCATTTTTATAACTTTTCCAATTGTATTTATAATTCTTAAAAAAAGCTAAATTAAGAAGGTGGTTAATTCTAACCATTGTTTCAAATTAAAACAAATTGTATAATAAATATAAATAGTACGGCAAAAATTGTAAATTTATAATATGATTTAATTTAATGGTTTTAAAAATATGTGTGACGCCTCTGACGCTTTTTTTTAACGAGTCAGCGAATTTTCGGCGCTTCCGTGCTCCAGTTTTGGCAACACCGCGCGCTCATCGGTGATGTAAAAGAACCGGTTACGCGAAAAAAAAAAAATCATTAAAAAACCACTTAATTGTTACGAATTTAAATTGGAATGAACACCGAAATTCGGTACGTTTTTTTCCCCTATAAATTATATGCTTATTTTTTTATTTCGTCGTTTTGATTATCTGGCATGACTAGTATTTGCCCCCGAGATAACCTCAAAACGTAAAAAAAAATCGATTGTTTTATTAATGTTTTTCGTTCTTTTAATTGCAGATAGCAGCAAAGGATGGCGGACACGAGCCAGGTGGAGGTGCCGCCGCACACGAACGGTATTTCAGATGAAATGGACGACGAGGAGCGGGCGAAGATGCGTCCGGCCGATATCGACGCCGACGTCAAGGAGATGGAGCGTAGGAAACGGGTGGAGCTGATCATGAACAGCAAGCTCTTCCGCGACGAGCTGGAGAGGATCATCGAGGTCCAATTGAGGGACGGCTCCGGCACCTCTGGACTAATGCAGCAGATCTCGGACATGATGGGTGTTTCCAAAAACGCCGGAAATGTGTTCAAGAATTCAAACTGCGTCGTGCCAATTAACGATATCCGCGGCATCGAAGCAATGGGTTACGCGAAGGGCGAGAAGATCCTGCGTTGTAAACTGGCCGCCGTCTACAGGCTGATCGATCTATATGGTTGGACACAGGGCACCAGCACACTGATAACTGCCAGGCTGAACCAGGACGAGGAGCACTTTTTGGTGAACCCTTACGGCATGCTCTTCCACGAAATCACAGCGTCCAGTCTGATCAAGGCCGACATGCAGGGCAACGTTGTCGAACAGGGCACCACAAATTTCGGTGTGAACTTGTCTGCCTATTCACTCCACGCTGCCATTCACTCCTCGAGGCCGGATATCAAATGCATCATACACGTCCATACCCCTTCCGTTGTAGCTATATCCGCCTTAAAGTGCGGGTTACTTCCCATTAGCCAAGAATCGGTTGTGATAGGTGAAGTTAGCACGCACCCGTACATCGGTGGTATCAGTGATCCAGAAGAAAAAGACAAAATCACGAGGAATCTAGGACCAAACAACAAGGTGCTGCTCCTGACGAATCAAGGTGCCGTCTGCTGTGGCGAGACAATAGAAGAGGCCTTCTTCAACGCACGCAATACCGTCCTCGCTTCCGAGTCACAGCTTAAGCTCATGCCGATGGGCATCGATAATCTAATCCTTTTGAATGATGAGACACGCAAGAAACTGTACGAGGCTGCACACAAGGCTCCAGAGAGTTCACCCAGGCCAGATCAGCCATCCATTCTGGAAACGAAAATCGAGAGGAAATGGAGGGTAGGTGGGGTGGAGTTCGAGGCGCTCATGAGGATGTTAGACAATGCCGGATTTCGTACTGGATACATATACAGACACCCGCTGGTCAAAGGTGACCCTCCGAGGCCCAGGAGCGATGTGGAAGTGCCCCCAGCGGTTTCATCGCTTGGATATCTTCTCGAGGAGGAGGAATTATACAAACAAGGGTGAGTTTTTACAGTATGCAATCAAGCACATTAATCAAATAGTTAGTATAAGCTATAAATAACAAGATTGTAAACATAGATAAGTTATAAATCAATAGTAAGAAGAATTGCTGCATACAGCTGTTTTAATATTAGAATATCTTTATAATGCATAAACTGCTAGTGGAAGTTGAAGGATGGTTCACAATAGTATTACCATTTAAGGAGGATACGAAAGAATAAGTCTTTTATTTTACTAGAAATGTAATTAGAGGAAGAATGAAAAAAGCAAATTGATTTTATATAGTAAATATACAATAATCTTTATTTCTGCCATTTTAAAAATATTTAATAAAAACACTAAAACCTCAAATCCTTTTTTCATAAATTAATATTATCTACTTATAACTCATCTAATTAAACTAAAAATAATAAATTTAATAAATAATAATTTTAAATGAAATAATAAAATTTTTGATTTATTTGAGGTCTTGAATATGAATTACAAAATTTATGCTTGATAACTTTGTAATTCTAAAAATATATAGTGGTAAAACAAAAAGATTATATGATATAATAATAAAATAAATTAAGTTGCTTCTCTGACAAAAGTTTTTGTCTGGGTCTATTTTAGAGATTGGTTCGATAAATATATTGATATACTCTTCACGAAATCAAGGAAGTACAAATTTTAAAACGTCATATTTTTTTATACGAGCAAAAATGTCTGTTTTTTTTGTAATATTTAAAAAAACATATTTTGGCCATCTTTTTTTGATAATTTTGATTTGCCATTTTCAAAAAAAAAAAAATGTTCTTGAACATCTTTGCTGACATTTGATTTTATATATAAAAAAAAAAAAAACCTTTATTGGCATCAAAACTTATATACAACATAATAACATACTAATATTTCTTCCTCTCTTTATTTTTTTTTCTCTTCTTTTTCTCATACCTCCTCTCTTCGTCTCTTTCTTTCCCACCCCAACCGTCTCAGAATCCTTACCCTGGCCCCATCTTCTCTCAACCATTCTGCAGCCCTTCTACAACCTTCCACCCATTCTGCATCCACTCCCTTACATTCATCCGCCAGATGTAACCACGTATCCTTCCCTTCCTCGCATAACACACATCGCCCGTAACTCTCCCCCATCCATTTCTTTCTCCCTCTCTCTTCCGCCCCGCATCTCGCTCTTGCCAAGGTCACCCTTTCCTCCCTTCCCAAGCGATTATTCTCCAGGTACCTTGGCCTCCTTCCATGCACCTGCCACTCCTTGTAACTCTCGTTGTATTCACTCTTCACTATACACCCTTGTCTTTCTTGGCCTTCCACCTCTTTCGCCTTTTCATGCACCCATCCCGCTACATTCACCCCTTGTTCCATCCACTCCTTCACGATCCCCTCTGACATTCCCACCCTCTCATACATCCTTCTCCTCTCCGCTCTCCAGTCACCCGTGCCTTCTTTCCATACCCCCTTCACAAATCTTCCCTCTTCTAAACCCCATAATTTCATTTCAAAGCCACTCTCTTTATAGTCTCCCACCACATACTCTCCCTATGTGTTTCCTGAAGCAGTATGTATTCGGGTGTTGATTTCTCAAACCCTAACATCTGCTTCAAGAAATACCGCTGCCCTCTCTCAACCCTCTCATACCTCCTAACACCCCACACTTCCGCCCCATACATCAAGATCGGTCTCACACATGCATCCCAAAGATCACACGTAACTCTCACACTGCCATCCATCCACTTTCCCCATCTCTCTCTTACCGCCCCCCACGCTTTTCTGGCTTTTCCCTGGATCCACCTAATGTGTTCTTCATACCCCCCCGAGCTCTTAAACATAAATCCCAGGTACTTAAACATTCTCACTCTCTCTATCACCTCACCCTTCCACTCTAGCTCTTCCACTCTTTCCTCTCTTCCTTTATTTCTAAATCTCATCCACTTCGTTTTTTCGACATTCACTCTTAGCTCTCTTTTATCCATGTATTTCTCCACTCTCGCTAACATCTCTTTTACTCCCTTCCAATCCCTCGCCAATAACACCATGTCATCTGCATATGCCAGCATAAAATATATAAAAAAGTATTTTCGAATATTTAAGAAACGTGAGAAACAAGACCCATTTTTTTAAAGAAAGGTTACAAACGTAAAACATATTTTAGACAATTGCCTTTATCAAAAAGAAAAAAATGTTCATGACAATTTTAGCTATTTTATTTTATGTATAAAAAAACATGTTTTTCTTTATTAAAAAAGACATTTTTGTCAATTGAAAACATGAGAAGAAAAAACAAATAGTTTTTTATGTTTTTAGACTTTATTTACAAAGAAAGTTTACAAAAAAAATGTTTAGGAAACATGAGAATAAAAGTAAAATTTCAGCATTCTGCAAAACATTATTACACAATCAATCTTGACATATTTATTTATTTAAATCTTTTGTCTTCTTTCTTAAAAATATACATAAAAACAAATTAATTACAAAAAACATACGCAAAATTTTTAAAGAAAGAAGTAAAAGCAGAGTTTACAAAAACAAATTAAGTTCTTCCACTCAAACCCTTTTTGTACCATGATGTTGGAAAGGCAGCAATCCTCATCAACATACGGAAAGTTTATATTTTTTTAAATATTGTTTTTTGTCCATTTTTTAGGATGAACTTTTTGCAGTTAATGTCAGCATGACATATAATTATACTACAATAAACCATCAATTATATTAAACTAGTGTACTCCTCCTGATTTACTATAATGAATAATGTATTACGGGTTATGCATCCTCTACTTAATTTGGGTTTTATTGTGGTAAATACATAACTGTATAAACTGGTTTAATGTAGTAGGATATCTTAGAAAAATTTTAATGTGATAGTGAAGTTATTTAGCTTTATACTAGGGTCAATTTAAGTTAAAACTAAATACAAATATTTAATTTATAAAACTTTATTTTTAATTTTTCCAAAGCTGTTGATTTTTTTCAAAAACAAAAATTTAATATCTAATAAAGTTTAAATTTCTTTGTAGAAAATAATCAAGAAACAATATTATTTATATCTTTTGTTTTTATATCTGAAGAACAAACAAGGTTATAGTCGAGAGCTGACTGTGAGTCATCACTTTATATTAGATGAATAATAAATAAATAAATCTTTATTTAGCACTCTGCTATACAATAACGTAGATATAATATATAATATATTATATATGTTCAATGACCCTTTCTACCCGCATGGGTCTAGGGTTTTGTATTTGATCTTATTTCTTTATGTAATCCTTCCAAGTCTTTCGGTCTTTTGACATTTTAATTGCTTCTCTAGAATGTTATTTATTGCCCCTTCCAATGTCTTTCTTGGTCGTCCTCTTTTCTTCTTTCCTTGTACTTTTGCTTCCCATACTTTTCTGGCTTGCGTGTTATTGTTCATTCTCTGTACATGTCCCCACCATCCTAGTTGTCTCTCTTCTATGTATTCTTCTATACTCTTTACTTGTAGTTTTTCTCTTATTCTTTCATTCCTCATTTTGTCCATTAGTGCGACGCTGTACGCTCTTCTTAAATACCTCATTTCTACAGCTCTTATTCTGCCTGTATTTAGCTTTATACAGGGTGTCCCGTTAATGTGGGGAAATGGCTAGACCATAGATTCCTGGGGTCAAAATATGACGATTTAACACAACTTATCTATATCCAAAAATTTACAGTTAAGTCAGAATTTGTCTTCAAAGTTTCAATTTCCTTCGCAGAATCCTGATACAAGCAAGATATCTGTTTGCCCCAAATATGAATATTTATGAAATATAATAAAGTTAAAAATTAATTATTAAAAGAGATTAAATAAATATTATTATACATAATTAATGTTGTTTAAACGAAGAAGGCCACGAAAAACATTTATTTTCGATTCGATGAAAAATTAGATTTTGTTTTTACAAGATATAAAAAAAATATTTTATTTTTTTGTGGGAAAACCATAAAAGATACACGCCGGTGGTGGCGCATCGGTTACGGCCCCGAACTGACGTGCAGCAACGTTGGTTCGGGTCAGTAGTCGGATGGGTGACCGGTACCATTCACCATTAGGATACAATTAATGGTGCTTTAGAGTGACGGGAGCGATCCTTTAAAGTAACAAGCTCATTTACACACACACAAATACACAAATGACACATGGCGGAAGGACCACGTGGTCGATAGCCTAACACTACTACTACTACTACTGCTACTACCATAAAAGATATCAAATAATAAGAGACAAAAAAGTTTTTAAATTAAATAGTCTTTCAAATTTATTTTTTTAGTTTTTATTAAATGCACCAATAAAAAAATAATTAGTTTTTAATTGATGGTACTACTGTTTATTATACTTCTTGTTAACCAATAATAGCCATAATAACTGAAATGATGTATTATATTATGTTAGTTATTAATAATAAATTTCATTCAAATCGAATAAAGCGTTCAATTGTTATAAACAAAAGAAATAAAAAAATTTTGAACTTTGAAGACAAATTCCGGCTTAACCGTAAAGTTTTGGATATAGATATTTTGGGTTAAATCATCATATTTTGACCCCAGGAATCTATGGTCCAGCCATTTCCCCACATTAACTTG
Source organism: Ontholestes murinus (assembly GCA_963969525.1). NCBI lineage: Eukaryota > Metazoa > Arthropoda > Insecta > Coleoptera > Staphylinidae > Ontholestes > Ontholestes murinus. Next base: position 32,767,022 of record OZ018392.1, on the reverse strand, counting down.
ACACCCTGTATATTTTTATTTTTGTGCTCATCTTAGTTTCTCTTTTACTTGTTATGTATGTATTTATTCAGTGTGTAGTACAATTTGTTCATATTGTTTATTCTATTGTTTATATCTGCTTCTTGCTGTCCTGAGTCTTGTATGATCACTCCTAGGTATTTGTATTGTTTCACTTGCTCTATTTTTTTGTTCTCTATTTTTATGTTCATTTTCATTTCTTGTCCTGTTATTGCCATTACTTTAGTTTTGTTGATATTCAATTTCATGCCATATTTTTTCAGTATCTTGTTCCATATTACTAGTTTTTCTTGGAGTTCTTCTTGCCTATTTGCTAATATGGCGATGTCATCTGCAAATGCACATTGTTGCATTTCTACTTTTTTCATATCTCTGTATCCAACATTTAGAGGTCTTGTTTCATTGTTTACTTCCTTTATTATTTGGTTCATGTATATTATAAATAACAGCGGGCTTAGGCTTCCTCCCTGTCTCACTCCTTGTTTGGTGGTAAATTCATCAGAAATCTTGTTTTTAGCTATTATTATATTTCTTGTTGCTTTATATATACTTTGTATTACCCTTATCAGTTTGATGTTACTTCCATTTTCCTTAGGCTTTCCCAAATTTTTCCTCTTGGCACTTTGTCCAATGCTTTTTCCATGTCCAGGTAAGCTATAAATATTGATTTCTGTGTCTCTAATGTTCTATTAATTATTGTTTTTAAATGTAAATATATGGTCATTTGCACTTCTCCTTGGTCTAAAACCGCTCTGTGATTCTGATGTTTTCTTTTCTACTATTTGTCTTAACCTTTTTTCTATAAATTAAGTGTGACTCCTCTGTAATTGTTGCATTCTGTCTTGCTCCCAGTTTTGTAAATGGGCACTATCATTCCCACTTCCCACTCCTTTGGTATTTTTTCCTCTTTCTACACTCTAAATATAATATAATATACTAATGAGTTTTTCTTCTTTAGATGTTCTCTATGGGGATCTTGGAAACTATAAGAGATAGAAAAACGGTTAAATGGGAAAAAAAAGTGTAGTTTTAAGAGACGAATGTTTACAAAAAAGTCAAACGTAACTAGATATTTTGGAAAAAGTAAAAACTGACAATTTTTTCAAATCAATATATCTCGGTTTCTTCAGTAAACATTTGAAAATATGCTCGATGATTTAAATCTATCATAACGGGCAAGATTAAAATGGTTTCAACACAATCGAGCTCCACCTCATAACATGTTGGCTGTACGAAATTATTTAAATCATGCTTTTCCAAACTCATGAGTGGGTAGAAATGGGCCACCTAGATCTTCCGATCAATCAGTTTGAGACTTTTTTCTGTTAGGTCATGTAAAAAGCAAAGTGTATCAAAAATTATATCATAGATTAGCTGTTGTTGAAATATTTAATTCAATTGACTAAAAATAGTCAAAAAAAGCTACAAATTCAATTTTAAAAAGATTTTTTTTGCCATAATATTGGACTCTGAGCATATTTTGTAATATTAAAAATTCTATTATTATTTTGATAATTACAGAATTACTTTATGATGTTTTTCATTAATTTCTATCTCTGTAAAAATAATAGTTACAATATTGCTATTATTATAAACAATTGCAATTTTTAAACTTTTTCATTGCTAACAATTTTTTTGATTTTACATACACCAAGTAATTACCATCAGTTGTTTCTGTCCATGGCGAACAATTTTACTGGTGAAAAATTGGCTTCAAGAGAGGCTTGTGAAAACCAATGAAATTACCTCACATTTGACCAAAATCTGATCATTCTAACTATTCAACTGCCTGATGAAGCCACTGTGTGGCGAAACATGTTACAGTGTACAATAAATGTTAAACCCTTTCAACTGTGTTGTTTTATGTCAATGTGTTATTTAGTTTCATCATGTATCCATCTCGCCAATTCAACATTCTAACTATGGCAATTAATAAAGCCTTCATGGATTTCTTTTTACTACACCTAATATAAAAAAAAAATATGTCTCAAAACGATATCATGCGCAAGCGTGAGCTAGGACGTACGATTTATTTTACCCTATTCTTTATCATGCAGACCCACTTTTCGTTTTTCATTTCATTCTGTTCCGGTCATCCTAAGATGATAATAGAACGAGATGGATAATAATTGCTATACAATTCTTAGTACAACAATGCATCAGTCACAGTCATCTCTCGACGGCTCGACTATACAAACTCTAAAATAAAATAATTATAAATATTTAATAACGCCTACAATGCGTGAAATTTCCTTGTTCCAGCTTCTAGATTATAATCTCATATGTGCCTTGGTCGGTTGCACAATATAATATTTATCATAATCAGAATAAACAAATATAACCTATGTAATTCTGTCATTGTTAATTGATGTAGATAACTTCATAACAGAATCACAATTAATTAAAAAACGGTGTAAGGCAGCAATTATGTCTCATTCATTTGTATGAAGAGAGTATAATTATTACAAAGAATAACTTTATTAATTTGTATTAAGAATATATTAAGTCATTTTTATAAATGATGATTTAATGCTAATATATACAGATAAAGAAGGTAATTCAATTTGCTATCATATTTATCAAATTAAAACCTTGAATGATAAATGCATTATTTTTTTACGAGCAGAATAAACTGTTTGTCTTTTTTTATATATATTTTAAATTAGGTTAATAATTAAAATTAAGTTATTGAGATAAAATTAATTGATAGGGCAATCATTTAAATTTAGCCGAAATTATAAGCATTTGTAACAATGAAAATTACGTTTCGAATACGATGATTGTATTACATCTCGCTACAATGTTGTTTTACACTCGCAATCGATCGCTAGTCTATAGATTTGATTACCTACAAGGCCATTTGTGAAATAAAGTAAGTAATTCCCATTTTACCTTTTGCAGCCTTTGGAAAAAATTGGAAGGAGGCCGCAAAGGCAACGACCGCACGCGCTGGCTGAACTCTCCCAACGTCTACCAAAAGGTGGAGATCCTCGAGACGGGCACACCCGATCCCAAGAAGATCACAAAGGTAGAATTTATCAAGTTTGAGGATAAAGAGTAGGCCAATACCATATAGATAACTCTATTAAATCAAATTCTATATTACACATTCCGCCAGTATAAAACTAAAAAGAAACTACACGAAAAAGTCATCCATTCCATTTTTAATCTAATCCAGGACTATTACTAAAAAATATATTCTATGTGTTGCATTGCATTAATTGCCAACGGCCTACTTGTGTCAATCAATTGCTTCACTAATATAATTAGCGCTTTGTTTTTTTCTGTCGTAATTTTTTTAGTAATAGTTCTTTTTAAATTTAAGCTTTTTGTGTTTATAACGTTATATGATAATTGAGCTTTGGTTATAGAGATTTTATTTTTTACATAAAAGTGCTTGCTTATGGATCGTGTTTTTGCACAATTAGCAGTAAGCAAATTATTAATATTAATAATAATAAAACAAGTAGTGATCATCAGACTGGTAGATTTAGACAAATTTACATTATATTTATATTTTCTGGATGCCATATATACGTTTTTTGTGCCATTTTTGCGTGTTCTACGGGAAAATGCCCGTAAGCAAAATGAAAGCAGGACTGTGTTAGGTTTTTATTGTAATTAACGTAAATGTGTCATATAATGTAACAAATAGGGATTCCTGTAGAACGTAGGACTAATTATATAATTTGCTTGCTCTTTATGTAACTGAATAAATACGAGTTTCCGGATGACACGACTTGTTTTGATTTATTTTTTTACTCTTTTCTACTCTAACACACTCTTGTCTAACAGTGATTAAAAAAGAGAGAAACATAAGGTTGATTTGGTGAATATAATATTTGGATAATAAATTTAAAGTGGAAACTTTATCATAATTTAAATTAATTATGATGAACTTTTTGATTTCAAATTAACTGCAATGGTATTTGTATATATAAAAAACTACTTGCATTAATACTTCTTTTGAATAATAATAATTAATCATAATAATTATAACAAATCGGCCAGCTATTTATGTTTCTTGTGTACTACCAATGGTGTGCAGCAGCAGAACGTCAATTTTCTTTGTGTGCCCGTGACTTGTGTTCCCTGTCGTGTTTCTATGTGGATGTGTGGCGAAACCAGTACATTAGAGACTAGCGACACTTCACAAAGAGCAGGCACACGCGGGGATCTTACACAGTTTCGTTAACTTGCTATGTCTCTGACTCTAATGTGCTGGTTTTGATTTCAGTGGGTGGCGGACGGGTCCCCGACTCATTCCAGTACGCCCGTCAAGATCGAGAACGCATTGCAATTCGTCCCTAAAAACACCAACCCCAAGGAATTCAAAAAGCTACAGCAACAGGTAAGTGTGATGTGCGCGCGCCGATTCGTTTTACATCATTCGGTTAATTTTTTTGCGCCCGTCAGATTAAGGATTACAGGCGGGCGGACAAGATCTCCGCGGGGCCCCAGTCTCACATCCTCGAGGGCGTGACGTGGGAGGAGGCGAGGAAGATGCAGGACGCCGGCGTCACGCAGACTGGCGACCAGGTCGTACTAATGGGCGCCGCCTCCAAGGGCATCATCCAGCGCGGCTTCCAGCACAATGCCACCATGTACAAATCGCCGTACGCGAAAAATCCCTTCGACTCCATCACCGACGAGGAAATCGACGAGTATAAGAAGGTGGTCGAGAAGAAGACGAAGGGTGAATGTGAGTGTTAAAATTAATTTATTCAAATTATGTATTAAATTTTCGAGTTAAAATAATCATAAATTTTGTTTTGTTTTTTAGACGACACAGACTTCAGTGAATCCGAAGGACTGTCTTCCGCTCAAATTAACAAACGAATTAGTGACATTAGATCTCCTACATCTGCTGCCAGTGAAACGGAAGAGGAAAGTCGAGATGGTATGTATAGTATAAAATATTTATAAAAAATAAAACCAGTAAGTAATTACACTTTTAATACAACATAATTGTCCATTTCTATCTTGTACTGTAAACAATAATAGATGTTATTATTCTTTTCAATTCAACAAATCTCGATTGATTCTTAAGGCGATAAGATTCTGTCTCCTTTTTTTCTTTCCTCACATTTTTTTTTTATATGCGCTTCAGATTATTGTCCAATAAACCAGAATTCTATTGAACCCAGCAAGATGTTAATACTGGAGGGTATTTTGTAATACTTGAACTATTTATTTAATTTTAACAGTACATAAAGAACTATAACTAATCATATGTAAATTACATTTTTTATTACTTTTCATTGATTTGTTTTTTTTTTTTATAGAACCTCAAGTGTTGAGGATAGAAACGAAACAAGCGCCGAAACCGAGCCAACCGGAAGTCGTGCTCAGCGACGGTAAGTGTCTACCTCCCACGTTCGCATCATCCCTACCGCTTAATTACTACATTATTAGCCAGCTTCTGTGTCTCTTCTACTGTCCATATAACATAAAACTATCTCATGGAAGAACATACCTACCACCTTATTAATTCGTTTTACTTACTTGACCAGTTTATAATAAACGCAAGTGATGCAAGGGTAAGTGGTCATCTTTATACAGAATCACTCTCATTTTAGAGATGAGCTGTTAGAGATCGACACTAACCATCTTTCGTTTTTTGAAAATACTTGAGTATAATATTAATTTTATTATTAAATCATCTGCATTTTATTAAATATGGCAACGTTGTTGCTTTATTCAAAATTTAATTAAAGGCATTTTTTAGTTATAAAATCATGCTTTTAAATTTAATTCATTTAGTTTTTGATAGTGTTTTAAATTATTTGATCAAAATCATTTTTTAGAAAAAAATTCATGCTTTTTTAATTCCATTCAGTTTTATTAATTTCCTTTGGTTCTGGTCATATGTCTTTACTTCTTGTTAGTATTTAACTGTACTCATACAACTTAGAAAGATTCGAATATTGTGTTACTCAAATGTAAAAAATATAATTTTATTTATATACGAAGTCTTAATAGTTGTATCAGTATAGAAGTCATAATCACCAAAATCATTTTACTAGATTTGCAATACTTTTACTTAACCATTGATGTTTTTATAGTTGCACGTATCAATTTTTTTATTGTTTTGCAAATTTTTTCATTGCATGCCACTAACGTATTAACCTGCACGTAGTTATGCATCCAAGAGAGGTCATATTAGATGATGAAGTTTTCTTAGAAGCACCCGCTGACACTAACACACCACCAGGTAAAATAGACAGAAATTAACACAATTTGTTTTCCACTCCTGTAGTGATCGCACGTTTAGTAATGTATCACGTTATTTGCATGATTTAGATGTAGCGTCGAGGAACTTTCTGATGGCTGAGAGGAAATCCGCCACCAATAGCATGAGGAGTAAGTTTTATAAAGTTCATAAATAGAACACATGCCTTTTGCTTTCTATTTGCTTACATTAGGGTTGCTTACGGATTATACAAAAAATGGAATTCATTTTTTTTCCCTGTTATCTTTCAAGTGAAAGATGGGTTTAGATCGTTGATTTATTGCGAGTGATCAAAATTTGTCGTCTCACCCTGGAATTTTTCTTGGATTTCAGGGAGGAACGTTGTTAGGCTAGTGGCACAGGTGCATGGAGCCAAATCACCATCCTACCGCACTAATAGCTTTGCAGGCTTCCCAAGGGGCTCATACGCGGTGCCTAACCCAATGCACTACCACATTGCTAGATGCACGAGGGCCACGCAACACCTAAGGCCCACATTAATCAAACTCACGGATCCTTCTCACATTACTAATTCTACCTGTGATAATGTTACTATTAATGTTGGGAATCGTTCGTTTTGCGTCGATGTTTCTATCGAAGTTCTTAGGGCTTTTATTTACCCTTTCGCAAACTCTTTAAATTTGATCGCGGGTGATGTAAACGTAAACTCAGCGGCTTCGCAGACTTGTTACAATTTGGTGGAAACTGAAATTACACCAGTTGATCTGAGTTGTACAGTTACACCATTCATGAGCAAAGCGCAAGGTGAAGATGAAATGAATTCGTTCGAGCGGAGGATCATGCAGAAACTGCACGACAATCTCGTTGACGATTTGGTGGTTTCAAACCAAGAATTTGAAATTGATGTAAATAGTACCAGTAATAACGTATCAACTACGGTTACTTCATTTGAATACTGTGAAGGGGAATTACCGGAAATTTATAATTTTTCTGAGGAATCCACCTCCTCTTTGAAAGAATTCACCAACAACAAAGAAGAACATAAATTATTCATCAATGACAATTTGTCAAAAAATTTAATTGGGGGGAAAGTCTTGAATATTAGTGATGAGAAAAGGGATACAATTCAAGAAGAAAAGAAAATGCGAGAAGAAAATATATTTAAGGTCTCGTCAATTTCTAAATTTTCACCTGTGCAGCAGCAGAAAAAAACAGAAGAACAACCTCAAATCATTCTTAAAGGCGTAGAGTATGATCAACAGGATGATAATAAAGCTTCAAAAAAAGCTGAAGGTAACGTTTTAAATATGGAAGATAAGGAAAATATTGAATATGATGAACAATTACAAAAAGTTGTTAATGCAAAACAAATGGAAAATGTACGTTTTCAAGCAGAAAAAGACATTACCATTAAGGAAATAGCAACTCAAACAGAATATGTAACTGTGCAGAAAACATCCACCAGTGATGAAAGTAAAACACTTTATAAATCACAAGGAGTAAGTACAGTGGAAGTATATGATGAAGATAAAAGGCTTAAGAAGCAATCCATAGGACTTTGTAAATCCCAAGAACTTAGAGTAATACAAACCTATGATGAAAACGAAAATAACCTTAAAAATTCTGACGAATTCAAAGAATTTATTGAAAAATCTGACAATCGCGACATTTCAATATTGGCCGCAATAGATTTTAATGCTTTTAAAAGACGTAACAGTGAAGAAAATATTATGTCAGACAAAAAATATGCTAGTGAAGAGCACACAGACAAGAATCTAAGCAGTAATCCTCCTGTTATTGACGTACTGAGTTCAGCTGAGGATAAAAAATTTGAAGATAATTCCCCATCTAAATCTTTTAAGGAACAAAATGAAATAAATGAAAAAGAATGTACCAACCAAACTAATTTTTTCAAACCTATAAGTTTACAATCTCCAAAAATTGAACCTAATAGAGGAACATGTGCAATTTCAGATGAGGTGTCTTTAAAATTTGGAAATGATCAAGAAGACATAATCCAACAGGAAAGAGTTGAAGAAAATATAGAAGAAAATCAGTTGAAAGAATCTAAAGAGGCAATCAATAATTTGTGCAAAAATGAGGGTTGTCTTAAGAAAGATAAAGATAATGAAGACATACCCATTGTGACTTTGGGTGATGAGCAAGAAGAAAAATATTTCGCTGTAGAAAAAGTTTTCAATGAAGAGCAACAGGAACAAAAAGAACTAGACTCATCTGCAATGGAAAATTCTTTACAGAAAGTTGAAAAGAATAATACATCTATTACGATTTTAGGTAAAGTGCCTACAAAACTTGAAAAAGATCAAGTAAAGATAATGCAACAGGAGACACCCATTACAATTTCAAGTGAAGTGTCTATAAAATTTGGAAATATTCAAGATAAGATAACCCAACACGATAAAGTTGTCAAAGAACAAGAATCTGAAACAATCAGTGAAGTAGGTTGCAATTTAAAAGTATTTGAAGATAATATCAAATTAATTATAGTAGAGTCTGTGAAAAATATAAATAACAACTGTCAAGAAAAAAGCAAGTCAAAAACATCTGATAATAGTGACGAATTTAAAATAGTTGAAGGCACGACTGGTTTAAATACAAATACAAACCAAAAACATGGTGATCAGGATAATACCAATTCTAACTTAAAAGCCGGAAGTATCAGCGAAATATCGAATAAATCTTTGCAACATATTAAAGGTAAAAACAAACGAAGAAAAAGTAAAGGTAAAAAAGGTAACATTAATGATACAGATTCTAAAATAAATGAGAAAAGACCGATTGATGATTCTTGCAAACCAAATTTGGACATTACCGAAAAAATAGATAGTTGTGTCACTGAATCAAGTGAACATAAATGTAGTGAAACAGAAGAATGTATTCATCAACCTAAAACATCAAGGAAAGAATATGAAATGACCAAGAAATCAGTTGATGAAAACAAAATGTTAGACAGTCAAATTGACGAACATCGAAGGGAGTGTAATAAAATGATAGAAACAGTTGAAAACTGCAAATACAATAAAAATAGAGCCTCGGAGATAAATAAAAAAACTTTCGAAACAGAAGAGACAATTAAATTTATTGCAGATGAAAGCTCAATAGAAATATTTAATATTTTTATTGATACAACAGATGCTTCAAACAAAACTTCAATGTCTGAAATTACCATCGATAATTCAGATGAAACAATAGAAAATTTAATAATTAATCCAGGTGGAAATACTTACGGAACTTTCAATGATTCAACTATAAGTTTTTCTAGTGCAGCAATAGCTTCACTTGAAAATGATAACACTCTGCAAAATGTGTCTGAGTTTAATGAAACAATTCCTAAAGAATTATGTGAATTCAGGTATTGTCATGATATTAATTCGATGAAGCCGGTCCCTAGTGATAATTCTGAAAAGACGCAAGGAAACCATATTACTGAAAAGATAGAAATAAAACAAAAACATAACAGCGATGTTAATGTAGCTACAGAATGCATTCACTTAAGTTCAGAAATAAGGAATGAAGAAAAGCCACACATAATTGATAACGTTGATGAGATATTATTGTTATTAGATAACAACTTATTCACCACCCAAGATCAACATGGAAACGTAAAAAAAATGATTGGATTCGACGAGGGAAACACTTCTTCGCTTCTCACCATTCAAAATCAAAAATCAAATGAAGATAAAGATGATTTAAATGAAAGGTCGAAAGTTATTGAGAAAGTCCTGGAAAATCAATTATCAAAAACAACAGATTGCAATGACAACTTAATCATAAAAGAAGAAAGTTACAGTTTGAAGCAATCTTATTTTGAAGGAGATACTCTCCCAAAACAAAATTTACAAGTTACTGCAGAGGGAAATTCAGAAGTATCTACAGAAGAAAAAGAGGAAAAAAATACCATCACCAGAAATACCCTCTTTGATCAAAATCCAGAAGTTTCCGCACATGTAAATCTTCAGCAAGAAGAAATTACAGAAAATCATTCTGAATTAAATCCAGCTAAACAAGACTTATCAATATCGAAACGAAATATTGATGTCGACATAGAGCAAGAAATGGTTAATCTAATTACAAAGTATATAACGAAAAATTGTTTGGAATTAAGCGACGCTGTCATCTTTCCTGAGGTCGAACGAGACGAGAACTTCGCCGATTTGATCAGATTGCTCGTCCATTTGTATTCCGAGTACTTTTTTAATAGTTGCACCGATGACAACATGAAGACCGAGCTTAGGTTAAGTTTGCAGAATAAAGTGTTGATTGCTTTAAATGTAAACCAGAGCGGAGACGAAGTGTCCGATAGGAGTTTCGTCGTTACAGAGTTTCTCTGTGAACTGTTGGATGGTGTATTTAACTTTTTAGAATGTAGCAAAGATAGATTCGATGAGTTCGAAGACGAGCTGCGCGGTAATAACGTGCATTCGACTCCTGAGAATAACAGAATGCAACCGTTATCTAATCAGAAGAATGGTGCATATGATTCTAAACGTGATGGTGGAAGGATGTTGTTTAACACTAAGGATTTTTTTAAAGTTGATGATGCAATTCAGAAAGAAGATTTTGAAGGAAATAATGTTTTTGAGGGTAATGAAGGCAATACTATTGCTGATTTCAAGGGAATTAAGAGGCCTAACAATGAAATGAAAAATGACCAAAGTTCGAATTCTATATGTAAAGATCAAAAAGTATATATAAGTGATGATTCAGGGTTTGTTGTAACTAAAACATTAGAATGTGGCTTAAGTGAAGATTCAAGCTCTAAACTGAAAGAAGAAAGTCGCAAACCTACAATAACGCATGAAGATGAAAGATTAAAAATAGCAATTTCATGTAAAGGAAAAGATTTTCAAACACCGAATATACAAAATAATAATAATGTAAAAATTAGTGAAATAAAAAAATGTTCTTTAAAGGCAGAGGAATGTCTTAAACAAGGGGGAGTATTGGAATTTGCTCTGAACAAAAGGAAAGAATTCAGCCGATCAGAAATTAGAGGTGAATTTAAATTTGTTGATGATAATTTCAAACCAGAGCACGTAAATAAAATAAGGAAGAAATTCGAAGAGCTAAAGGAGTCGAAATCGACTCTTACACAATGTGATGATATTAGTGGAAGGATTAAAGCACCAGGCCGGCATGATGTTAATACGCTGGCGAAGCGTTATGAAGAACTTGAGGAGAAAAAATCGCAACCTCTTGATGTAAAAAAGAAGTTTCAGGAAGATAAGTATCCCCACAGTTTCACAAACATAAAAACTTCTTGTGATGGTGGTGCACTTCTTTCAGTAGAAGAATTTGAGGAAGACTTAACTTCGTTCCAAATGAAGCGAATGCGTTCAGGTAGTGAATTCTATTGGTTGTCAATTACAAAGTCGCCCAAACAATTAACACCAATTAAAAAACCGATTGTAATTAATGTTGATGACATTCCACTACGTCCACCTCCAGATTTGAATGTAACTCTTGAGTTGGGTGACGAGGATAGTGAGTGCTTATCGCCGATATTAGAAGAAGCAAATAGAAGATTATTTTTTGATGATGATGAGAGCCCGTGTTTGGAAGAAACCGATAATCGTGATGTTAACCGTGTGGTCCACAACGAAGTTCATTTCTCCCGCTCGAACACTCATACTTCCACCAGTTACACCCAGAGTGAAAATGTGCGCTTCAAAAAAAACACCGACGCAAATGATAACGAAGGGAATTGGATGGGTTATAAGACTGCTAAATTCTAACACTAATTTTTATAAACTGCAATGTTGATGCCAAATATGTACATTTGATATTATCCAACTTAGTTTTATTCGTTGTTAATTTTGTTTTAGCTACTAATTTATAATTTTTGTTTAACTGTGTTGTAAAATTTAACGTTTGTACAGTTGCATTTTGTTTATTTAGCATTAAACGTGTTTGTATCAATGTGCATTTGCGATTACACCTTCAATAACAAAAGCAAAAAAAAACATGAAACATGTGCATGGTCTTGGTTTAAGGTTACCCTATAGGTTTTAATACAGGTATTTATGTCTTTTGTTTATTTTAGGTAAAAAATAACTCTTTAAATAAATTAAAAGTTAAATTAAACTATTACCATAAAACTATATTTTCTCTAAATTATAACAGATTTCTTTCTGATTACATTTTAATTTGTACAATTCAATATTGAAAATGTTTCATGATATCAAGATATTTTTTAGATACTAAAGAGTTAATTATATTACCTTTTCCTTTTTTTGTAGTTTGATTTGCACACCAATCACATGTACAAAAACCCCATTTAATCACCCTTAATATGTTTTCTAAATATGTGTTTGTTTTTTAGGTGAGAACACTGTCAACGGTGACCAATCAGATGCACACATGAGCACGTTATCACAGAGTAGCAGAGAGGTACGTTTTCTTCATAATCAAAATATTTAAAATATAATCAAATTATTTTTTATACCCAACTTCAATCAGTACTATTTTATTAATATGTTATTGTTTAGGATCGCTCTGTATCTGAAGGGTCGCCGAAGAAAGATAAGAAGAAGAAGAAGGGCCTGCGGACCCCGTCCTTCCTGAAGAAGAAGAAGGAGAAGAAGAGCCGCGAGGCATAATGTGTGCTCGGGACGGACGATAACGATACTGCGCGCGCGCATACAAATGCAAAACATTAATTATACATAAATAATAAGCCGCATTGACTACTAAAGTAAGAAAAGAAAATGACGTGTGTTTCACAAAACACTGCCTTCGTATTTAAAAAAACAAAAAAAACGACATGAACACAGACAAAAAAATTATCCGACGTTGAAACTAAAATTTAAAAAAATAAAATAAATAAACTGCCAGCGGCTTTTCTTGCACTATAAATGTGACACGGACTGCATTGGTCTAATTAAAAAAAAATATTATTAAAAAATACATTTATTCTAGCTTTATTTGTACAGACACTAAAGATTATAAACTGTTGAAGTGTGGTCTATAAAAAAATATATATATGGATATGAAGGGCGCGCGTTTTTTTTTCAGTTGTCAAAATTATAAATATTAATTAAATAGTTACATATGAAATGGTATGTATTTTAAAGGCAGGTTGAAAGGCAGAAGAAAAACGCGTGCGCCTAGTTGCAATTTATTATATATGTAAATTTTAGCTATCATGCTTTATATTATTATTATTAGTTGACCTGCAAAGAGCGATAATTAGTTATTTAAGGATGTGCAAATATATATAAATATCTATATATATATATACATACATTATGATTTATATGTTTTTAAAACAGGGATGGGTGCACACTTGTAAGAGCGGACGCGTTTTTTTTTAAATTGCACAATCTCCGTTCTCTCTTGTCACATGCGTAATTTACTACTTTGTTTTTTTTTCTATTCGAATGTAACGAATTGGATGACGAAGGAAAAATGGTTACGATTAAGTGAATAAAAACGCTTCCTTGCTGATTTATAGATATATAATATTTAAAAAAATGGAAACACGTATTTAATACGTTGTTTCCTTTTTTCATCATTTACCTCTCTCTCATCATTTATTTTCATTTATCATTAGATTGGGTATAACCTAAAGTAAACAGTTTGTTCCTTTGTAATTAATTTTAAAATATATTTATATACTATTTAAAAGAAAAGATACAATAATAATAGCCCATATGGTTATGTATTGAATTAGATATAAATTGTTAAACTTCAGATTTTTTATTTAAAACTTAAAATTAGTAGAGAATAAAATTAGCTGCAGTTCAAGTAAATGTCTAGTTGGTTTTAATTGTACGAATAATAAATAAGAATGGATTACAATGCCAACTTTCAATTTGATACATGTGTATGAAAGAATTGCAATCAATAACATTAAACATTAAAAAATAGATTTACAATGCAACACATCACATGATTTTGTAATATAAATAATATCGAATGCAAATTTTATTTTTTTACTTTTTTTTTTTATATAAATATTTACCCGAAAATTATTTGCAATCTAATTTTAATTCATACAACAGATATTTTCATTTAATCAAAAATCCATACAATAATTCTAAAAGATAAGAGTGACAATTTTTCAAATGTTCACTGCCATCAAACTCCAGACTGATTTAACGCAGTAATAACAAATGAACAAACCGTTGTACTCCCAATCCATTAAAAAAACACACACAGACATCACATTACATCCAGTTTCTGCATGTGTATTGTTCATACAGTTCCGTTTTTCTCAGTGTGTTCAAAAAATACCTAAACTAAAGGTATTAGTCTTACTGAATCGCGCTAGTGTTTTGAAATTTAAAAAAAAAGTAGTGTTGTAGATTTTCGGGTCCAAAACAGGCTCGTGTTTTATATATATACAAATATTTATATTTATGGATGGGAGAAAAAAAATTACAAACAAATTCCATCTTACCGTTTCTCGACGCCGAAATGCGTAAGATGTTAATAAAAATAAACTGTCTCGCGCCCCCGTTGCCGCCTAGTCATTCTTGTTGCCCGCAGAATTTTTCACTACTCGTGCATGCCCTTTGTTTTTTGTAATTACTAAATGAAATAAAAGCAATTAATAATCGCATGCATACATTTTCGATCCACCCGACGACAAGAATGTTGTAGGGACAGAGAGAGAGAGATAGAGAGACCCAGAGAGTGAGAGAAGAGTGTGTCGTGTGCGAATTTTTAGAGAGATCGTATTTTGTAAGTTTTAATTATTTTTTTTGTGCAAATTTTATATTAGGATTTATTTTTATCACAACAGCTAATAAATTATGTTGATATATAACGCGCCCAAACTGTTTTGCATTTCATGACTAACTCTTCATCCGCAACCTCTTTTCCTATTCTTTAACGACTAATGCCATTGCATGTTTGGGGTGATGGGGGATGGGTGGTAAGAAATGGTAATGGACTATGGAGAGGACTAAGGGAGGAAATTGGGGCAAGGAAGAATTAAGGTAGGAAGTTATAAGAAACGTACAGTAAGATCAAAAAATAATTTTGAGTAGGCTTGAAATAAATATCTTAGCAATAGATTTTATTCTAATATTGTTTTTAATTTATTTCAGATGTTAAGATCTTTAATTAAATTTAAAATGTATTAAAGTCCTTTACATTGTAGAAAATTAACTAATAATTAGAAAAACACGAAAACATTTCGTAAATCTATAACAAATGAGTCTTATTAAGACTACCAAACAAATCACTTACTGAAACAATTACTTGAATTGAATGATACAAAAGTAATTTGCGTGGGGAAACAGAAGTGGATGAGACATGGTTTAGTGACGGTTGAAATAAAACTGTGAGAACAAGACGAAAAGTGAAGGTTAAGACAAAAAACGCACATAATTTGTGCGCGCCAAAATTGCGATGTTGTCGGACCGAAAAAATAAAACGTAAAAACAAGGAAAATATATTAATAAATCAGAGGGTAACAGTGAAAAGTTGTTCCATAAGACAGATAAATAAACGAATAAGAGGGAATAATAACGAATACTATGAACAAAACGCAAAGGACTGAAGAGAGAGACAAAATTTTTGGAAAGAGCAAAAAGATATTAAAATCTCCAGAACAAAGAAAGAAAGAGGAAGAAAACATGCACATGCTATAGAAGAGGAAGAAATAAGAAACGAAGAACAAATGGAGGAACTTAAACAAATGATAAGGGTGCTGATTATCAAAACAGATAAAAATACATAGGAATTAGTGAATGAAGGCAAAAAGCAAAAACTAATAATAGCGGAAAATAGAAAAGAGAAATTATGGAGGCAAAGAAAAAGCCAAGAGATATACAAATATACATTGAAAATGACTAACTTTCGAAGAAAGAAAAATCCAAAGGGAGATAAGGAGCATAGCAAGGAAAGAAAAAGGAATCAGAGCCAAGGTCGGATACAAAAAATTGACGCTCAACGGAAAGGAGTACATATGGGACAACACACAGAATGGACTAATAGAGAAAATATGAGTAGAAAGAAGACAATGGCAAGGAATAAGGACATGAGGAAAACAAAAATGCGGCAAACCAAAAAGACTGAAAAGAAAAGAAAATTAAGAAATGATATAAACGATAGAGGAAACATATGGATAATTGGAACGTGGAACGTGAGAAGCATACAAGATAAAGAACAAGAGCTAGAAAGAGAATTTAAAAAAGCCAAACTAGATATTAATAATAACAGAGACGAAAAGGAAGGGGAAAGAAACAAAAAGAACAGAAAACGAACATACGATTATAATTAGTGGAGTTGAGGACGAACAGAGAGCGGCAGCAGGAATAGCGTGCCTAATACATAGAAAGTACGAGCATGAAATAGATGGATGGGAACCAATAAACGAAAGAATGCTTGTTATTAGGTTAAGAAATAAAAAGGAGAATATAACTAGAACTATAATAGGGGTGTATGGACCGAACGAAGATGATACTAAAGCAAACAAAGATATATTTTGGAAACAACTAGCTGAAGAGACAGTGAAAGCGAAAGGAGAGCTATATATAATGGAAGATTTCAATGGACGGGTAGGAAAAGAAGATGAGTCACACAGAGTAGTTCTGGGAAGACATGGTGAAGAACATAGAAATAACAATGGAGAAAGAATGATAGACTAGATAGATCTAATAATAACTAATACGATTTTAGACCACAAAGAAATTCATAAGTACACAAGGGAACAACAAAGCAGAGGCGAGAGATCAATTATAGATTACATTTTAACAGAAAGAATAAACAGAAGAAAGATAAGAGATATAAGAGTTAGAAGGGGATATGAAATAGGAAGTAACCATTATTTGCTAATAGCAGAAATATACCAAGAAAAAGCAAAAGAAGAAAATGGGAAAGGCGAAGAAAAATCATATGACGAAGTAATAAGAGCGTACAAATTAAAACAGGAAGATATAGCCAGGAAATATGAAGAAGAAATAAACAAGGCAATAAGTGAGCTAGTAGGAGTAGATACGCAAAGTATAGACGAGGATTGGGAATCGCTAAAGAAAATAATATTAGAGGCAGCTAAACGAGTATGTGGGACAAACAAAAAGAGCAAGTTTAAGAAGCAAACAGCATGGTGGACAATGGAAATTAAAGAGCAAATTAAAATTAAGAAAGAAACATGGCAGAAATACCTGAGCACGAGATCACAGAGCATCTATGGTGAATACAAGAGGGAGAATTAAAGCGAAGAAAATGATACTGACTGAAAAACAAAGGACGTGGGATGAATTTGGAAACAAGATGGAAGAAAATGCCAAGACAAACCAAAAGATATTCTACAAGACATTAAAGAACAGAGTGTGGAAAAATGAAAAAATTCCAAAGGAGTGGGAAGTAGGAATGATAGTGCCCATTTACAAAACTGGGAGCAAGACATAATGCAACAATTACAGAGGAGTCACATTAATTGGTACAACTACAAAAATATATGAGAAAATTATAGAAAAAAGGCCAAGACAAATAGTAGAAAAGAAAATATCAGAATCACAGAGCGGTTTTAGGCCAAGGAGAAGTGCATATGACCATATATTTACATTAAAAACAATAATTAATAGAACATTAGAGACACAGAAGTCAATATTTATAGCTTATCTGGACATGGAAAAAACATCCGACAAAGTGCCAAGAGGGAAAATGTGGGAAAGCCTAAGGAAAATGGAAGTCAATATCAAACTGATAAGATAAGAAATATAATAATAGTTAAAAACAAGATTTCTGAGGAATTTACTACCAAAAGGAGTGAGACAGGGAGGAAGCCTAAGCCCGCTGTTATTTATAGTATACATGCACCAAATAATAAAGGAAGTAAACAACGATACAAGATCTCTAAATATTGGATACAGAGATATGAAAATGAGGAATTAAAGAATAAGAGAAAAACTACAAGAGTATAGAAGAATACATAGAAGAGAGACAACTAGGATGGTGGGGACATGTACAGAGAATGAACAATAACACGCAAGCCAGAAAAGTATAGGAAGCAAGAGTACAAGGAAAGAAGAAAAGAGGACGACCAAGAAAGGCATGGGAAGGGGCAATAAATAACATACTAGAGAAAAGAGGCATCCCAAGACATGAAGCAATTAAAATGTCAAAAGACCGAAAGACTTGGAAGGAATACATAAAGAAATAAGATCAAATACAAAACTCTACACCCATCCTGGTAGAAAGAGTCATTGAATATATATAACAGAAATAAATACGTTTAAACTAGTGTTGCTTTGATAGCCTTGCTATTTGTAAAGCACAAATTACTTTTGTATCATTCAATGTCGGTCCGCCATCGGTTTGTGTGCAGCCACTTCGATGTCTATGGTAGCAAGCCACCCCGCTATTATTCCGACTGAATCTCTGGCCGCTCTTCTAACATCCTCAATCTCCCTTTGCTTGACTATTATTAGAAGATCGTCTGCAGAGACTACCAGATTCTCATCCTCTGGAAGTGGTAGCCGGAAGATGTCGTCGAATACCATATTCCATAGTATCGGCTCCAGCAGCGACCTCTATGGTATGCATCTACACCCATCTTGCTCTCGTATTCAAGGGCTTGGTCCTCCTGATAACTCCTGCGTATCCGGAGGGGGTATTCCGGTCTTCGCCTTCTCGCCAGTGCCTTGGCATCGAATTAAACGTGTTTTTTCGCGTCCATCACTATTTATAGGCATTGTCTAAGCCTCAGGAGATCCTCGTTTACTTCGTCAACTAATCTAGGTATTAGTCAGAGAAGTAGTGGTTTCAATAAGTAATTTGTTTGGTAGTCTTAGTAAGACACATTTGTTGTAGATTTACGAAATGTTTTTGTGTCTTTCTAATTATCAAATATTGGCAATACTCATGAATGTAAGCGAGATTGTTAACGACACCTTACCCTTTAATTATGGTATAGAGATGTAATGATTTATCACATAATCATTCTCGTCCTTAAAATAATAACTGAATATCACCGTTGATTGAAATATATATACAATATTTTAATCGATGATAGCACATTGTATACCTTCCAAAAAGTCATTATTTTTACTATTAAATAGTAATTGATAATTATTTAAAACATTTTTCATTAAATCATTAAAACTCACGTTTCAGTGAATTACCTTGTATACATCAATATAAGAAATTGTTGGAATTTAAAAAGAAAATAATATAATGAAGAGGCTGCAGAAATATTGTTCACAAAAGTTATATTTTTTAATATTCAATCCAAAATATTGTTAGAATTAAGTATATTGCTGTTTACAATAATCACAATTGAATCATTAATGTTAATCCATTTAATAAAATATTGAATTTAAATTTATATAATGTATATAATAAAGGATCGATAAGCCATTTCTATAATTAACTCAAACATGTTAAAGGTGGTATAATATTTCAATTTAATTATAATTTTTAACGAATAGATAAAATAATAAAAGTTTTTGTGACTCATATGTATACTATTTTATATTAACCGTTTGCACTCCGTTGTCGCAAATATTGCGACATTTAAAATATGGCTTATAAATCCACTGTCGGCGACAAGATTATTTTGCCACTTAAGCGCGTTTGTATAAATTGATGCGTGTGTTTATTTTAACATGTTTATGTTTACTTTGAGAAAGTGGTACAATATGCCTTTTTTCAAACCAAAAATATTTAGTTTTCATAAAACTTGTGCCGTGATAAATTTGACGAACGTTGTGAAATTAGTGATGTAGAAAATGAATTCGATTTTGTTTTGCACTGTTACCGGCGTTCAGTTTACCTGAACGTGGTAACAAATGCGTAATTATATTTTAATCCATTTTACGAGCTACCCATTGCTCCTAATAATAATTTGCATAAATTCCGCATTATTGAAATAATCCAAACGAGGTAATTTTCCAAAATGTGCAGCTGCCAGTGCCGAACAATAAATCGGACCCTTTTTCGGCGAACGAGGATAATTACCTGTTCCAAGAATTACCGTGCCTACGTGACAAGAACAAAGCCGCGGTACCTGAGATCACCATATAAAACCAGGCCCGACCATCGCTCTTTACCAGTCGTCTGCCCTCAGCAGCGGTGGTCAGCCTGGTCGGTTCCGCCGATTCAAGCCTTTTGCCTTACTTGTATATATTGTATATTTTTCTATGTCTATTTTCTGTCTGTCTATCTTTTGTAATATATTTTCTTCTTCTCCGGCCCCATGTTTTAATTTACACATGTCTCTCTTGTTCTTTTACTCTGTTTTCACAGCTAGCCGGTGCCCATTCGTTGACGTGGCGTGGAAGCCCAAGCAAGTATCACCAGACGGGAAACTGTTTAATCGAAGCCTGCGGCTGCTAATCGATGGTGAGCCTCGCCAGGGACCCCTGGGCCGCCTCCAGTGCGTGTTGGTTCCAGAAAGTACCGTCGGTGCTACTTCCTTGCCAGTCCACCACGAGGACGTCTTCCGCGTCCACAGTTAACATTTGGCTCCCAACTAGTGGCCGAGTAAATCTCACACCCTGAAGACTCATGCTCTAATCCCTTCTAATATTTTCATGTTGTGTAATTAACCGTGATTACGAGTCACCCGGGGCCGCCTTCCAACACCTTCAGTAGGACAAGAGGCAGTCCACCAGGTTTCACTGAAAATGACGTCAACCCGATTCGACCTTCAGCACACTGGCTACAACCACCACAGTCAGCTTCAATCCAGCCGTCTCGTGTTTCACCACAACACCGGCAGCTCCGACGGATTGACTGACGACCCACCAGCTCCAGCCGCCCCGCGCTCGATGCCGTAGCCGCCACAATGGACTGGTTCACCAGCGTCTTGGTTCGCGCCGTGCCAGTGCACCCAGGATGACAGCCCATCCCCGGCCGGACCAGACGTCGCAGCCCTCAAGGATGCCACAAGCCATCCAGGGATGCCGAGATCCGGTGTGGGACGACCGAATCCCCTCACACCTTAATTTCGGGAGGATCTCCACACAAAGCCAGTGTTGCCTACCACGACGCCAGATCCGATGTAGGATGTCCGAATCTCCCTGCATCTCAACCACGGAAGGGTCTGCAGCGTCATCGGGAGCAGTTATGCCTATCAGCAATCAACACCTAAACGACACCAACACCGAAGACGTCCACTGGCAGCTATTATTTTCATTTCATGTCTTTTTCAAAATTATCTCGTTTTCCGGGGCCGTTTGTTACCGGCGTTCAGTTTACCTGAACGTGGTAACAAATGCGTAATTATATTTTAATCCATTTTACGAGCTACCCATTGCTCCTAATAATAATTTGCATAAATTCCGCATTATTGAAATAATCCAAACGAGGTAATTTTCCAAAATGTGCAGCTGCCAGTGCCGAACAATAAATCAGACCCTTTTTCGGCGAACGAGGATAATTACCTGTTCCAAGAATTACCGTGCCTACGTGACAAGAACAAAGCCGCGGTACCTGAGATCACCATATAAAACCAGGCCCGACCATCGCTCTTTACCAGTCGTCTGCCCTCAGCAGCGGTGGTCAGCCTGGTCGGTTCCGCCGATTCAAGCCTTTTGCCTTACTTGTATATATTGTATATTTTTCTATGTCTATTTTCTGTCTGTCTATCTTTTGTAATATATTTTCTTCTTCTCCGGCCCCATGTTTTAATTTACACATGTCTCTCTTGTTCTTTTACTCTGTTTTCACAGCTAGCCGGCGCCCATTCGTTGACGTGGCGTGGAAGCCCAAGCAAGTATCACCGAAGGGAAACTGTTTAATCGAAGCCTGCGGCTGTTAATCGATGGTGAGCCTCGCCAGGGACCCCTGTGCCGCCTCCAGTGCGTGTTGGTTCCAGAAAGTACCGTCGGTGCTACTTCCTTGCCAGTCCGCCACGAGGACGTCTTCCATGCCCCCTCCGCGTCCACCGTTAACAGCACGGAGATGACCTAAGCGAAATTTTAGTTAACGATGTAGAAAATGCTTCTGATAGTGATGAAAGTGACCTAATAATAGCGGCAAAAAGACGAAGAGTTATAGAATCCGATTCTGAAGACGAAGAAGTTGCTCCTGCGGAAAACAATGAATGGGCCGATATTGATGATCCGCTACAAAATATCATTTTTTCAACGGGACAGAAATTACCAGGACCGCAATTTACGAACATCAAGGAACCTGTACAATTTTTCAAATTGTACTTTACTGAAGAACTTGTTGATGAAATAGTGTTAGAAACCAACAACTACGCTAAAATCAGACTGAAGGATAAAATTCTTAGCAAGAATTCTATATCACACATGGCATGATACAATTAAGGAAGAATTCTGGGCATTTTTGGGTGTTATCCTAAATTTGGGAATGATGCCTTTAGCAAATATGCAGGAGTATTGGTCAACTAAGGATAATTCTAGGATACCATTATTTTCTACTATATACAGGGTTATTCACGCTATACGGCACGGAATATTGTGGCCAAAATACGTGACTTTCAAAAAGTTTCACTTTGGGGATATATGGGGGTCTATTAGGGCTACTTTTTAAAATTGCTTTCATAATATACAGGGTGTCCCAAAAACACTAAAAGTATCAAAGTTGTGTTTTTTTTAATGAAACACCCTGTATTTTATTGCATGTTTGGATCCTTCGATAAAAATAAGTGTGTGTTTTAATAAGGTTTTTATTACCTAAACCTTAAGGTTTTTGAAATAATTTAAATTTTGTAAAAATTTAACCTAATTTTCATGTTTAAAATACTTAAAAAATAATTAAGTTATGCATACCAAATTTACATTGAAATGTAACATTAGATCATATTTTATTTTCCAAGTATAATAAACTTGACATCTTATGCCGGGTGTAAAAAAATGAAATTAAACAAATGAGAACTTCAAATGGCTATAACTTCATTTATTTAAATGGAACGCTATATTTATAAATTTATCAGCAAATGCACGTTTTAATTACCTATCGAATGGTATTTATATTTTAAGTGTTAAGTCTTCTCGTTTTTACAGAAAATGTCAAAATATTGTTTATTGCACCGTTTTAGTACTTTTTAAATAAAAAATTTAATGTATCTAGTTTTCTATGGTATTTAAAAACGTCAGATAATTAATTTAGTCTGTCACTTTAGTTTAAAAAGCCTGTCTTTTGTTATAGTTGCCTTATTTTGCATTTTTGTGTTAGATCGTTAGTAATCGTTATTGTTTGATCCTAAGGATCCAAATATGCAATAAAATACAGGGTGTTTCATTAAAAAAACAAAACTTTGATACTTATAGGGTTTTTGGGACACCCTGTATATTATGAAAGTAATTTTAAAAAGTAGCCTTAATAGACCCCATATATCCCCAAAGTGAAACTTTTTGAAAGTCACGTATTTTGGCCACAATATTCCGTGCCGTATAGCGTGAATAACCCTGTATATAAGGCGACGATTTAACAAAAATATTTTGGATGTTGCATTTAAAAACAATAGATCCTCGAAAAACAGATATAAGAACACGAATTCAACGCATTAGCAATTTCCTGGAGTACATAAATTCAAAATTTTCCGAATACTTCATACCAGGCAAAAATATATGTGTAGATGGAGTCAGTTGTAAAATTCAAGGGAAATATTTCTTTTATAACTTATAATCCAAATAAGCCGACAAAATGGGGCATAAGAATTTATGTTTTGGCGGATTCCGAAACTGGGTACGAAGGTATTATATCTGAAAATCTCATTAAACCAGAACTACCTGTCACCTCCAGGATTCCTCTACACCTGTATCAAAAATTGTTAACTAATATCCCCGATGCAGAAGGCTATCATATGTTCACAGATAGATACTACGCTAGTATTCAATTAGCTGGTGAATTGTTGAAAATAAATGCCATTTAATGGGGACAATAAAAATCAACAGAAAGGGGTTACCAGATTCAATCAAAAAAACAAAATTTTCGTTCGAAAGAAACCTGTTGCATACAAAAAGGGAAAAACAACGTTGTTATCTTGGAAGGACAAAAGAATAGTGACGTTATTGAGCACGAATGACTCGGCTGAATTTGTCACAAAAAGAAGATTTGGAAGAAGAGGAGAGCAGCAAGATGTTCAAAAGCTAAAAGTTGTTATAAATTATACTACATCAATGGGCAGACCAATATGCTGCAAGCTATAGTTTTTTGAGAAAAGGACATTTGTGCTATAAATTCATACATTTTGTATAAAACAGTCGACAAAGACAAAAGACAATTATCCCATTTGAAATTTGTAAAGAGATTGGTAGATCAAATGGTAGGTGATTTCCGCGAAGAACGATAAAGACCTTATATTTATGGATCTGAGCCCAGCCTTGATAAAAAGCTGCATATAATACAAAAAGGGAAACAAAAAGACTGCATTGTTTGTTTTAATGGACAAGAAAAAAGAAAACGTCGTGAAACCACTGAGTTTTGTAATACCTGTCCCGGAAAACCCCGGATGCACATGGGTGACTGTTTCGCAAAATATCACATTGTCAATCTTAAAAATTTGTATTTTTATCAAAACTATATTTCTAAACATGTTTTGCATAATGTAGTTAAGTAATGAATATATTGTTATGTTGCAACAACCATATTTCTTTAATTTTATGTATATACATTTTTGTGCCTAATATAGTGCTGGAGTTGTTAGTAAGTATATTTTCTATGGTTGTTTGTGTACTATTAGAGTGCCTAGGCTGGAGTGTAAAAAAATAGATAGTTTAATAAAAGATGCACATTGGCTTTCTTTTAATTAATGTGGTACAGTAACGTGGCGTGAGATAGCGTTAAATATTCAGTTATCTTACTTCCAGTGGTTATATTTTTACTTGTTCAATTATATTCAATCAAAAATATTATTAGGTTCAAATCATCTAGCTAAACATAATCCCAAATAATATTTGAAATTAAATTTTAATAAAAGATGGATAAACCATTTCCATAAATTAAAAGACACACCACAGATTAAAGTGAATGGTTGTGACCGTTACTACTTTATACGTACACAGATAAAAAGATGTTAGCAGATTTTTAATGATTACATAATGCAATAATTTGTTTCTTACTCTTAAACATAGAATGGCAAATAATTAATTAACAGTTATTTAAGGTACAAGTGTAAAAAGTGATGCTTTATTACACGAACTGGCGTTTAAAAACACGAGCGAGGAACGAGCGAGTTTTTTTAAAGCCAGGAGTGCAATAAAGAAACTTTTTACACGTGTGCCTTACAAAATTTTATCTTCGATCGTAAAGGATTTCAAAGAATATATTCTTATGAGTAATATTTTAATGTCATTTCAATAATTCAATTAACGAAAACATATTTTACCCGCAGTGCACTAATGGAAGCGTTACTTAGCAACCAGTAAACAAGTCGGCCGCCATTATTATTTATGGTAAAAATGTTCGCTTTATTGTAATCGCTTCGACTTGCATTAAATGAAATCTTCAGAGTTCTTAAATCTGCCATTTCGTATGTATTATATATTTTATTTATAGTTTATTAGTTATTTGTATCAATTAATAAAAAATTAAGTTTTTCGTCGAAAATTTGTGCTATAATATATTCATCTGTCAAATTTGACATTACCGTGCAATAAAAACGTAAAAAAGCACTAGTGCTTTAAAAAGCCACTTTTACAATGAAAAAGCATGCAAAAAGCGTCTACTTTCTGTACGATCGTAGATAAACATCTCAAAAAGTTTTAAATATCAATTACTAGATAATATAATAGAAGATGTGCAATCTTTTGCGCTTGAGTAATGTAACATAGCTGCTGTCAACTTAAATTACAGTCCAGGAAAAAGACGTGAGATGGCGCAAAATCTTTTAGATTTTTTAATATATTGCTCAAAATAAATACATTTTTAATAATCATCTGTATTTAATCAAACCCATTTTTAGTATTTTAATTAATTTATAATTTTTAATGACATAGATAAGTATATTTTCTATGATATGCATCTTATAATGATTTGAATATCAATTAATAGAAAATGTAATAAAAGATTATTTAGGTAACAAAACTGTTTGATTTTCAAATTGGTAAACATATGTAGTGTTTACAATAAAACCAATTTGAAAATCAAACAGTTTTGTTACCTAAATAATGGATATGTATTTTCAACACTTAAATGCCTCAACAATCAATCAAGTAACAAAAGATGGTTTTTCTCTGGCCCATGATTAACGTACCATAATTGCTGCCAAAAATTACTTCAATATATGATATTGGCGCGAGACGGCGTTAAATATTAGGTTATTTAAAATATTATTCACAATATAGTTTTTTATAAATTATATTATTTTCTATGATAGAAATCTTAGAATGATTTGAATTCCAATTAATTAAAAATGTAATAAAAGTTAATTTTATTTTTTCTGGCCCATGATTAACGTACCATAATTGCTGCCAACAATAACTTCGACACATTATGTAGGCGCGAGATGGCGTTAAATATTAGGTTATTTAAAATATTGTTCACAAAAAAGATTTTTAATTAATCAACTGCATTAGTATTGTAAGATTGTTAAATTTCAAATAGTATATATTATAATATGTATATCAAAAATGTCTTTTCTCTTTCCCTTGCCTCAAGTAACATAATGAGTGCCAACATGAAAAGCAAGAGATTGCACTAAACGGCAGTTTGTTTTTCCACCCAATGTAAGCATTTTAAACTTAGACCATATAAACTTAAGTATAAATGGTCTAAGATTTTAAATAAGCAAAGCAGACTAATCTGAGGGTATTTGAGAACACAATAACAATGATATTATTTCGTTATCATTATATCAATATTTAGAAAATATTAGTATTTTATACTGTTAAGTTAAATTTAATTAAAAATGGTTAAAAATATAATAAATAAGAGAATTTCCTTGACTAGTGAACATAATTGAAGATGGGTTATTTGATTCATATGTCTCACATAGCATAAATGTCGCCAACATACAACTAGTATTGGTTAACGTTGTAAGATGTCGCTAACCGGTGTATTAATTAAATTATTGCTCTAAATTATTATACTAATTATATCTTGGTCACCTGTTTGCAAAAATAATATTAATTAATATTAATATTAATCAACATTTGATTGTGTGGGCAATTTCTGTCTTGTACGTCTTGAATATGATGAATAAAGTCAATAAGTTGGTTTTACCACTATATTTTGTATATAATAATAAATATAATGGAAAATCGAAGAAATTGGAATAAACACATTTTGAATATTGATTAACTACTAGCATGTAGTAATCCATTATAAAAGAAAATATTTGTTACTATTATTAAAATATATATTATTTTATTATTTTTTTATATACTTCAAATGATTTTAATTTAGATTTAAATTACATTCAAAAAACTTAAAAGTGTTTTAAAAATCACACATAATAATTAGCTATGCAAGGTCAACAAGATATCGATATCGATATTCATAATGCTTATCAGCTGTTCCACACGTTTTTAATTTACAAATCTATCAGTTAGATAAAGAAATACATTTAAACCGATGCAATTAAACGCATTTATAATCTCTTTTGATACAAACTGTTTAAATTACGCTACATTATGCTGTTTAAAGAAATAATTAATTATGTTTAACAAATATAAAACTTAATTGGTTGACACTGGAAGCGTTTATTTTGTGATACATTAAAATATAAAAAACACATCTTTGTACTCTTTTCTAAAAAAATAACACAAAATTTATAATATAAGATATGTATACATACTCAATATTTAAGTCAAAAGGACGGGCGGAGTTCTCTTCATCGAAGGAGCTTCCACTCAAAACCATGATTATGTGTCATCACTTCTGCTCCAGAATACATTTTTAAAAATATTTTATATTTTGAATGCTTGAATAAAGCATATTTTACTAATAAAAATGTATTAAAATCCATTACGTTGTAATTTAACTAATAATTAGAAAAACCCGAAGACATTTAGTAAATCTACAACAAATGAATCTTATTAAGACTAAAAAAACATATTACTCATTGAAACAACTACTCCTCTGGCTAATACTTCGACAGACATTGAGTGATACAAAAGTAGGTAATTTGGGTATTACAAATAGCAAGGCTAGTTTGAACGTATTTATTTTTGTGAAATAAACTAAAATTGGTAACGTGAATGTTAAAAAGTTTAAATAGTTGTCTTAATAAGGCTTATTGGTTGTAGATTTAAAAAATGTTAACATATTTTAGTCATAAAATATTAGACGTATATGTTGTAACGGTCAAATTATAATTAAAATTTTATATTTATTAGAATACAATGGTGTAATATAAATATTCTATACAGGCTTCAACTAGTACAATATAATTGACAAGACTGATTTTTATTTATTTGCTATTGATTACCATTTAATTAATTAAAACAGAAAATGCCAAATAAATTATTAAACTCAATAGAGTATGGAATAAATGAAACTAACATTAGCTTCAATTATGATTTGAAATGAAATTCGAAATGTTAGAGTCAAATTATAATGAATAAATAGCCTAGAACGAGTACTGTCCATTATATGATTTAAAAATACATTGAATATATTTTGTTTAACATGTTTAAAATTAAGAATTTATGTGTGCGCTCTTATTAAATGTAACAATTCCAAAAACTTTTCGTGTCACATTCGTAATTGGCAGATCGATTTTTATCACAGAAACGGACAATGATGTCGGATGGCATTGAAGGGCAGGGGTGTAGTGTCGGTGTGCTGACAATTTAATTTGTGCAAGCCCTCGTGTTAAATTGCTGCAGATAGATTCCCGCGCGCACATTCAATGCCCCGACCGAATGAAGAGACCACTCCACAGTCAGGTGGTTATGTCTGCTCTCTAAATTGCTCCAATTTCGCCCCCGCCCGCGACCCCCATTGCCGTCCTCTCGCCACCCCCGCCGCACGAAGCCCGTTCCATCATCCACCGGCGCGCAATCGAGGGGAAATCATTTTTACGCGCCGGAATCCGACGGGAAGAGAAAAGTATTTAATGATTTCGTAATGTGGGCCACCCGAGAATCGCTTCCATTTTTCGTTCTAGTCGACCGTGAAATTTGACGATTTTACAACCATTATGGAGAAGATAAAGTTGCGCACTTTTTTTCGCGATTTTAAAAATGCCATCGGAATGTATTTGAACTGAGAATTATTATTTATTATAATAGAATAGATATTAACATTTGAATAAAAGTATAAAACTAGTATATTAAAAACAATGATTTAGTGTTTTTTTTGCAACAACAGATACCGGTTTCGTCTATTTTGGATCTCATCATCGTAGTACAAATATAACTTATTATAATATTATTTTCATAACGTTTAATTGTTTCATTAAATATTTAAACTTACTTTGTTTTTAACTCAAGATGTAATAATATATAAATTATTTATTCATATTAAGATAAACATACTCTTACAATTAACTATATATAATACAGTCACAATCCACCGTTAAATAAACACGTCAAAAAAAGAAAGGGAATTAATTATAATACTCTAATTGAGGTATTCTGGAATAAAATAAAATTCGTGTTCGATTAGGAGGATTCTCAATTTTGTTTTAAATTCGTTTTCTTGAATGATGCATTTTAAATAACTTTAAAAGTAATTAGAATTTTATTCAGGATTTCCAAAAAAAACTATAACAATATTTATATTTTTCCAGTCTAATTTCCACTTATTATAATATATTCAACAATATCTAATAAAACAAAGCATATTTAAATAATAAATAAAGTAAAAAAGAAAGGTAAAAAGGAGTAATATTAAATAAAAGTACTTACATTATTGATATATGCTTTTTACCTTTCGCTGTTGGCTTAAATAACTTTAATTAAAATTGTAAATTCAAAGTGCATTCATTAAAATGATTGAGAATGTTTTAAAGATTGAAGGGTGGGATAGAGTACACCCACCCACCCTACACATAGATGTTTATCTTCCATTATACTCAGACTTTCAGTTTCATAGGAATTATTCCAATGCTTTTGTTGAAATCATATTAAAATTTGAAATCAGTTCAACAAATAATATTTGAAGTGACATTTGTAACATTCACAATGTAATTTTTAAAATATAATTCACGAATAATCTGAAATCTTGTAGTATTAATCAAGGCCTACTTGGATTATTTCTCGTTTT
The DNA here is from genome assembly GCA_963969525.1 of Ontholestes murinus. Lineage (NCBI taxonomy): Eukaryota > Metazoa > Arthropoda > Insecta > Coleoptera > Staphylinidae > Ontholestes > Ontholestes murinus. The sequence continues at coordinate 32,736,712 of OZ018392.1, read as the reverse complement.
TAATTTTATAATGAAATATTGATTATTTAAGTAAATATCAACAAATCAAATTTATACGTGTATGTGTGTGGGGGATATAGCTCAGTGGTAGAGCGTTCGCTTTGCATGTGAAAGGCCCCGGGTTCGATCCCCGGTATCTCCAATTTGTTTTGTTATATGTTACAAATTTAATGGATAAAATATTGAATATTTTAAAGTGTAAGGAAACATCCTGGAAAAGTAGGTTCATTATATAGATACGCAGATAATATATCTAATATGTTCTTTATTTTACCAGGATATGAAATTCGTATTAAAAAATGTAAAGGTTTTTGGAACTGTATTTTGAATAATAAACATGTCCAATGCTTGATTCCATGATTACCGAATTGATTTCTTTTAATTATTTTATTATATTTTAATATTTAAAATAACTTTAAAAAATCTATTAATAAAAAAGGCCATATTAATGCTTTATATATAGTCAAGAGTAAAATATACGCGCGTCGAAAATATAATTGACGCAGCCGGTAGGATATCCAAAATAGAAAGTCCTTGGAACATTAGAAAGTGGCTGTTTTCAATTTATATGATTGGAATATAATTCTTCACTCATCTTTCTTTGCATAAATGAGCTTGTTACTTAAAAATGTCATCCACATCACTCTAAAACGCCATTAATTATATTGGGATATAATTAATACCGAAGGGTATTAGTCACCCATCTAATTACTGACCCGAACTAACGGTGCTGCACAATCATTATTGCTTGTTTAGCTGCAATGATTTAGTTAATCATAAAAACGAAACAGCCTCTATCTCCTGATGTACGACGTAGGAGCTTGTCTGTATTAGGTATCCTACCGACTGCGTCTGTCGTACAATCGTCATGATTGCCAATGTGTACGGAATTAACTGTCTGGTGTTCTTCAATGTTCGCTAATGTCATTGTGAAATGAAGAAATGAACTGATAAATTGTGATTTCTGAGAATTTGTGTTATTAGAGGTTTGCGAAGAAGACACATATGGTTAAGAATGTCAAGATTATGTGGGTTTGTGGTGAATTTTTGTGCGAGGAATGTAAGACGCTGCTCAATGGTAGTTAGGTTGGTTAAAAAATTAAAATTTTGATTAAAATAAATTACTTTATTAGAAGAAAGTAATAAAAATGCAACAGAAGACTCTCTAGAAAGTTTTTATAAATAGTTATCAATTTTATTTTATTAAAAATAATTGAAATTTTGTTTTAAATTATTTGAAATTATATTAAAAAAATTAAAATATGATTAAAGAGTTGTAGAACATTTGCTTAAACTATTTCTAGAAAAAATTGTTAAAAAAGTTACTTTACTAAAATCAATTTAAACTTTGACAGTTGACATCTTAAAACTTAAGAAATTAAAACATGGTTTTAATAATCATATTCTTTAAATATTTTTTTTTGTAATTATATAACACTTGAAAAATAAAAATCAATTACTTTCTAAAAATTATTTTAAAGATAAAAATCAAAAATAATTGAATTTTGGTATACATATTGCCATTGACAATTAAAAACGTTGAAAATACATTTAAAAATGTAGAAATATTTGTAAATTATTATTAAAAAACAATCCAATTAAAATGTACAGTTGATAAAATAATTTAAATTTTTCCTAAATCTACTTTATCAAAAATAATTAACACTTAAACATTTTTTAAATTATTTGTAATTATATCAAAAATATACATTTACGCATGGTAACCAACTTCAAAAAAAATGGATAACTGACATTTTGCTGAAATAACTGATAACATAATAATAAAAAATGCTTTCAATAATTAAATTATTAGAAAATAAACATTAAATATTTTTGAATGTTTGAAAATGTATCCGATAAGAAACAAATGATTTTAGGGGTTTGTTTTCTACAAAAAATGAAATTTTCTATGAAAACTCAGTTAACAATACAATTAATCAAAAAATAAAATTCGTTTAATAGTTGTATTTTTAGAACAAAAAAACTTATAATCATAAATACAGTAGAAAATTTCTTTCAAAATTAACAACTGATTAAAGTAAAAACATTTACCATTGATACCATACAATTGAAGTTCGCAAAGTGGAGAATATCGATAAATCTAAATAAATCCCAACTCCTTATTCCCTTCCATCGACCTCACAAATCTTAATACAAAATAACAATAAATAACAACATACTAACACCTACCCAATTCTGTAAATACCTAGGAATATCATTTGGCCCCAAATTAACTTTCAAATCCCACACCCAAAACTTTAAGGCGAGTATCAAGAAGAGAGCACTACATTTTAGAGTTTTAACGTACCAAAATCAAGGAATATCTACATACACAGCCGTCCATATATATAAAACGATTTGTAGGCCTCTTAAACGATCAGCTCTTGGCATCCTTACTACATTCAGACACCCCCTCAATCCCATTCATAACCCATCTAATACTCCTATCTAAGAGCGTCTGTAACACCTATCCCAAAAATTTGCCAAAAATACCCATAACCTAAAAATTCTCAACCAGTTGTGAAATCCTCGTAACCCTTTAATCTCTCCAAAGTAAAAACACCCAGAAATCACCATTCATCAATTCATCTCATCAGTTCATAATGAAATTAGTAATCATAACCTTTGAATGACAGGAGACAGTTAATTTCTTAAGACATTAGTAAGCATGAAGTTTTTAGACTGTTAAATCCTGGCTGAAAGACCACGGGTCGATAGCAACTGATTAGAAGAAATCTTAAGTCTGCACTTCACTGTATATACATACATACGACTGTAATATTTACTTCTAATTATAAAGATGTTCTCTTTCTCTCTCTCTCTCTCTCTCTCTAAAAACATTTAAAATAATTTTTAGAAATGCTTTAAATAATTAAAATTTTTGGAAAATGTGATTGAGTTTAAACAAGCGCCGAAAGATCTGCCCTGAGAACCCTAACTAAACTCCGACAAGAGTTTGTACGAAACCACCCAAATACCACCCATTTCCCAAAGTATATTAAGCCCTGTTAACCAAATTCTATAACCCCCGAAACCAAATATCCCTTCTAAAAATAAACATTATTCCCCTACAATTCATGAATTTTGAATTTTGTACGAATCATCAGGACAGTTCAGCTAGCTAGCAAAGATATTTTTTTCTCACATTATTAAATTCAAGACAGGACAAAAAGACCCCATGTTCATAGCCCTGGATTAACAAGATCAATTTGTATTCGTTTTTAATGTTACTATGTGTAAATGTATTTTGTTCAAATAAAGATTATTGTATACAGGGTGTTCGATAAAAATTGTTTTTTAGTTGATTCAAATCGGTTAATAAATAACAGAGTTATTTATCGAACACTCAGTATATTTAAAAAAATCTGCTGCATATTAAACTAGTCTCGTTAAAATTTTACCAAAATAAAAAAAAATTAAAACCATTAGTATTTAAAGAAAACAAATCTTATAAATAAAAACACAAAATTTACATTACAATAAATCGTTGTAATTTTACAAAAATGAAACAACTAAATTTTTAAAGCATTAGTTTAATAGTTGCTACAAATATGCGCTAAATAACAATTATTATAAATAGAAAAGTAGAGTAGAAAATTGAAAAAAAGAAATAACCAATTCAGCAACATTTTATAAAAAAAACAAAAATTAATAGAATAGATTACATTTTACAAAAATAAAAACATTTAATTTTTTTAGACAATTTAGACAAAAACTATTGAGAAAGAAGAAAAAAATCTGCCAACAAAACAACTAAGAATTTAAATTTGTAAAAAAAAAAATTTAAACCGTTTGAAAATCTTCATCAAAACTCGTGGATATTGAATTAAACAAATCGAAGTAAAACAATTGTAAACTTTAAAATTATTCAAACAAAAATTAAAACTTATTAAAAGTTTATTATTCGCCCAAATAAATGTTTCAAATAATTAAAATTTTACCAAAATATGATTCAATAATGTTTAATGTTTTAAAAAATCGCCGAGTAGAAATTTAAATTTTAAAATAACAACTGAAATTATATTAAAAAATAGTTTAGAATATTGCGAAAATATTGTTTAAAACAATGTAAATACAAACAAAACGATATGTCTTAAATAATAAACAATTCAAGTAGTCCATTTAAGCGACTTTCTTCAAAACTCGTTTGTACAAAACGCAGTATTTCTAAAACTGAAAAATAAACAAAAGTCTAAATTGTTAATGGATATTTTCAACTTACTTAAGAAATATTTCGAACCGTCACTTGATAATTTACTAGAAGGCGGAATTTTAGATGCGAACTTATTAAATGAGCAAAGAAGTAGCTCTAGTGATGAAGAAGTATATTAAGGTCAATCGTTAAGTTATGAAAGGTAGTACTGTTAAGTCGGTTTAAGTGTCGACTTGGAATTTAAAATTTGCAGAACATCATCGAGAGGTATCTCTTAATAGATTTTTAGAACGAGTTGAGGATTTACGTATGACTAGGAATATTTCATCCAGCATCTTGTTTCACTCTGTTGTCCAACAATTTTCTGATAACGCTCTCATTTGGTTTCGTGCTATTCGTTTGCTATTAGTTCTAAGGTTACAAATGAGGAGGGGTTGGATATTAAATTAAAAGAGTAGTTCCTGTGGAGTAATTATGATGATATTCTCTATAATGAAATTAAATGTCGAACTTAGGGTCCTAAAGAAAACATGAGACTACTTGTTGCTTATTTCATTAGTATGTTTAAAATATTGCTCCTTGTTATCAGCAAAATTGGCTGATCATAATGGACCGTTAATTGCCAAATTGATTAGACTAGGACGCAACTTAGATGATCTCCGTCTAGCCTAAGAGCAATTTCAGCTTTCTACTTGAGGACATGCACGTAAACCAGATTTAGCCTATATTGATTCAGAATGTCGGAAATCCTTAATTCTCCTGCTAACTGGCAACGATTTATTGACCGTGTTTTAGGCGCGAGTCTAGAACCTAATGTTTTCGTATATTTAGATGATATCGTTATAGTCACCCAAACTTTAGATGATCATTTCAAAATTTTGGAAGCAGTTGTTGTTTCTTATTGAATTAAGGCGAGAGAAATATTTATTCTGTCAAAAAGAACTTAAGATTTTGCGATTTTGTCCTAAATCGGAATGGTCTTCTTATTGACCCAGCTAAAGTTAAGATGATCTTGAATATTCCTGCACCTCAACGAGATTCAGATGTTTGTCTTATAACAGATATGGCATCATGGTACAGTTTTTTGACATCAACAGTGCTGTTAACTAACTTTCTTAGAAAAATCAAAAAATTGTATTGGTCTTTGAAGTATGAAAATACAATTTTAACACGCCGGTGGTGGCGCATTCGGTTGCGACCGAACTAGCGTTAGCGAAAGTGCAGCAACGTTAGTTCAGGACAGCAGTTGGATGGGTGACCGGTACCATTCACCATTGGGATACAATTAATGGTGCTTTAGAGTGACGGGGGCGAGTAACAAGCTCATTTACACACACACAATGACACAAATAACACATGGCGGAAGGACCACGTGGTCGATAGCCTTACACTACTACTACTACCACTACTACTACAATTTGTGTAATTGAACAAAATTTAATATCGGCTCTGATTCTCAAGTGTCCTGATTATAATTTACCCTCTACACAGGGTCTATTATGAAAGTAAGGCGCACGAAGAAGAGAGCTCAAAGAGAAGCATTAGGAATCCGCGGAAAACATCTAAAATCATGTTACAACAATCCTAAGAGACATTCCCGTCGGAGAGTTTGAGGGTGCCTTCCAGGCATGACAGACAGAAAATGAGCATTCATCAAGATGCACAAGAATCACAGGTCTTATATTTGATATATAGTATTTATTTATCCATTGTATTTACATTATTAAATTCAAAATATATATGTAAGAATAATTTCTTACAAGAATTTTGATTGAACCTGGAAAGGCTTGAGTTTGTAAAACTTTTTTTTTGCCAGGGCTTTCTCAGTGGAGAAGGGTAGTGCCCTCTTGGGAGGTTTCATTTGGAGAGATGGCGGACGCGGCAGCCGCAAACCGGGAAACCATGATCCTTTCGGGTGAAAGGTAAAACGGTCTTGCACCATCAGGAGATATGTGTTCCCTTTTATTGAACATGGAAACGGTCCCATCAAATCTGCGCTTATAGTGAGCCACGGTGATTTAGTGGTGGTAGGCTTCATCAATCCGGGAGGCTTCTGGGTAGAGGGGTTACATTTAATGCAGACGGTATAGTTCCTGATATATTTCCGGATTTCCTGAAACATGTCCGGCCAGTAATATATTTTGGCTATCTTATTTATACTTTTGACTATTCCTATGTGTCTAGCGGTGGGTGCGTCGTGGATATCCTGGCACAGCTTGGTCCTCTGATGGGCGGGTACACATAACTTCCAGGGATTGGTCATTTCCGGCTCGGTGTATGTATACCTGTCCAGAATATGGCGGTACAGACGTCCATCTCTTATGCAGAAGTTTCTCGACGTTCTTGAACATCCTTTGGTACCACTCCGGTTGCTGGATAAGGAGAATTTCTCCAATCTCGGGGGCTAGAACGGGATCACGTGATAATGCATCAGCGAGCTTATTGTTTGCCCCCTTGCAATATTCAATATCCATGTCAAACTGCTGGAGTTCCATTATTCATCTTGCGACTCTTCCGGCTAGGTTTTTGTGACTCAGGAGCCATTTCAGACTTTGGTGATCAGTAATGACGGTGAATTTATCCTTCCAGGTATGGACAGGAGTTTACGGATTCCCCAAATAATGGCTAAGCACTTATTTTCCGTTGTCATGTAGTTCCGTTCCGCATCAATTTCGGTGTTCGAAGCGTCTGTTTGTAAGTAGAAGTGTTTGTTAAAATTTGGACATGTCAGGACGGGAGCCTCGGTGAGCAGCTTCTTTAGTTTCCTAAATGACTCCTCGGTGGACGAATCCCTCGTAAAGTTTCGGCCCTTTTTCAACAGCTTATTTAACGGGGCCACTACGTCAGAAAACGATGACTCGAATTTGCGGTATCACGCCATTCCAAGAACGTGTTGCAGGCCTTTAACATTGGTCGGCTGTGGTAGAGCCAGGATTGCACTGTTTTTTTTGGGATCTGTGCCAATCCCTTCCTTCGACACGACATGTCCCAGGTACTTCATCTCGGTTTTGCAGAGATGGCACTTCTGGAGGTTCAATTTGAGTCCGGTACTCTTCAGGCCGTTGCAGATCTCCCGTAAATTTTCCAAATGTTCTTCGAAAGTGGAACCTAGTACAATAATGTCAATGTATGCGAATGCCTTTGGTTCCATTTCAGGTCCAATAATCCAGTCTAGTAGAAGTCTAATGGAAGGTAGCGGGGGCTGAATGCCGTAAATGGTTTACTCTCTTCATCCAGGGGGACCTGCTAATAACCATCCTCCAAATTGAGTGATGCCAGTTATTTGGCCTCGCGTAGTTTATCCAGGATTGATGTAATGTAAGGGAGTGGAATCGCATCTTTAATTGTTACCTGGTTGACTTGTTTGTAGTCAATACACAGGCGGTTCTGTCCACTCTTCTTTTTCACCAGGACGATTGGCGAGCTCCAGGAGCTATCAGATGATTCTATCACTCCTCGTTCCAACATTCGATCTATTTCCTGGTTAATTTGAGACATTACCGCCGATTTTCTGCGTCGATGTCGCTGTTTGATAGATGTGTCCGTGAGTAGACGTATTTTGTGCTTTATAATAGAAGTTCGGCCTGGTACATCAGAATTTAATGACTTCAAATTATTTTACCTGGGGGTGGCGTATATGTTTTGGTATAGTGCTCAAGGTTTTCAAATTAGTGAAAAAGGTAGTGAAATCCCTGCGGCGTATGTAATTTTTGTAGCGGGGATGAAGATTGTCAAAAATTCTTTCTAGAGCGGCTTCCGGGGAAAATCCACCATGGCGTCGGATAAGTGTTCGAATGTCGATCAGTTAATTCTTCACCTCTTCTGCCTGTGTTCTTGTCCTTATTTCATTTTCCAGATAGATTTTAAATCTGTTTGGAAAATAAAACGTGCGAAAATCGGTCATGCAATTTGTCCAATGCATTTTATTATTCCGGTATCATAATAATGCATATCCTCTCAAGAGCTCCGGTAGTGCTGTCATGATTTGTGCTGACGTCAGTTAATACGCTGTTTGTAATTCCTCTAGGCGTTCAATGAATGTGATTGGACATTTGGTGCCGTCGAACACTAACCCCCATTTACGAACTTAATCGCAAATCTTCCCATTGGTGGTTGCTGGGGATCTGGAAACGTGGACTCAGCTGGTTTGATTTTTGGGGTAACCGGAGTTGGCTGGGGGGCCCATCGTAACATGCGGGCCTGTAAATAATTTTGCACACGGTCCTTGAGTTCCGCTAAAGAGCCTTCGGTGGACAGGTTGAACATCTTCAGCTCGGCCATCAGCTTCTCGATGCCCTCCAGGTCGCAAAACGACTTACGGTTTTTCTTGCCTATCTTGCGGCTCTGCTGTTTTTCGCTGTGAGACGAAACGTCCATTATTGCGGTTTGTTAAGAACTTGCAACAAACCGCAATAATGGACGTTTCGTTTTTTTTCCACTCTTGCCTACTGCTGCTTCAAGGAAACTGCTGCCACATAAGGTATCTTTGGTGGAGGTTATCTAGCAAAGTTTGGCTTATTTTCCTCTCAAGAGAGGGCTTTATTTAGACTTTTGTCACAATTGACAATTGGTAAATATGTATCTTCTATTTTAATTACAAAAAATCAACGTGATTGGGATTATGCAACCCCACTGAATACTGGAACACCGGCGGAATATGAAAATACTTCACCAAGTTTTTCCTATTGTTCTCACCTCATCCTCTTTATTACTTTATTATAAACTATTCAACTAACTATAGTTTCTTACAATTATGATTTACATACAGTACACAATTAATAATAGAAGTACAAAATGCAAACTGCTATATACAAAATTCTACCGATTTGGCGGCTAGGCCTTCTCCAGGAACACCAACTTACTGTATAGAAATTTTGCGCGGGTTGCGACATAGCTCCGTCAGACTGCCTCGTCCTCAACCATTCTGGCCACCAATACCGCCGTGTTGCTGTTCTTAACAACGTCCCAGACTCTCATCCACCTCTACTTTTTTCTACTGCCATTCTTAACACTTTAATAGACTGTAAAACGCCGAATCTACTACCTGCGAGCCCGGCTTCCTTTGCTGCCCGCGTTTCACGCTTCAGTTGCTCTGCTAGCTGCGCAGCATCCGATGTCTGCTTGACAACACGCGTGACACCTTTAAATTTGCTACAATTTTCAGATCCGGAAGATGTGAGGACGAAAGAACCTCGATGCCGGGGCGAGGGTGGCACACAAAAGCTCTGACTTCGCTGACGGTCCTCCTACATTGGCTATCAGCCGAGAGAGAGCTCATATCATTCTCGCTGCTCCCATTATTGCCTTCTGTACCTGGCTACTAAAGTTTGGATTGGCTTTAATCTAAGGGAACGGATGAAAGGTACTTCATCTTGGGGTTATTGCAATGTCTTAGACCAGAAGAAGGTTGATGTGGTCCCTGCGCCTACCTGTTCTCCACCTAGTTAGCCAGGTGGTCCCAGTCTTATACGCCGCCTCCTCCAGCACCACGGATCTCATCAATCGAATTTTCCTAGTCGTCGCTTCCTTGGTGGTGGTTCATCTCCCTTCTCCGGATGATGATAAGATATCGTGTGTGAAGCCGACAGCGTCCATCCCCTCCAGGATCTCGAGCCTCAAACCGTCGTTTTGAACAATGTTCCATACGAGTGGACCAATTACCGATCGCAGTGGATCCCTTCCACCATCGCCTATATCTCCTGACTGCATTGCGTGCAGTAAATTATGCCACGGTCGCACAGGTAATCCCCGATGATACGGACAAGATATAGCGGGGCCCCTTTTCTCTCCTCTACCACTAACGGCCACGGGATGGAGTTGAATGCGCTCCTCACATCCAGTGTTATCCCCAGGCAGTGCCCTCAACGCCTTGGTTCGCCTCGTCCGTCAGCCTCCTGAGCGTACATGGTAAATTTTCCCCTCTTCCTTTAGCATCCAGAAGGCGTAGGAGGCAGTACTTATCCGGGCAGCCTTCCCGTTCTTAGGGAGAAGTACCAACGCACCTCTTAGGGTGTCATTGAATAGGTTCGTGGTTAGCGCAAGTCGGTTTACTATGAATGTCCTAATCGCCTCATTGGGTATGACAGCCGGCCTAGGGGCCCTGGCTGCCTCTGCCACTTCCTCTTCAGTGAAGAGAATAATCCTGGAGTCTGTTCTCACACCATATTCCGTGTTCGGTGGAAACTGTATACACAATAACGCCGACACCAAGAACCTTTGCATCTAATCGCACCGTTCGCGCCTGGTGTCTTGTTCTGGCTTATTGCCTTCTTCCTTGGCCTCCATGAACTTCTCATCTAGCTCTTCTGTAGAAGACATCCACAGAACTTGGCCCTTCTGAGCTGCCTCCTGGCTGCATTCGCCTTGCCCCGAGCCACTTCTCGCACCACCCGTACACTCTTCTTCTCATGGTGCTCTCCTTCTGGAAATTGCCTGGTTATATGTTGACCTCGCGAAGTTGTCGGCCATCTCCTCCGAGTCAAAGCTAATGAACTCGCGCTTTTCCTGCTTCTAGGTTGATCTCCGCGCTCTAAATTTCATTGAGGGTTTATTTGAGCTATCTGGGGGACATTAATTTTGGAAAAATATCAAAATCGGCTAGGAGATAATGAAGAGAAAACTAATGGCATAAATCACATGGTTCATACAAAACAATTAGTCACCATGTACGGGGTTGCTAAAATAAAATTGCAGAATATCACTGCTTAAACCCTTATTACGACTTGTGCAGATGACTAGCCGGATAGTATGTAAATCAACTCGTGTGGCGTACTGTCTGATGCCCTATTTATTAGTCCATTTCTTATTCATAAATGCATGACGCGCTATTCTTACCAAATGAAGCATCCGGATGATCAGAGATCAGTAGGTTATTGGCATTCTAAAGACAATAAGTCTGGTCCAAAACTACTTGATGATTCATAACTTGGAATTTTCGTTTATATGATCAATCGGTTGCGTCTTTTGTAATTGTTAGTTGGGGTACCTCCGTTTTTATTCCCTCTATGTAGTAACGTATCTGTGAATTTTAAATTATTTTAAATATAATTATTATTGCGTTCTTGCTGTTAGTTTATTATATCCTAACTTATTGCTGATTCTTGTAGTTCATAGTTTTATTTGATTATTAGTATTGCTTATCCTTCATAGTTGTCGTTGTCTTGGAGGTGGCTTCCACATCCTCTATCTCCGGACGATGATGAAGATATCGTCTGCGAAGCCGACCACGTTTACCCCACCGGTAATTTGAGCCTCAGAACATTGTTTCTGCTTATCCTTCATAGTTGTGAAAAATGTTCTCTACGAATATGTGGTATACATTTCCCTCTTTTCTTGAACGGAATTGCCTTACAAAAATTTCCTTTCGTAGATATGACTGTTAAATTGATTCTATTAAAATTTCTATATTAATTTACATTGAATTTTCATTTTAAACATTTAAGTTAGGCAACCGAATATACTCCAGGTTAATTGTTATTTAGTTTTAAGTGATAAATTTATTAATAAGAGAATAGAAAATGGTGATGTGGCCATCATAAGATTTACCCTAAATTTTTCTCGAAAACTGTGACATTTATGCAAAAAGGCTATTTTTAATAAATTGATCAATTTTGAATTCTTTACAATTAATTACTTGTTATATAAATTTCATTTAACTCCTATAGTTTATTAAAAATGATTAAGTTAAGAACTTTTGTTTGAAAAGTTCAAAGAAATTTTTCAAATAATTTAATGTTTTATTGAATGGAGGGTGAGGATAGAGGCTACCCACCCACCCTACATATACATATAAATTTTAATTTCTAATCGTCTTAGAAATTAAAAAGGCAAAATTTTGGAGTGAGTAGACTCTAAATCTAAATTAGATAGTATTGGCTATAGAAAGTCATTTATATTTAAACTTAAATTTTGATTTTGTTTTATTTTTTATTGCATAGTGGTATTGATTATTTTTAGCAGCAAAATCATCAACGATTAGCAATTAAAGTTATCATGTATATGTAGGGTGAGTGGGTGGCCTCTATCCGACCCTCCAATCAGTAAAACATAAGCGAGGGTTTTAGTTAGAAGTTGTAAAATTTTGGATGATATTTTACTGACTTGAGGGTGGGATAGTTTTCGAGGAAAATATAGGGAAAGTACTTTGATGGCCAGATCACCAATTTTTTTGTAAATATTAAATACTGTTATATCGAATAGATAAATAGTTATTTGATCAACCCATTTGAATATCAATATAGGAATTGATTATTCAATTCATTTTTTTGTTATTTATAGTTATATTTTAACCAACCCTTTGACTAACCCTTTTGAACTATTTTAGTAATCATCATCGTTTTTGAAGTTGTAAGCATACATATCATAGTAATTATCAATTCACTTTCCTGTTATTCTAACAAAAAGGCTTTTCGCTGGCGTTTTTGGAAGGATACCTTTTTTAAAGCTTTTAAAATTCTTATTCCCACTCCAATCTTCACTGAATGTGGTCGCGGCAAGTTATCCAAACAGAAACCCTTATTTTTGAGCAAGTGAATGTTTTAATTTTGCAGGTGGTTGTGTAATTAAAAAGAGGAATGCCACAACTTAAAATGGAATTAGAAATATCAATTTTTTAATACGAAATGGAAGAATAAATATCTTTTTATTTACTCGGTTGTTTTGGACCAGCCGAATTCTACCGTAGAGTATTTAGAATACGGACAATGTGAATTAATGCGTCCTCGACGAACTGCGAATTAACCGCCGGCCTCCGCAATTGTTGCATCAAAGACATTTTTATTAATCCCTCATTAAAACCGTGATATTCGTGTGCTGTGATGCTTCGTGACCGTAGTGAAAAACTGTTGATGGTTTTCACAATAATTTCCAGAATCGATTAATTTTAAATTAAGTGGCTGTTTCTGTTTCGTTCGTTTCGAGGTAAGATTTTTTTAATGAGATGTTTACCGCTTTCGCTGTGTGGGTGCGTTATGAACATATCCTACGATTAGATTAGATCATGTATAATTGAAGAAATGAAGTAGGGAGTAATAAAGCGTTTTAATAAATACAGGCATTATCTGCATACTGATTATAAAAAAGTGCTTAGAATTAAGATTGTCTTTTCTATCTACGTAGGCGTACATTTATAATAAAAGCCTTTTAAATGATTTGAGACAAGCACATGAATAAAACTTTAATAGAAGTACATTAATTGGTTATATATAGTAAATTCACATTTACTTTTTAAAGCAAGTGAAGTATTAGTACTCTTTATAGATAAGTCTAGTTTTCAGTGAATTAGTTTTGATGGTCATGATTATATACGTTATGATTATTATATTCGATTTGTCTATAAAAAGAATTGAATCACTTACATTCTCCATAATATATTTTTATACCAAGAGACCATATGTAGGTCAACCGATCGTACGTGGGTAGTCTGCACTAAATTAAAATTAAAAATAGTCCTGGAATTACATATTAAAAATCGGCATCCAGTCGAATGGAGCAGTAATACAGGAGGCGAGAAAATGGCAGGAATGCACGACGTCGGCTTTCAATAAAGGGCCGTGTCTCTTCATTTATTGCTCCGCACTCGGAATGTGGAGCAAGCGGTGAATGCTGCACAGAAATATGCACTAATAAAGTGGTGGATCGTTCTCCGAAGGGGCGCATTCATTGCGGAATCCGCAATTAAGCACATCGGCAATTATTAATCGCTGCGTGCATAAATGTTTCACACTTAAAGTATTATTGCAATTTTTACGCGACGTTTATTATAATTTTTTTGTCCACCTTCGTGTCAACGATTGGCCTTACAACGGCGAAGGCACGTTAGGTCGTTATATTGGAGATGGAAACTGCAACTTCTTATCGCTTATTGGGTTTGTACACCGTCGACACGATTTTGACTCTTCGACAAAAATCGCACACCCCTCACTCTTTACTGCAAACGCTTCCTGACATACAACACTCGCGTTTTAATTGTTTCGACTTTCTGCACGAAGACAGAAATAATATTTTATTGTATGCACAAGTTATTTTATTACTAAACGCCTTGAATAACTAATTTATTAGAATAATTTAATCTAAAATATTTTAATAAATCCAAAAATATATGTATAAAGAGTATCCCGTTAATGTAGGGAAATGCCTGAATCACAGATTCTTGTGATTAAAATATTTCGATGTAATACATCAGTTTACGGTTAAGTTGGAATTAGTCTTCAAAGTTATAAATAATATATTACTTATTTTATTTATATCATTTATTTATAATTGATGATTATTATAATATAACACATCACCATACAGAATAATTTTATTTGCTATACTTAACAGAAATTTAAAAAAAATACTACAAGAAAGATGAGATCATTTGAAATTTTTTATCCAGTAACAGCAGGCATGTGCAAATATTGAAAAGAATAATATAATTTGTAGAGATTGAGTGACGTTTGTTTGTTTGACGTTTATTTTCTGTCATTAATAGTTGAAACATTTGTTAATGTTGATGAAATCCTTCATCATGAATCGCTATATAAACGCTAATATACTTACTAATATACATGAATTTGTGGAAGGAATTACAAGCCATATGGTTGTAGATTGAACGATTTTTTGCCCGTAATGTTCCTGATAGAAACACTTTCCAAAGAAATTATCGATGAAACAGGCACATTCAAACGAAGTAGAGGATCAGGAAGGTAAATGATAGTAAGACTGGTAGAAGTGGAAGAGAATGTGCTGGACGTGATACAGGAAGATCTGGATACTTTTTCTCGAAACATTGAAAATACTTTGAATGTAAGTAATTGGTCTGTTTGAAAAATTATTAGACTATTTATTGTACTCACGTCACATGCCACTTATCCTGCTGATTATCGTTAATGTATTGCATTCTGTCATTAGGTTCCTCACACATTGGTTCAAACTCAAAATCAAACTACTGACCTTGATTGTTTTTATCCATGGAGTGAATTTTTATTTTTTTAAGGAATGCAATAAGAAGTTTTCATAATAACCAAGTGTGGACTAGGAAAATCTACTTGAGATACTTGAAGATCGTTTTCAACATGTTCTCGGTGAACTTTTGAAATTGTGGATAACTGGTTAATTGAATCGGTATTTCTACCAGGAAGACTTACTGGTTGTGTGATACACTCAAGGGCGTTTCCAGTCAACTGGCTTAGGGGGGGTAATTTGAAAAAATGAAAATATTTTTTTATTCCATAAATAAATAAAATATAATTCTATTATTTTTAAATATAAACAAAATAATATCACACCCGAAATAAATACAGCACATATAAAATCATAATAATATATTTTGTAAAATTTGAAACAGATTTTTGTAACTAAATTTATTAAAAAAACGATTTTCTTTGCTTTTTAATAACATTGTCAATATTAATATCCATATATCAATGAATATGTAATACAGCTAACTCGGTTAGACTTTTTTGAGACATAGTGGCTCGCAGCCACCATTTGAATCTTTTCAGTGCAGAAAAACTTCTTTCTGCAGAAGCAACGCTAACATGAAGAGTACATAATATTTGTAAAATTATTTTTATGTTCAGTAAATATTCGGGTCATATTTTCTGTATACATCTAAAGCATTTTCTGGTAATTGTTCTTTGATTTTCTTTTTCTTTTGCCATTGTAATTTTCAAAATGCCAATTCAGACTTAATTGCTATTGCACATGTTACGTTTTCAGGTAAAATTTTATTTAAATATGTTGCAACAGATTTTGAAGTGACATCTAAATCTTCGCCAGTTTGTTATCAATAAAACACTAGGTATTGTTGTGTTAAATTTGAACAAATTCATCGTGTCTTTATTAAATCTGTATTGCAGATCTGTAATAATATTATTCAGGAGAGGTAAATATATATTAATTCGATAATAATCCTCTGTTCAGTTCAGAGGAACTTAAAACAGCGAACCACGTACATGCAAAAGTCCATAAAAAAGTAAATAAGTAGTGTTAAAATATATAAAACTAAAAGGAAGTGGGAAATAAAGAAACAAATGAGTACAAAAAGAGAAAGAGATATCGACAGCCCTAATTATGGATTCCAAGGATTCCAAATGAGCAATGGAGAATAGAAAAAGATAGGAAAACGAAGTAGTGAAACAAAACGTTGTCATAACAACAGGATACAAAAATAAAACAAAGGAAGATGAAAACAGAAAAAAAAACTCACGGAGAAGGAAAATCTAAATATATCTAAGAACGATGTGATAATGGAGGAATTAAAGAGCATGTTTAAAGACTCCATGAGAGAAATGACAAAGAACTAAAAGAAGAGAGAGAGCAAAAAATATACAGGGGAAAGTATGGAGATGAGAACAGAAACAAAAATGGAAAAACAATTATAGAATTATGTATAGCAAACAACCTCATTGTGACAAACACAAAATTCAAATACATACATAAACACACTAGAGAAGTTAGACCAAGAAAAGAGAAATAAAAGACTACTCCTTAATAGACGCAGAAGAATGGAAAAGGTGAAAGATGTTAAAGTAATAAATAAGACAAGCTGAAATAGGGAGCGACCACTACTTGGTAAAAATATAAATTAACACAGAAGCTGAAAACTTGAAGTATACGAAGTCGAAAACAATAATAAAAAAATACATAAAACTAAAAATTGAAAAGAAAGAAACTAGGAATGAATACCAATCAAAAATAGAGAAAAAGACAAAATAGAAGGAGAAAAGAAAAAGATCAAAGAAATCATAAGTGAAGCAGCCCAAGAAAGCTGTGAAACAATCACTATATCAAACAAACAGAGGAAGAAAAACAGGTGATAGTCAGAAGAGGTAAAACAATTTGTAAAAACAAAAGAAGAGAATTGGAAAACTTAAACAAGGAAACAAGGAAAGAATAAGATTATAGAAGATATATAATAGCAAATAAAAATGTGGAACAAAAATTAAAGATAGCAAAAAAGCAATCCTGGGAGCAGTTCGTTAAGAAACTGAAAGAAACGTTCACAGAAAACAAAAAGATGTTTAACAGCACTATTAAACAAATGAGCAATTAAAATACATTAAACCAGCCAAGTATAAAAAATAAAAACGTAAATATAATAACAGAAGAAAAGAAGATATTAGAAAGATGGAAAGAATTATTTAATGAAATAACCAAAACAGACCAGCACGGAGATATAGAAGGTGAAACAAATGGAGGAATCAACGAAATAAGAATCGAAGAACTGGAGGCAGCAATCAAAAAAATAAAACTAGGAAAATCTCCAGGTATAGATGACATCACAGCCGAAATAATGAAATATATGGGGAAAGGGGAAGGAAGAATTCTTGGAAATAGTAAATGACATTATCAAAAATCACAAGATACCCGAGGAATGGAACAATGGAATTATAATATCCATACAAAAAAAGGAGACACAAAAATATATGATAACTACAGAGGTATTACACTCACAATCAAACCAGGGAAATTTTTTACTAGGTTAATAACAGGCAAGAATAAGAGGAAAATTAGATCAACAGCTGGGAGAAGAACAACACGGATTCAGAAAAATAGAAGCAAACAAGATTTAATATACATAATGAGACAATTAACAGAAAAGATGATTAAAAAGGGAAAAGATTTACACATATGCTTCATCAACCTAAAAAAGCGTATTACAGGGTAAGAAGAGAGGACATATGGCATATACTCGAGACAAGAAGGATAAAAAAGCATTATAAATATAATAAAGAAATAACAAAAATAAAGTAAGAATAGGAAATAAATAATCAGAGGAGTTCAAGACCAAAACAGCACTGAGACAAGGATGTATATTAACCCCGTTACTATTTGCATCACTTAATGACGAAGAAATAAGTAATAGCAAACAAAGAGCCGAAAGCACAAAGATAGGGTATAGAAATATTAAAAACTATTAAAAATGCAAATATGTATTAATGTTTGCCGACGACATATTAATAGCAGATTCAGAAGAAAACCTGGAAATATTCAAAAAAGAGCTGGAAAAGATAAATATAATATCATCAAAAGAGAGCAATCACAAAATAGGGTTAAATACCTGGGATCAACAATAGAGGAAACAGGGAAGATAGAATCAGAAAAAGATGAAAAACTAGGCAAAGCAGGAATGATCTACAACACAATAAAGAAAACATTCTTAGAGAAAAAAGAGATTGCAAAAACAATAAAAACAGAAGTATATAAAATACATTAACTGCTATATATAGTCCATCCGTTGGATATTCCGTCCTACGTCACAAAATATCGCTTCGAGAAACGACACAAAAACATTCAGTCTGATAAAGTAAACCAAATGCGTTAGAAAAAGAACGCACTGTAAAACTTTCGTTTTTGAAGCGATAGTTTGTGACGTAGGACGGAAGATCCAACGGATGGACTATAGTAGTGAATCGTGAGTAACCACAGAGAGTAATAACAAAAAAACCAATGCAATGGAAATGAGATACCTAAGAAAGATAGAGGGAATTAGGAAGACCAAGGGTTGGAACGAGTAAGTACATCAAGCATCAAGCAGCGGAAAGAAAAGGAATAGAATGGAAAGAAATTAAAAAATAACACAAGCTACGCAACAGTGGTAAAGAAGTGTAAAAGAAATTAACTGAGACATATTGTAGAAAATAAGTCTGACACCTATAATGGGTAAAAGGGAAAAAGATAAATAAAAATAATCTGCTATAATAGGTTTATCCAGGTTTGGTCTATTCCTCTGGCATTTGGTAATTCGCGGTTTTGTCATTTAAATTTGTAATTCGTTTAAAATATTGGCTGCATCATTATAAATTGTTTAAAAGATGTGGCAGTATTTTTCCCCTTGTTGGATAAAACATCAATAGTGTTATTTATAAAGTTATTAGAACAAGATTCATTTTATTTATTCTATTTACTCAAAGTCACTGTATTTCAAGAGACATTTGTGAAATATGTTTAATGGTTTTCCAAATGGTTTTTTAAAGTTGTCACCAGATGCAATTCGAAATGTAGAATTTCACAAAAATTGCCCTCGTTTGTAATAGATTTTGTATTTAAGAGAGAACCAGCAGCACGATGATCTCGTAAGGGAATATTTTGTTTCCCCTAAATATGATACTTTTGATTATTGGTTTTAATCTATGTCTATTTTCTTCAATTTGTCGAAGTCTTTCCATATTTAATTTATTTCTTATATCTCGTGATTTTATAAAACAATTTCGCATAAACAATTGAATTTTTATGGTAATATTTTTATAACACAACATTTTTACCTGATAATTTAGAATATTGAGATACTGTCTGAGATACTTATTTTTGCAATGGCACTTGTTGGTGCAACCCACCAAATTTTGTAAAAAAGAAGCAATATTTGCAAAAGAATCTGTTTAAATGATTAGAAAAGATTAACCAATTAAATTGTCTAAAATGTTTTCCAGACAAGTAATATTTAATATCCTTCCTCCTTTTTATGTACAGAATAGGGTAAAACAAAAGTATCTTTTACAATTTAAAATTCGAAATTTATCAATTTCATTAACATTACTAAATTTAACTATATGAATGTAAATTTCAACATTACTATATGTACATGTTGTATGCTTCTTTTTCTCATGATGGGAACAACCTAGTGAAGAATTTCTACTGCTAAATGTCAATGAAGATGTAGATGGATGATTTAAATTGACTGTTGACATAGATCGATCTTTATTTGTTGAAAAATCGTGTTTTTTTAATTTTCTGAACAAATGAATCCAACGTAGATTATCAATTTTCATTTACTAATTTAATTACAACAAAAATCAGGAATAAATTAATTTAAAAGAATGCATATATTATTCCTAAAATCAAAAAATACCTTATGTATAATTGATCGAATTATAATAAATTGGTAATTTATCAGCAATCACTAAAAATTTAGGATTTACATGCGACGTGTAAACAGTTTCGGTTTCTATCTTTTACATTTAAACCAAGTAAGACAAGAAATATAAATTAAACTAAGAAATGTGAATCGCGCTCTTTTAATGTAAAAGAATGTAACGATTTACGATACCAAAGAGGCGAATAGTATCAATATATGTCGGGTATTATTAGAAAGGGGAACCCCCCGTGCAAAGGAAGTCATCACTTTTCTAACGGTGCTTGCGCAGATAATTTTAATTTGTGTACATGGAAAAATGCACTGTCATAGATCGCTGACTAGAATTACCAACAGTTAACTTGTTTGTTTGAAATATTAGTAATTTTTAAGAATAAACAAAATAAGCGAATAAATAATTCTTAGGGGGGGTAATTACAGAATTACCCCACCCTGAATACGCCACTGGATACACTTTAGATAAATGCTACCTCAGTTTCTAGAGGATGTAGCATTGGTAACAAGAAATACCTTGTGGTTTATAGACGATGGTGCACTAGTACATTTTAATAGAGATCGCTGGATCTACCTCACTCATGGCCTGCTACATTATTCTAGTGAAAAATGTGGAAGATATTTTGTTGTGTTTTTAGTTCGGCAGAAAATGAGGAGAAGATGGTTTATTGCGTCCTAGCTGGAAGTAGTCAAACAGTTCTTGTAGATTAAGAAACTTAACATGTATTTTTGGTAATAAAAAATTATTGTCGAAAATCTTCGTAAAAAGCGAGTTTTCAATAATCATCAAAAATAATCAAAGAACAAATTTTCTAATTAATCTTGAAACAATAAGTCTTGATAAAATCTTCGTGAATGTCAGAATCTTGGATATTTGGTATTAGTGAATTCGCCGGGTCGTGTCCTGGTCAAGGCGTCAGGTTGGTTTATGAGCATATGTACACGTATTATAGAGAAACCTTTTAGCCCAAAAGTGGTCCAAATAAACATCTATAATCTATAACTTCATGAATAAACTAGCAATCACTGACGTTGTTAACAATTCTAAATATACTGGAGCTCAAAAGTAGATGTGGTTTAATGCAGGACATACGCACGTTTTATTCACCTCAAAAAGAAAAAAGTCATTATGTTTTTACTGCTTTATCTCAATTTTTGGTGTGCGACCTTGGGAAAATGCCTAGAATTCGTGTACCCCGTCGTTTTCTTCTAGAGATCTAAAATTTTCCAATAATTTATTATCCTATACATTTTCAAGAAATTTATCTTCCAGATTCCTAGAATTTTCCAGCTTGTCTCTACCCCAATTTTGTCGGACTTCTTATAAACAATTACCATCAATAGGTTTCTAAAATTCTTCAGATTCTTTTAAAAAAATTGCAAAAACTTCTTGGATATAACATTATTTTCATAATACTGCACCTGTAAATCAATATTTAATTTACATTTCTTGGATAATCCTAAAATTTTTCAGAAATGCCTATATTTTTTCAGCTACTATATCTTGCCTTATTTTTAGATTTCTAGAACTTTCCAACCTCTATCTTTCTTGTCGAACATCACTAGTGGTTTTAGTTTTAGGCAATATCATCTCTAGGTTCTTTTAATTCTCCCCTGATTTTTTTTTTTATAAATTGCGAGAATTTTCTTCAAAAATTCTAGAATTTCCTAGCAACTGTCTTTTATCTGTTTTTAAATTTGTTTAGATATTAGCTTTCAAATTTAAAGAATATTCTCCAATTGGGTTTAGTTTTTTTAGCACTTTTCTTCTAGAAATTTAGAAATATTAAGTCATTTCCCTTCAAGGTTTCTAGACATTTGCAGCTTCTTTTCTCATTTGTTTTTAAAAATGTTAGTACTTTTCAAACACAATTTAGATATTTATCTTCTATATTGCGAGGTTTTTTATTGGTCATTTTAAATTTACCAAGGATTTTTCTTCCAGATTAATTGCATTTACAAGAAATTTCTTTCTCTCTCCTACTTGTCCTATTCTGTTAAACTTCTCTTTATTCATTCTAGTGTTTTAGGTAATATCTTATATACCTTTTTAAAATTCTCTAGATTTCTTTTATTAATATAATTTTGGTTTACTACTTGTTTCTGATCAAATTTTATAATCAAAAAAAGTTGCGTTTGTAATTTTAAAATTAAAAAATAATAACTCTAAACACATTTAATTTTAACTCTATAGAAAGCGTTAAGATGTCAAATTAATTTTTCTTCAAATAATATTAATTGTGTGAACTAAAGTTTAAACATATTTTTTCTGATCAAATTTTGTAAGTTTGCTATTGGAAAATCTTAATTGTATAATTACACATTTGAATGTAAGTCTTTTAATAACATTTGATTATAACCATAATGTAAGGAAATAAAAATAGAAACCAGGCTAAAGTGGTTTCAATTTTGTAAATATATTCAAAGACTAATTTCCTATCTCTGCTCTGCGAAAATTGTGATAGCACTAATGGTCAGCTTGCCTGCCACATGCAATTCCATCTGCGACCATCAATTAAGTGATTTTCAAAAAGGTCGCATTGTTGGTATGAAAGAGGAAGACTTCAGTTTGAGGGAAATAGCCCGAAGACTTCAAATTACACCCTCAACTGTAATGCGAGTGTGGAGAAGATGGCCTGAAGAAAATGACTATCAGGGACAGAGACGTTCTGTTGGGCGTAGGATTATACACGGTGGTCAAGTACGGCACCTAAAACTGCTTGCGATAATAATTGCCATAATACTTTTCGGCAAGTTCGAGATGTCTTGCCATCGGCCTTTATGCGTTCCGTTTGATTGGTACCGATGACTCCGCTGCACAAAGCTCGTCGTTTGGAATTGTGTCAAGCCAGATTCAACTGGGATGTAGAGTGGAACTTCATTTGCTTTAGTAATGAGTCCAGATTCTGCTTAGGGGCCCATGATGGACGTAGATGTGATTTCGCGGTAAAAGAGAAAATGTAGAGTTTGCCTTAAAACGCCACACAGCCAATACCCCTGGCATCATGGTATGGGGCGCTATATGTCTTGGAAGTAGGTCCTCCCTGGTATTCATTAGGGGTATTCTAACAGCCCAACATTACATCGCTGAAGTTCTACAACCTATTGCAATCTGTGTTCAACAGACCTGCATCAATTTGTAATCGTTTGTTCTGACACGAATATAAATTTAATACAAAAATATTTAAAACATTTTTCTTTCTGGGTGTTGCATTACTTTTGAGCTCCAGTGTAATTTCAAGTCATCAGCATAAATCAGGAACCTACAATGCTTGAGAACCGCCTATGTATCATTGATAAACTTAACAAAATGTATGGGTCTGCAGTGAGATTCTTGGGGAACACCAAATATGGATTTTATTGGTTTTGACGGGCCGCGGTAGCCTAGTGGCGGTTTTATGTGTCCCTCATTCTCATGTATATATATATGGAATATTATTTATAAAAAATTGACATATCTGAATGGCTAAGTTGCCTATGATAATTTCCCCCAATCATAGGTTTTGACTTGAATTGATTTATTTTTACATGTTGCACTCTTTCAGTCGGAAACTACATCAATTTAATAGTGCTGTGATTAAAACCAATACCCTTCAAATTATGCACTAAACGATTTAATTATAATCTGAACTATTAATATTAATTATTATTTCTTTTAAGTTAATCTTCATACCACCACAGTGGTAAGCAAATATTCAGTTTTTTTAACTTGATTTGAGCTACTTTTAGTTATATAAGGCATACCATTGCGATACGCCATAGGCAAACTAGTCTCACCTTCCCTCTTTCTTTTCTCCAGTTCATCTTTTAGTTCATTTGTAGTGTTCCAATTGTTTTTTAGTGCGATCGGATTGAAATATGTAATGATAATCAGTTCCTTTAGTAGAGTTGCTTCTTAGATTTTTCTTTGCTTCTTCTTCCGACCTGAAGAATGTCTATATTTTCATTGAAATGGTGATTGTTGCTTTGATTTATATCCATAGAAGGAGATTCGCATTTGATACTCTGAGTCGCCTCTTCTCAATTTCCTCTAAAATGTCCTAGTCATTCTCTTCCTCTCCGCTTTTTATTTCATATAACTGCCATTTATAATTAGTATGCCTGCTTGTAAGAACAATTTGACGGGATTCAATGTTATCAAATCTGTTTGTGAATTCATTTATTTCAGTTTTATGCAAAGATTCAATTGATACAGACGATGCAACAGTTGAATCTGAGGTACATTTTGAGCAAGATCATTTAGATTTTGAAGAAAGTTGTTAAGGAAAAATGCGCTGTTAGCACCATATAAAACACCGTGAAGAATTATTCATTTTATTTTGCCTTATTTACCATAAGACACTCCTAGGAGATGTCTACATTCCACGATCCTCGCTTATTTTGGAAACACATAAAGTGTATGGGTAAATTTGATAATATTCCAAATTCATTTGATCATCAATAACGAGAGTAAAATTATGATCAAGTTTACATCATTTTTATTATCTATTGAATTACTAGTTTTTGTTAAGTGAAAAAAAAATTAAAAACAATTGCTACAAACTTGAGATTATCAGAATTTATAAAAACATAACCTTATTTAAGATTTTGTACAGAAATTGTGCTTAAATTTCTAGAATTTGAATAAAACACGCGATTTTATCAAAATTGATCAAAAATATATTGCCGTTTAAGATTTTGTAATGAACTACAAAGAAACCATGCTTATTATTTTTATTATTTTTTTGAAAATCTATCAGAAGATTTACAATTTTCTTTCAACAATTGATATAATCACTATTTCTTCAAAATTTATCAAAAGCGTATTCTTTTCAGGGATTTTGTAATAATCATGTATTTATTTATTTTTATTTCTTGTTAATATTGGATGTAAGAAAAACTTCAAAATATACATAAAAATATTACAAAAATTTAACTCCCAGGACGATCGAAGGCGAATTTGGCTGGCGTAAACAGACTCAGACCCATTTTCTGCTTCATGTAATCGAATCGAATCAAATTTCCTGTCTACATTCGATAATATTTTAGATATTACAGGCATATTTAGGTATATTTTACATGGAGCCATGTTATTTCCAGTTTTGAAAAATGTACTGGAAAATTAAGAGATCAATTGAATTAGGAATTTCTCTTTAGTTAAAAATAAGAAAAATACAATTTACAATTACTATACATTCTATCAAAAACATATTGTTTTAAATATGTTCCAATAATCTATAAAAAATTGTGCTTAACTTTTTGAAAATCTAATGGAAAATAGGAAATGATTCGAGTTACATTTTTTTTCGAGTGACAAAAAATAAATGAAAATGAGTTGCTACAAATACGTTTTGTTGTATCAAAACATATTCTCCTTTAACCCTTTGTAATACTCCAAATAAGCAAAAAAAATTGGAAAATCAAGAAATGATGAAATTAAGTTATATTTTCTTTTGTGTGAAAAATCTACTGGATGATCTGAATTATAATTTTCTTTGGAGTTGTAAAAAAATGGAAAATAACTGTTACAAACAGGATTTGATGAAAACCTATCAAAAACATAATCTAGTTTAAAGTTTTGTGATTATATACACATAAAGCAAACGGCCCCGAACTCACGTATAGCAACGTTTTTCGGGTAAGTAGTTGGATGGGTGACCGGTACCATTCACCATTGGGGTATAATTAATGGTGCTTTAGAGTGACGGGCAATCCTGTAAAGTAACAAGCTCATTTACACACAAACAAACCACCACGTGGTCGATAACCAAACACTACTACTACTACTGCTAGAAAAACATTTGCTACAAACACGATTTTATGAAAGAAAACGTGCAAAAATTTTTAGAAAATTCCCTGGAAACGCAAGAGATGATTTACATTATTTTTTTCGAGTTAAAAAATAGAAAATAGAAAAATTTCTTGCTAGTTTATAAAAATCTATAAAAATTTGTTTCTACTTTAGGATGTTGTATTAGATGGTTATTAACTTTTGAAAAATCTATTGTGAAATTAGGAAAAGATATGAATTACATTTTTGTTTTAGAGTTGCAAAAAAATATTTGTAAAGATCTGCACAAAAATGTTGCATAAATTTTGAAAAATCTAATGGAAAATCACAAAATTATTCGAATGATAATATTTTTTAAGTTAAAAAAATGTTGATAAACAATTCCTACAAATAAGATATTACCAAAATGTATCCAAAATATTTTCTTCTTTAAGATTTTGTAATAATCTGTACTGAAAGCATTTAGAGAAAATCCATTGGAAATTTAGGAAACGAGTTGAAATATTATTTTCCTTTAAGTTGCAAAAATAATTTAAAAAAGCTAGCAAAGATACCTTTTTTTCTCACCTTAAATTCAAGACAAGAGTTGAAAGACCTCAGGCCTATAGCCCAGACGGACTATTTATTTATTTGTATGTTAAATGTTATTATGTATTGTAAATGTGTCCAAATAAAGATTATTGTATATATATAATTAAAAAAAAAAACAATTTCCAGAAACACGATTTCATCAAAATTTACTGGAAATTCAGTCAGATTCACTTTAAATTTGATGTTAAAAACTTGATTTTATTAAAATTTAAGTTTTTGTAAACTAAACAGAAATCGTGAAAAAAACTATTTTATTAAATACATATTCTCCATTAAGATGTAACAAAGAAAACATATTTAATTTTTTAAAGATTTATCGGAAAATCAAGAAATAATTTCAATTATAATGTTTTTAAAGTATCTAAAAATTTAAAAAAACAATTGCTCAAAATACGATTTATCCAAATTTAATAAAAACATATTTTCCTTTAAGATATTGTAATAATCTATTTAGAAACCATTTAAAAATATACTGACAAATCAGAAAATAATTTTAACTTATATTTCGTTTTACAAAATGATCTAAAATCAGTTGCTACAAACACGATTTTATAAAAACATATTCTTATTTAGGATTTTGTTATACGCTACGCAAATTTTCTATCTATTATTAATCTACTAGAAAATCAGGAGATGTATTAAGTTAACTTTTTTTCATTTTAAATAAAAAATGGAAAAACAATTGCTCAAGCACGAATTTTTAATAATGATCATGAAAATAGTCTCCTTTAAGACTTAGTTATTGCTAACACACTGACCGTGCTTAGATTTCTGAAAAATCTACTGAAAATCAGAAAATGATTTGAATTACATTTTTTGTGTTGCAGAAAATTGTAAAAACATTTGCCACCAACGCGATTTGATCAAAATCTATCAAAAACATATTTCCCGTCCTTATACTTTTGAAAAATCTATTGGAAAATCAGGAGATGATTTGTATTACAATTCTTTAGAGTTGTAAAAAATTATAAAACACTTACTACAAACAGGATTTTATCAAAATGTATCAGAAACATATTTTAATTTAAAGTTGTTTGATAATCTACATTAGATGATTTGAATTACCTACATTTTCGCCCATTTTTTTTTTTGAATAAAGACGTTTATTATTATTATTATTTTTTTTTAATTGCAAAAAAACAATACAAAAACATTAGCCATAAACACGGTTTTATTAAAATTTATTTAAAAATATATTTTCCTCCTAATTTTGTAACAATTACACAGAAACCATGCTCATTTTTTTGAAAAATCTGCTGGAATATTGGTTTGATTTACAATTTTCTTTAGAGACGCAAAAGAATTAGAAAAACACAACTTTTTCAAAATTTATAAAAGACGTATTCTCTTTAAGAATTTTGTCATGATTTGCACAGAAACCATGTTTAAATGTTTTAGAAATTTTCCTGAAAACTCAAGAGTTGATTTCAATTATAATTTTCTGTCTAATAAAATTAAAAGAATAACAATTGTAACAAACACGATTTTATCAATAATTATCGAAAATATATTCCTCTTTACTCTCTACCGAAAACATGGCTAAACTTTAAACTGCTTATTTTCTTGAAAAATTTACTTAAATGCCAGGAGATTATCATATACTTGTTTCTCATTCTTGATAATGGCCTTGAGCCGAAACTAGTTGAATAAATTATTAATTTGTGAAACAAGCCAAGTGAATTTTAATTCAATCTAAAAGCCAGGAGATTATTTGAATTAGAATTTTTTTAGTTGCAAAATTATTTAAGAAGACATTGCTGTAAATATGATTTTATCAAAATATATCATAAGCTTATTCTCCTTTAATATTTTTTAATAGTCTGCACAGATTCTGTCTTTAAATTTTAAAAAAATCTACTAGAAAATTAATAGATGATTTCAATTTTTATTTTCGAGTTGCAAAAAATGGAAAAACAATTGCAAAGATTTCATTAACATTCATAAAAAATATATTTCCTTCAATATTATGTGATACTCTATACTGAAACCATGCTTATATTTTTGGAAAATCTTCTGAAAGTAAAAAAAATGGCAAGACAAAAACTATTTTATTAGAATTCAAAATCGTATTCTCCTTACGTATTTTTGTCAAAATTATATAGTAAATTTTATTTTCCTAGAAAAATTTTGATAAGATAAAGCAAGAAATAGTGGAAATTTTTGAAAATAGAAGAAAAAATGTTCAAAGTTTTAGAACCTTCAAGAAAGTGCTGCGAGAATAAGGCTCTAAATATACTTCCATTTGATATTAGCGGCGATATAGCAGGAAATGTTAAAAAATATCGGAAAAAGAAATCTGAAAAATATTAAAAATGGAATATTCTAGAAGTCTAAAAGGTAAATAACGAAATAACTCTAATAAACAATTCTAACAAAGAAATTGTAAGAATCTCTCACAAATGGAAGAAAAATTGTTGGTCAATTTGGAAGAGAAGCTATTTTATATTACTTTCTCTTCTAAATTGCGAGAATTTTCTAGTATTTAATCAGCAATTTTGAAAATTATCAGTTAATAATCGAAATTTGAATCACCTAAATATAAAGTGTGATATCAACAAAGTAAAAATTGTTTAAATTTTCAAGAAGTATCACGAAGTTAACGCCTAAACCATTCATCAATTAGAATTTGATTTATTATCCCAGTTACAAAAACAATTAAAATGTGATTCATTTAAAGTAAATATCAATTTGTTTAACATCATTAGAGGTGGAATTAAAACAAAATAAATTACAATCAATCAATATTTTAAATAAAGATATTGAATTGACGAGGCGGATACATGATGAAACTCCATAACAAATTGAAATAAAACAACACAGTTGGGAGGGTTTCACATTTATTGTTGAACACTGCAACATGTTTCGCCACACAGTGGCTTCATCTGCATTTTAAATAAATATAGTGGTAAAGCAAAAGCAATTTGAATAAAATTAAAAATTAATTCTTAATTAAATATTTATATCACAGGGGTGGATATGTAAATTAAATACTTTTGAAAATGATAAACAATTGTCGAAACATATGTCAGGTATCAGTTTCCTGACATATGTTTCGACAATTGCTTGTCATATTCAAAAGTATTCAATTATGAAACCAAACAAGTCTTTAATTTAGAAATCCACCCATGCAAGTAATTTGACTATAATTTTATTTTAAGTAATTATAAAATAACAATAAATTGGATTTAGCATAATTAAAATATAAGTACTGATATGAAATATTTAACAATCTAATTATAACCATCTATATATACAGTCGAATTATTTTTTATTAATAATAAAAACGAGGTTAAATTCCTTTCTTCGCTGTTTTCACAATAATTTTTTATTGTTATTGACTGGTCTACAATAATAAAATATTATCATATATTCGTTAAAAATTCAACATCTATTCTCATTAATTCGTTCCTTTTTTATATATTTGAGGGGTGGATATTATGTGAAGAAATTAATGGAGGAGGCGCGCGTATAATAAATTAAAGCGGAAAAGGGTGGTCAGTCTGTTCGGATTTTATCGAATGAAAATAATTAGTCGTGTATGTGTGTGGGCTTAATGCGGGGTGGTCAGAGGTGGCTATATTGTTTTCCCGTGTTGGGGAGTCGCAGGAAGACGGAACGTCCTTAGTGGTTTTTCGTGTCCGCCGGCTTTCCTCTTGACACGCGATATCATCCCCGAACAGCGCAGACCCTCACGTTTTTACAACACCCCGCAACCACCTCCGCTTTATTTTATTATTCGCACATACTAATTCCGTTCAATTTTCATTGTTCCTTAGAAAATAAAACATTAATTATCAATTTATATTAATTGATTACTTTAAATGGACGCTATTCATAAGAAGAAAATTAATTAAATTATTTATTTAGCTTCGTTTAATTAATTAATTTAGTAAGATAGAGAAAGAACTAAGAGAGAGAAAACATCTTTATTGAAGCTAGTACATTATGTAGTTATAACAATAATAATTGTTCTAATTTGTCATACCATATTCATTCACAAACTATTTTAACATACACTTAACCATTTTTAATTTAAATAAATACGTTTATGGACATGTGACGTTGATTCTTTGTATTTAACAAAGTATTTTCTTTCACTGAGATATATCACAATCCATTCGTTAACACAACCCCAGAAGCCAATATTAAATAACTTAACACACAAAAGATAATTTTTATGGTATCGAATGCCCTTTTAAGGTCGAATAAACTAACCTAGCTGTCTTTAATTTTATCTACTTCGTTAAGACAAGATTGTATTAAATGTATGCACGCAGTTTCAGTGGACCTACCTTGCCGAAATCCATACTGTCTTTCAGTTAATAAATTATTTTTTTCAAGGAAATATAATATTCTGTTGCACATAACTTTCTTTTAATAATTTTGGAGTGGATTCTTAACAAACAATTTGGTCAATAGTTGGTTATATCCAAATCATTACCCTTTTTAAATATTAAAATTATTTGTCCAATTTTTAGTTGGGATATTTACCTTGCGCGACAGAAACATTTATTAAATTACGGAACGGTGCTAAGATATATGCATTTGCTTTAAGCAATACAAGAGGAAAGAGTGTTTCGCAAAGATAGTATGACAGAGATTATTTCATTTTCAAAAACCGGAGAGAACTAAAATGTATTGTCGTAATATTCGCTGTTTATTATAGCAGATTTATCAGGTGAAAATTGTATGTCTGAAATTGATTTTTTATACAATGTGTCGAGAGTATTAGAGACTTCCTGAGCGCTCTTGTTGCTATCTAGATTGCATTTTGTTTTGTTTTTATGATTTTCCTCTTTGGGAAAGCTATTTCAAAACTCGATTTTAATTGTTCGTAGAAATTGTAAGTTTTGATAAAAATTGCACTTCCGCCATGTTTGTTATTTTTCTTTGAGAAGTGCGCCATCATTGTGTATCCGGAGTCTTAAAAACATCAAGCTGAGTATCACTAAGCCAGGTTTTGTAAAACATAGAATATTATACAGGGTGTCCCGTTAATGCGGGGAAATGACTGGACCATAGATTCCTGAGGCCAAAATATGACGATTTAACGCAACTTATCTATATCCAAAAAATTACGGTTAAGCCGGAATTTGGCTTCAAAGTTTCAAATTTTTTTAATTCTTTTGTTTATAACAATTGAACGCTTTATTTGATTTGAATGAAATTTATTTTTAATAACTACCATAATATAATACACCATTTCAGTTATTATGACTATTATTCGTTAACAAGAAGTATAAGAAACAGTAGTACCACCACTTAAAAACTAAAATATTTTTTTATTGGTAGATCCAATAAAAACTAAAAAATACTACTTGAAAGACCATTTAATTTAAAAACTTTTTCATCTCTTAATAATATTTGATATCTTTCACGGTTTTCCCACAAAAAAATAAAATATATATTTTTTATCTAGTAAAAACAAAATCTAGTTTTTCATCGAATCGAAAATAAATGTTTTTCGTGGCCGTCTTTGTTTAGAAAATGTAAATTATGTATAATAAATATTATTTAGTGTCTTTTGACAATTAATTTTTAACTTTATTATAGTTCATAAATATTCATATTTGGAACAAACAGATATCTCGTTTGTATTAGGATTTTGCAAAGAAAATTGTTTGAAAAGTGTTAGATGTTGTTTTGATTTATTTTATTAATTGATATTATTAATTTTTATTCAATTGAGTAAGTTTATTTACTTATTAATGAGTGCATAATATGTATACTATATTCATATTTTATTTTTTTGTGCAAAAACCGTACAAGATATCAAAAACCAGTAAGAGTCAAAAAAGTTTTTATATCTAATGCCCTTTCAAGTAGATTTTTTTGGATTTTATTGGATGCACCAATAAAAAAATATTTTAGTTTTTAAGTGGTGGTACTACTGTTTTTTATACTTCCTGTCAATCACTAATGGCCACAATAACTGAAATGATGTATGATATTATGGTACTTATTAATAATAAATTTCAA
The DNA here is from genome assembly GCA_963969525.1 of Ontholestes murinus. Taxonomy (NCBI): domain Eukaryota; kingdom Metazoa; phylum Arthropoda; class Insecta; order Coleoptera; family Staphylinidae; genus Ontholestes; species Ontholestes murinus. The sequence goes on along the minus strand of OZ018392.1, from coordinate 32,704,366 downwards.
TCAAATCAAATAAAGCGTTCAATTGTTATAAACAAAAGAAATAAAATTTTTTGAAACTTTGAAGCCAAATTCCGGCTTAACCGTAAATTTTTGGATATAGATAAGTTGCGTTTAATCGTCATATTTTGACCCCAGGAATCTATGGTCCAGCCATTTCCCCGTATTAACGGGACACCCTGTAATTATAGTTACTGCAAAGTTATTGAATAATATTGGATTTATGAAAAATTGAGCGTATATTAATATGAAGTAAACTAATGCTAATAACAGTTTTCATTTTGAATATTTTGGCGTTTATTGCTGTGTATTGATGCCTCGTTTCCCACGATAGGTTGGTTTCCTTTTATAACGGTGGCTGGGTGGTTAGGTAGATTTTGTGTAGATATTATTAAGTTTTTGTTGGTGTCAGTGTTTATGGTTTTTGCATTGATTTCTTATTATCCGAAAGGCGTCCTTATTTCTGATCATTTGTGAATGAATCATTAGTTTGCTTATGGTTTGAGTGTATCAATTTGCGAATTTAATGCTTTTCCTTCTAGTACTTTTATTTTAAATAGAAGTAACATATGTTTATCTTCCATTTCAGATATTAACTTGTATAATAACTTATTTTCATTGCTTAAATGTTAATTCTGTTTAATTATGTCTTTAAATAATAACGAGTCTTTATTTATGTCAATCACTGTTTCACTTGATGAGTTCAAAATGTCTTCCGTCGATTCTCAACACATAATATACTTTTCGTCAATCATAATGACTGGGCATCACATGGGTGGAAGAAGCTGGCCCGGTCGTAGCATCTTGCTACGCGTCCCTTAACGCTTTCACGGATGTATGGATTGGCTGGCTTGAGCGCCTGTCATCCATGGAGCGGGCCTCCCGGCGACTTCAACGCCAAGTCACTCCACTGGGGCGAAACTGACGCCCGCTCTCTACCGCTGCTGGACACCATGACGAACCTGGATCTAGAGGTGGCCAACGAAGGCGATGCGATGCGTTCGTCCTCGCCAATTCGACCTCAATTATCGATCTCACCCTGGTCGACCGGACACTACTTCCTAGAATCGTAGGACGGAAGGTTGTAGAAACCACGGAATACATCAATTACATACAATTTAATGTATCCAGCGCGGCTGTTTCCAAGGCTCCCCCTGTGTTGGTTTGGAAACTGGACCGTACAGACTAGGAGATTTTCCAGCTTGCATGGCCAACTTCGAGACAAACTCCACACGCCTGCGAGGCTACCATCCCTATCAAGCGACGCGGGACATGTGTGAACTACGCTTTCCCGCCTTGCGGCATTAAGCTCGACTTCTCGATTATACCCGCCACCCAACGTGATATAAATATCATTAACTAACCACTGCCCGTCAGAGTCCGACCCAATGTAAGCACAGGGCGCATGCGCCCTGGATCTTTACGCCCACCCCTGACTACTCAATTAAGTGTGAGTTGCACCCGGCCTCTACCCCTCGCCGTCCTCATTCAGGGCTGAGTCAACCCCGGCACCACTCCTCGCCGTATTCATTTCAGGCTGAATCGACCCCATGCATGCTCGCATGTCCTCACTTCAGGCAGAACGCTCGCATGACTCCACCTCCCCAGCAGCTTTCTCCTGTCCTCACCAACGTAAAGGTTGAGTGTTCAGCCCGCAGCCAATCTCACGTGCTGACTCAACCCCAATGCACGAACACATGTACCCAATAGGGCTGGGTCAACCCCGGCACCGCCCCTTGCCGTACTCATTTGAGGCTGAGTGTGACCCCGCAGCCAATTTCGCGTCTTCATTTCGGGCTGAGTCTACTCCCATAGCCTGCCTATGTACTCATTTGGTAGGGTTGAGTGGACCCCCGTAGTCCCGCCTGGCACCACGTACTCATTTCAGACAGAGTATACCCCATGCACGCTCGCATGTACCCATTTCAGGCTGAGTCAACCCCATGTACGCTCACATGTACTCAGTTAAGGCTGAGTCGATCCCGACACCGCCCCTTGTCGTCCTCACTTCAAGGCTGAGTAGTCACCTCGCAGCCAATCTCGCGTATTCATTTGGTAAGGTTGAGTGAACCCCCGCAGGCCCGTCTGGCACCACGTGCTCATTTAAGGCTGAGTCAACCCCGGCACCGCCCCTCACCGTACTCACTTAAGGCTGAGTCGACCCCACACGCAAGCATGTTCTCATTTCAGGCTGAGTAGACCCCGTGCACGTTCGCAAGTCCTCATTTGAGGCTGAGTAGACCACATGTGCAATGACATGTACTCATTGCGGCTGAGTGAATCGGAGGGCGCCTCCGATACTTAGCACCAACTCAAAGAGATTGGTGTTAGCGGGTACCATGTGAAAGTGCACCGGTTGGACTTGGGCGCTCAGTGCGTCCCGATTTAAGCTCATAAGCTCCCGATCCCCAACCGGACTGCGCGGCCAGCGCAAGCTATGCCCGTGTCCGGAACCCGCGCTAACCCCTTACTCCGGCCAGAGGGCCAGGCCCGCCAGCGACGCGGAACAGTGAGAAAGGTGTACTGGTAATTGGAAGAGATGGCGGAAGCCCGACGCACGGCAAATAGGACAAGGCGGGACCTTATGAGGTGTCGCAGAAGGAACGAACGTAACACAGAGATCCAAGAGCTCGCAAAAGTGCCAGGGCCCAGCTTAAGGTAGTCATCGTTAGTAGCAAACGCGAGGCCTGGAAGCCTAAACGAGGATGTTCTATTCAGCGAGGAAGAAGTGGTGGGTGCGGCTAGGTCTCTACCATGTCCCTAACGAAGACACCAAGGAGGACGTCATCAGAAACCCTGCACCGGACGTTTTTCTCTTCAACCTGTGCTTGTCCAGGTGTTATACGAAAGCGCGGCTGACGCTTCTCTCAAAGGGTGGAAAAACTTCTCAAGAATAGGCTAAGTGCTTGGGTGGACGACAGGGGAGTTCTGTCAGCACGGTAGTTCGGTTTCCGACGTGGAAGATCAACCGACGATGCTCTGTTGAAAGTACGCAGGCTGGCGGATGAAGCGAACCCCTACGGAGGAGAAGGCACTACCTGGCAATTGCCCTAGACGTACAAAATGCATTCAACTCCGTCCCCTGGACAGTCATCATGTCCGCCCTAGTGAAGTTGGGCATCCCGGAATATCTGGTGGTCATCGTGGCAGACTACCTTAGGGACCGGGAATTACTCATTTCAGGCAAACAGGGCGCTCCCAATAAGAGGCAGTCTACATGCGTCGTTTCCCAGGACTCAGTCCTTGGGCCGTTGCTATGAAACATAACTTACGACGGAGTTCTGAAGAGCCCACTCCCTGAGGGAGCAGACATTGTGGGATTCGCTAACGATATTCTAATCATCGTCAAGAGACGCGAGATGGTCGAGGTCGAAACGGTAGCCCAAAAGGCTACCTCGGCCGTTCAACAATGGATGGCCGCCAAGGGGCTGACGATCTCTGCTCAAAAGACGGCTGCGAAGTGCAAGCAGGCCCGCCGGGTACAAGATAAATATCTTAGGGCAAGAGATCGTGGTGGCGCCTAGCATTAAAACCTGGGTGTGCACCTTCAGGCAAACCCACTCTTCAGTTTACACGTGAATGAAGTAACAACTGGAGCAGCTGATGCAGTCAGGTTCATCAGCAGAACATAGGTGGCCGTCAGAATGTAAGAGACGGCTCCTAATGGGTGTAGCATGATCCAAGCTGCTATACGCGGCCCCGGCATGGGCAACAAGTGTCAAGGCCCAACGTAACATCAACCGCCTGCGCAGCGCACTGAGACCTGGGGCCATTATGATTATTCAAAGATACCGGACAATATCCACGGACGGAGCCGAAGTACTAGCGTCCACTCCTCCCTCGGACCTCGAACTTCTCACGAGATAGGAGATTTATGCGGCGATGAGAAGCGGGTCATCCAATTGCGAGGCCAAACACGATTCACGCTGGCAGTCAAGGTGGGAGAACGGTTTGAGTATTAACTGCACTCGACGACTCATCCCCGTTCTGGAACTTTGGTTACTCCGACCCCATGGCGACATGAGCTATTACCTCACCCAGATCATGACTGGCCATGGCTGCTTTATGGCATACATAAATACATACATAAATAAATACATAATCATTGTCATTACTTCTGTTATTTGTTATCATCAGACTCGCTACATTTGCCACTTGTTATTTGTTATTTGATATCATTTTTTATTTGCTATTTTTCCAATATGTATGTTAAAGATGATTAACAAAGATTAATAAAGATTATTAAAGATGGCGGGGAGACACCAGGCGAAGAAGTGTAATGGTTCCACTGGTGTTTCCGGAATTTAAGGGGAACACTGTTGGCCGTGCGCGGTCACTACGTCCCTAAAAAAAATCATGATATCTTTGTAATATTTTACTCACCCGGGATGCATTACAATACCACAACTCACACACTTGAGCCGAGATACGAGCGTTATTTTGTCGGAGCATTCGCACACACTTCTTTATTAGCCGCCATCTTCCTCGAATAATGATTATAAGATATAGCGGGTTCACATGCTACACTAAATGTAGACCTAATGCTTTGGCTTTAATAGTAGTTATTGAATGTTAATTGTATTTTAAAACACCATTACATCATCAGAAACCTGCTTCAATTCGAATATTGCCATTGTTACTGTGATGCGTCCCATTATCAGTAACATAACCTAGTGGAAACTTATCAGCGATTTTGTCTCACACTAGTTGTCAACGTTGAAGATTTTTGATTGGTTTGGGTTTCTTCCTAATAACATATGAGTTATCGGTATGAACTTTGTAGTAGCTCGTTTATATTTTGACTCTTGTGGTCCTTTTACTGTCATCACCCTTACTTTACCATATTTACCTAGACGGGTCTCCTTCATGCGTTCTTATTTCAATTTTTATAGGTTATGTTCCTTGAGTATGATCACTTCTTGATCTACTTGTAATTAATGGCAACGAAACAGTATATCTGCCATCTGTTCCTTGCTTTGTTGTTTGTTTGTAATATTCTTCTTATGTTTCTTCATCTTCCGTTAGCATAGATGCTGTGAGTAGTTCCTCTAATTCCCAGAATTTCGTAGGTAACTTAATTTATGTAGTGCATGCTCCGTTGTCAATGGGTATTGTAAATCTTGATCAAGCAATCCTCTGGCTACGAGTGTTGTTTCCTTATTTATGGCCAGTTGAACTAGTGCTGCGGGTAACAAGTCTCTAGTTTCAGTACGAGAATTGGTTGTTATGATCAGGGCAAGAATTTCTGTGTCGAAGACGTTAGTTGAACGGCCACTATGCTCTATGGTGATCCATGTGTAGTGTAGTGTAATGGTAGCTATAACATGTGCAGCATCGCACAGATAAGCAGCACGACTGATTATCTGAGTATGCCAAATAGTATTCACACAACCCTCGATTTTTAATTATGTTCTTCGCTTTAAGTTGGACACTGCTAAAAGTCATGTATTTCATTACATATTCCATATCATTTGCTATTGTTAGATACGTTAGCGGTATAGTAATTAGTCCTATTCTGTTCTTTAGATAGAAAACATTTCTATAAATAGTTGAGAATTCTTCAGTTGACTCGCTGAGTCAGAATTATATATTGGCTGATCCAACCAGTTATGCTACGAGAAGCTGTTTGTTATCATAGTGACGTTGCAGTAGATCCCATGTCAATATATAATTAGCATACGTTGAGAGATAACTTATGAGTTTGGATGGTTCACCACGTAGATATCCTTTTAGGAATTCAATTTTTTCTTCTGAACATTGTAGATTGTTCTTGTGTAACTGAAAAAGTTCCTAAAAGTTTTGTCAGCTTACATATCTTGAACTGCGATATAGTTTTTCCTGGCAGGCACCTATTCTTTAGTGACTGTCTCCTGGTCTGTTCTACTTTAGCTTTATTTTTCTTGAAAAACACTGCTTCAAATTCATCACGATTGAAAGATTATCCTGTTTCTAAGAGTTTGTATTAAGCATTTATGGTTGCTAAACATTCTTTAACAATTCCATGACCTGAGGTGTATTTATTGTTTGACTGTAGAATAATATGTCGAAGTCTTCTATTCGGTTTGCTAGTCTAGTATGTTGAGAATCATTTGATAGTAACACTGTCGGTGTACAAAAGACTATGGAGGGTTCAAAATTGTAAAAGAGTCTTTAGAATCTTTGTTTCACCCTCTAAAAGTAAGATTCGGGAAGATTTATCTTATTACAATGACTTGATTTTAAAGTTTGTTAGCATGCGCAATGAGTTTGTTGCGGACACGTACTGTAGACGGCTTTTCACATCATTGAATAGCCCCAGCAACTACTAACCAAAAGCCTCTTATTGTACCAACATCTTTAATTTGTTCAATTAGTTCGAAGCTGATACTGTTGTTTGTTAAATATCAGTTGGTCTTCCTTCATTGTAAGGAAGAACTCTCGGTGAAGCTGTTTGGGTACTCTCGTTGGAGGCGCTGTTTGGTTGGTTGCAGTATTTACTTCTCGTGCTGATTCGTATCGTAAATCATGTGTCGTCTTCGACATGGTATGGCAGTTATGTTAACTTAAGGTTTTAAATCCGAATCATTTCGTCGAATCTTGCAGGCAAATGAAAGATAGACGGAGGATAGATGACAGATAGGCATTTTAGAAATAGATAAATTATAGTAAGGCAGATGATAGATAAATAGATGAAAGATGAACAGATGCAAAAGAATTATATAATTATAGACGTTTTCGTATTTAGATACATTTTATAAGAAACAAGGTCTATTTAAATTGTTTAAGTCCAAAAGAAGACAAATGACAGTTAAACAGATAAGAAATAGATAAACAAAAGACATATAGACAAATAACAGAATGACACATAACATAGTACGTGATTATAGAGACCTTCACTTAAAGACGAGATAACAAATAGGGAAATGACAATGAACTTACATGATTGTAGAGTTTATTGCCCTGTAATACAATTTAGGAATTAACCAAAAACAGAAATAGACTATATCTGTTTATGAGGATAGATCGGTTGATAGCAGAGAGATTAACTGATGACTGATAGACATATGACATCACTTAATTAAAAACACAGTTATATTCCTTTCTTCACTTTCTAAAAGTGAAGAAAGGAATATAACTGTGTTTTTAATTAAGTGATATTTAACCTTCACGTACTCAAGTAACTACATTAAGATATGACAAATGATGAATATACAGATGTGAGAAAAATACATGATTATAGAGGCTTTCATTTTGTGATACTTGTGATCCAAAAGGAAATTTATATTGTTTAAAGATGACAGAAACACAAAGAACACACAAATGACAGATAGAGTGACAAACAAAATATATGTAGATAAATTGTAAATGGATATATAGCAGAGATACACCTGATAGAAAGATTGTTGATAAATGACAGATAGGCAGATGACTGTTAACAGATATCAGATGAGTACGTGATATTAGAAACTTCTCTCAGATAGACAGATGATACTTATACAGAAGGTATGTGACATTAAGATAGATGACAGATTACAAATGGGCAAGTGACAGTTGACAATTATACCATGCGATTTGATCAATACATGATTGCAGAGGATATTTCTTTGTGATGTATTTTTGTAACTTTATAAAGACAAACAAGTCTTTATCTACTTATCTACTTATAATTATAAATAGAGGATAAATTTTAGATAAACAGGTGAAATATAAGCACATGATTAATAGATAGATAATAGATGGTAGATAGATAGTTAACAAACAAACAGATGTCAGATGAAAGACTTTTAATTAATGATTATTTGAGATTATTTAAACAAACTTAATACATTTATGATGATAGATATATGGACACGTAGGAAGATATGAGATAAACATATAAATAAACAATAAATAGATAATGCATAAATAGATGATTGTTAACAGGGTCTACCTATAGATAAGCAGTTAAAAAATAGACAAAGGCCAAAGGAATACGTGAATATAGTGGCTTTCATTTTGTGATGAATTTACATATAAAGTCTATTTATATTTTAAGGACGACAGACATATGGTAGATAGATATGTAAATACCAGATACCTCAATAGATGGCTTGGAGACAGATCGATAGGTGACACACGGGTGAATATAAGTTGATATATGGCAGATAAATACGTGATTATAGAAGGTATCGCTTAAACTTAACAAAAACACAAACAAATAAATATATCAAGTGTAGATAGATGAAAGATACATATATAATGAAAGGTAGATGAATATTTTATTATAGCGGATTTCACTTTGTGATACATTTATACAAAATTTAGTTATATTTGTAAAGAAGACATATAGACAGATATGTCAGTTCGAGAAATGGTGATCAGATAAATGGAAGACAGGTAGATAGATAGATGACAGATAAGCAAATGATAGTTTTGCAAATGTATGTATAGCGACCGTACGTGGAACTCAATTCGGACATTCAAACGTACAAAACAAAAATACTAAACAAAGACAGTTTAAATCAAATAGCACAAGGTATGTGCATAAAAATAATACAGACGTGAATGATACGGATTCATCAACAAGCATTAGGTCTACAGATACTCTGAAAAAGGTACTACTTTCAGTTAAATTAAATGGAAAGAATATCGACATGCTGCACGATCCAGGTGCAGCATATTCAGTGATTGGCAGAAGACTATGGACACAAATTGGTTCACCAAAATTGAAACCTACACGTAACTTGATTGCATACATAGATCTGGAAATAAAAACCCTTGTTATAACTGAAGTTAATATTGAAGCATTTTACAAAAAAGTTCTACAGGTGTATGTAGCTGAGGGGAATGATTTTCCATCATATTTAATTAATTGCCCACTTAACCCGTGGTGGAAATTATTTGAAAAATCTTGATTAGAAATTAAAAACACTTGGTTTGTTTCACAGAATATTTATTATTTTTTCTCCGACTAGTTTCGACAAAATCTCATTATCTCCTTGATAATTCTTTAAAATTCGCTGAATAGATGATCGGGTTATTCCAAGATCGTTGTGTGCAGATCTTATTGAAGCATGTGGATTGACTTGAAAATAGGCTAGTAAACTTACTTAGTTTTCTTCTTCATCAATTACAAATTTATCTCTTCTCGCGACCTGCTGACTAGTACCAGTTTATAAAAAGTTCGCTTTGATTCATCTAAATCTCCATCTATTTATTGGCGTTAAATGGGGATACCTTTCATTAAATAATCTGCAGGTCCTCTCCACAACTCTAGACTTTCGCCGAGAATGTAAAATAAATTCAAAATATCTTTTATTGGAGTAATTATCTCTGGGATTCATTTTGGCTGTACGTCACTATTTAATAAAGTAATAACAATACGTTGATATTTTGATTCAAAACAACTTGTTCTTTTTTTTCTAGGTTTGCTTGATAAAATGCATAGCCAACGTTTTTTAATTGCACAGAATATTGACATATCTTTACAAAAATGTTAATAACTTTAAAAATAAAGAAGATAGGTATAGGGAACGCTAGTATAGATAAAAGCATAATTAAATTCTGCGTCCGAATTTGTAAAAATATACAGGGTGTTCCAGTTAAGAAAAATGAGATATATTGGTTTAAATTTGACCAAATGTGGATTGAAATTTTGAACACTCTGCATATTATTTTTTCAAAAATAACTCATCATTAGATACCGTCAGGTATTGACTATGTGTATCCAAAAGTACAATCCTTAAATTTAATTTAAGTCGGAGATATGTATTTTTAAAGTGAACTCTGAAAAAGCACAAAATTTTTAAAAATATCAATTATCTAGAAAACACTTAAATTTGGACGTTATGTTACTTAATAATTTTTTTCACACAATTTTGTGTAGAATCTAAATACGTATTAAAAAATATAGTATTCCATTTGAAATAAGGAAGTTGGTATAACCAAAAGTCGTATAATCTTGAAAATATTTTAATTTAATAGAGCACACTTGATTACATAAGCCATGAAAATTTCATAAAAATACATTCACTAGTCCATAAACTTTTGATGTGCGGTTTCGGTGGGATGCCCTGTATATTATATTTAGATTTATATATAAACCAATGTGATCAGATAATTCTGAATCCAGTGGATTGATACATATTTGATTGCCTTTTAAATTAGAAAATACATTACCCAGACAGTTATTTTCCTGGTATTAAAAGTGACATTCATGTGCAAACCGAATGATGACAAAACGTCACGCAAGCGAATGCCACGGACATCATCGGCATTGAATTTTACATTAAAATCGCCAATAATTATGATGTTTTTTTTCAATGTTTATATTTTACAATAGATTTCCTACAAGTTCAATATAATTATTAAAATTACCAGACGGCAAACGACATATTATGATTAAAATTAAATCATGTATTGGTAAAAATGATAAAACTATTTCGGAGTCCTTTTCCTAGGAGAGAGCGACTGCATCTTGTTGAACTTTAAACTGCGTGTTGTAATTGTAGAGGTGTATAACACCTCCATGAATGTATTTCGTTCTTGCGAAGTGAGGTCCTAGCACAAAATCATCTATACGCAAGGAATATATTGTTGTTACTTTTCATAAATGCTTCAAAACTCTCAAAAACTATGTGGTTTACGGAAAAATGCTATAATTAACAATTTGTTCAATTTTCGATTATTTACAATTACTTGTTATATAAATTTCAGGTAACTCCTATTTTTTGCCTATTGCTAATAAACTATAGCAATAGACAAAAAACATAAAAAATTTTAATTTTAACAGATGTATTCAAAACATTTTTTGATGATGTTTTAGTGATTAGACGGTAAAGAGGACACCCACCCACCCTACATATGTACTTTAGATTGTTACTATAACATGATCATGTTATAGTCACATTTAGTATATATTTTATATTACAGTAAACAATCTAAAGTGCGTTTTATCATTTATAAGTTTATTCAACAGAAATAATTTCATTCAAATTAGTGTTGCTTTGATAGTTGTACTATTTGTAACAAGCAAATTAATTTTGTATCATTCAATGTCTGTCGAGGTATTAGCCAGAGAAGTAGTTATTTCAAAATTAATTTAGTCTTAGTAAGACTTATTGTTGTAGATTCACGAAATGTTTTCGTATTTTTAAATTATTATTTAATTTTCTACAACGAACTAAACGATTTATATACATTTTATTATTTTAAGTTTTGTAAACAGAGGTTTTGCATGATCGTCCCATTTTGCATTTGCAATCAGGCAAATTATCTTTTTCTGCAATCTTAGCAGATAGATTGCATGAGACGAAGTTGCCCAAACAATTCTAGCATACTCGAGATGAGATCGGACGTATTCGTTATAGACTGTAATGAAGACCTCTGTTCCTACATATTTTTTTAGTTTAAGCAAAAAATAATGTGCTGTGTTAATTTTTTGGCCAAAGGAAGTCTTCCCATGAGAGGTAATTGTCAATGTATACTCCAAGAAATTTAGTAACACGCTGTACTTTTATTGTTTTTTGTTCACTTTCTACCATAATACTACACGAATCAATACGTTTATTTTTATTTGAGAATTGAATAATTACTGATTTATTTGGATTTAGTATAAGTTTTTGGCTATTACACCAATTCTCCAATTTGTTTATTGCTGTTTGGCAATTTTCTGCTGCACTTTCAAAAGTTTCGTTCTGAGTCAAAATTGTTGTATCATAGGCATACTAAAATATTTTTAACTTATCAACATCCGATTCATACAATTTATTGGACAGATCGTTGAAATAAAGTAAAAATAGTAATGGAGACAAAATGCCAATTTGAGGCAGTCCCGTTTTAATTATTTCACATTCAGACCTAAATTGAGTATTGATTTCTTGTGATGTTTCCTCTCTTAATTCCACATATTGCTTTCTATTTTCTAGATACGGCACTCTGCAAACCATACCTTTCCAATTTGTACAATAATATATCATGATTGACTAAGTCAAATGCTTGACTTAAGTAAAAAAAACATACCAATTGGAATTTATCTTTTTTCTAAAATGTCTATTATCTCTGTAACTGCTTCATTGAAAAGCCCCATGGTGCTTTTGCCTTTTCTAAAGCCATGATGTGATAATATTTTATATAGTTCCAGAAAATACTTATCAATTATTTTTGCAAATACAGATAGATTAGATATTGGTCTATAATTTTCTATATTCTCCTTTTTTATGTATCGGGGTTACTCGTGCCACTTTGAGTGCACTTGGATATACTCCTGTAGAAAATGCACAGTTTATAATATTAACTAGTGGTGTAGCTAGAATGTATGCTACATTTCTTACCATAAAATAAGGAATTTTATCAGGTCCTTCTGTCTTTTCATTTGCTACCGATTTTATGATTTTTTCAAATTCTGACGAATCGACATCCAGAAGAATCATACTATTGGGATGATTTATTACAGGAAGTTGTTCGTTTGTAATAACTGAATATTTAATGTTATTTTGTCTATTGTTTTGTCACTTCTGATGTCGTTATTAACAACTTCCCACGTAGTTTTAATTACATTTTTCGCTTTAAGTATTTTTTGCTCATTCCATTCGCGTTTCGCTAAGTTTGATTTAATGTTATGTTTTTAAATTCAATATATCCAGATTTAGATTCTATGCAGTCAGTGGCTTTATATATCCAATATAAATCTTTTGTTGTCTTTCAATTTTTTTGTAATCTTTTTTTTTAAACCCCTTGTCACTTTTCTTGAGACAAAAGGAAATGCATTTTCAAAATGTTGATAAAAAATATTTATAAAATTATTATATTTATCATCCACTGTTTAACTGGTATATACTCTATCCCAATTTTCTGAAATTAATAAATTTTGCAATTTATCATGATTATGTTGCCAATAGACGTAAGTTAATTTATTTGTTTTTTTGTAATTTAAATCTGAAGATATATTTAGTAGTATGGAGTCGTGATCAGAAAATTCGGTGTGAATTAATGTGGCCTGAATATCTCCTGTGTAATTTGTAAAAATATTGTCTAAGAGAGAAGACATGCGGGTTGGTTCAGATATAACAAATCTTTACCTAAAACTATCCATTGTGCCGAGAAATTATCTTTTAATTTGAGTGTCTACCAAAAGATTTATATATATTTTACAGACATTCAACAAAGAATTTAGATTGATAAAAAAGTTAGATAATCACCTGTTGGAGATCTATATATTGCGATTATTATACTTATTTCACCGTTTAATTCAAATGTACATCCTGTATATTCAAAATGTTTTTCGATGCTTATTATTGGTGTATGGGTTGACTTAAAATGATTAATGTCTTTACGTGTATACAGAGCAACGCTTCCTCCACTGTTTTTTGTCCTGGAAAAATAGTTAAGTAAATTAATATTATCTGTTTTAAAATGATTTAATTCAAAATCTGGCAACCAGTGCTCACACACTTTTTTTAGCTTTCACACTCCGAGCATTCATGTGTAATATTTTCATTCTTCTATCGATTAATCGTCTATCATATTTTTACGACTTTGAAAACGTATCCTCCCGAGGGCCCTTTAGTAGGGTCTGAAAGTTCGAGCAGCCAGTCATGAATGAATGTAACCTTAAATGATGAATATATTTGCGGGTGTTTCGATTCCAAAGATTCACAAGTTACTTCGTCATATGTTGGTTTATAGAAATAAATAATATCTTCCTTCTTCGTTTTTCAGTCCATCCTCGATATAAAATAAGATATTTTTCTAGGTATAGTCTTAAGAATGGTATGATTCCTGTTTTTGTTGTTGCCAAGAATGCTCTTTGATCTTCGTTTGTTATTCATTAGTGGAGTCTGTCCTTTATTGTTGTCGTCTTCATGCATTATATCACCATTATATCGAATAGTGAGGCCAATTACTCAAGTTGGAAAAATTATATTTTTTCATTTACTATCTACCACTGATTGGAGTTTTATAAATAATATAAACTGTACCATTGATTTTACATTCAACAAATTTATAGATATAATCCAGCATTGTCTTAATGAATCCTTTCCTGAAAAACGAGTTCGTGTAAATCAGCAAAATAAAAAAGGAGACTGGTACAGTGATGATCTCAGAAAAATGCGTGAAACTCTATTATTAATAAGAGAAGCTTCTATAATTAACCTTGAGTTGATAGATCTTTATAAAATCCAAAAACAAAAATACCGAGTGGCTGTTAAGGAAGCTCGTCTTGCAGCTAATTTAAAATTCCTGCAAGATTCTGGTAATAATCCTAGGGCTATGTGGTCTCTTATAAATACTGTAAAGTCTAACTGTGATCAAGATTGTAACATCAATGCAACCATTTTTAACGATTTTTTTAGTAATGTAGCCGAAAACGTAATCAATGACTTGCCCAATACCAATGTTGATCCTATTAATCTATTAAGTCAATTTAATATTTCCACAGGAGGTGCATATTTTAGGTTCGTTGAAGTAAGTCAAACAAGTATTCGTGATATTGTAAGAAACTTAAAGAACTCAAATACCAATGATGTTTATGGAATAACTACCAACCTACTCAAGGGAGCAATCGATATTTTAATTGAGCCCTTGTCAAAATTAATTAACTCATGCATTAAAGCTGGTATTTTTCCTGACTGCCTTAAAAGTGCCATTGTAATACCTGTTCACAAAAAAGGGAATAGGTCGGATATTAATAATTTCAGACCAATTTCACTTTTACCAATTTTATCAAAGATTCTTGAAAAGGTGTTGTTTAATCAAATAGTCGTCTACCTAGATACATGCAAAATAATAAATAATAACCAGTATGGCTTCCGGAGAGGTAGGTCTACGAGGGATGCAATCATTGCATTTGCTGAGGAAATTTATGAGGTTTTTGAAGCTGGCTTTTACTCCGCTGCTACCTTCATGGATCTGAGTAAGGCTTTCGATTGCGTCTCTCATGTTATTCTCTTACGGAAGCTTTATTGCTATAACTTTCACCCAAGTAGTTGCCGGATTTTGATATCTTATCTAAGCAATCGCATTCAGAGAGTAAAATTTAAAAATACTATTTCGTCAGGTACTCTATTAAAGCGTGGTGTTCCGCAAGGATCTATCCTTGGGCCACTATTGTTTCTCTTGTATATAAACGATCTTCCCAATGTGGTGGCCACGTCATCCATAACATTATTTGCTGATGATACCACCATAATGAATACTTCTGACCAAAAAGACCTTGCAGTTCTAAAGAACTCATTGTCCGTCAAAAAAGCGACGGATTGGTTTACTGCTAATAGATTAAAAGTAAATCCAGAGAAATCCACTAGTATCATTTTCTCATTAAAACAGAATACCACAGATAACTGCGCAAAATTCCTTGGTATTTATATCGACAACAAATTATCCTGGCGAAATCACGAAGAGGAGTTGTCGCAGAGAGTTAGTTCCAAAATATATTTGCTGCGGAACCTGAAGAATGAATTACCCCAGTATGCCATAAGGTCAGCATACTTTGCATTATGTCAAAGCCAGCTGGCCTATGGTATATTGGTTTGGGGCCATTCAAGAATAATGCATCGACTATTTGGGCTACAACGCCGAGTTGTACGAATCGTAGCATCAATTAATTATAGACAAGACTGTCATGCAGCCTTTGTTCATTATCGAATATTAACTCTCCCAAGTTTATATATATTTGAATGTTTACTCTACGTATACAAGAACAAACATGTTTATACGCAACATAATAATATACATGCTCATAACTAGAGAGCGGATTTCTAGCATTATGCTTATCCATAATATTAATAGCATCGAAAAAATTTCTTAATATCTATACGAATCTTGAAGAATGTGATTACTTAGCGCTAAGTTTTTTTGTGCTTTTTTGCTTATTTTGACTTTTTGTGCTTATTTTGACTTTTTATGCTTATTTTCATGCTTTTTTTTAGATTCTGATGCTTATTTGGAGCATTTTCTTAAACATTTAAAAAACATTTAATAAAAATTTCACGCTGATATTAAATTAATGTGCTAATATAGAGAATTTTCGTAAAAATCTGTGTCCATCATTTATAGATTATATTTGTATTACATATTTTCTTCGTGTCTTTTGACAACATAATTGTTTAAAATCTTCATAATATGATACAATAATTATAATGAGTTTTATTATTAATAAATATTAGTATAAATTACCAATTTACAATAGATTCGTTTATAAATAAGTAGATATAATAGACCGTCTCATTATTCAGATAATACAGACGAACGCTTCATAGGAATCACATCTATGATATTCCGGATGTAAACGTCCTTAAACTAGGGGTATTAAATGTAAACAAATTTAAGTGATAATAAACAGGTGTTCTGCAACCGTATCAATTTTCTACTCTCGGCAAAAATACGGATGGGACGACTGGCGCATATTTACCATTTTCGTTAATTTTCATATTCAAACTCGCATTCATAAACTATTGAATTGAAATTCCAAAAACTTTGCTTATTTATCAAAAAATATTATATGCGTGAATCGTATATACCTGGGGAATCACAGATAAATTATATTATATAATTCACATATATATTTAAGCCATAATGCAAAAGGTGAAAACCACAATATAAGAATTAATTAGAAAGTGAAAATTATACATTATTTTGTAAAGCATGTTTAAAAATAATAAGTTTTATTTTAGTTCCCAACTGCATCCTAACTAGTCAAGACTTGTATGTAAAACAAGTTATAACAACACTACGTCAAGAACGTTTGAAAAAGTTCAAAGCTGAACTAAAAAAATTCACATTTGTGCAAAATACTTTTACATTCGAATATCCCTTTAAGAAAATTACAAAATAATGCATTTAAATCTTTCTTGGAAAAATATTGTAAAATGCGCATTCCCGAGAAAAAATTATGTAGCTCTTGCGTACTATGAAACCATACAAAAAAATAAAGATATTATTAACAATAATTATATGTGTTTTGGTGCGGATGAAACCACAGACGCTTGTTTAATTTAATGATAGCAGTTTAACATGAAGACATCCGACCAGTAGTATTTTGATATATACAAAAGAATTGAAGAAAACTGATAATAACATTATAGCAAAATTCATAAATGATGTACTGACAAGCTTATTTTTGCCGTAGACAATACCAAGTTACAAAATGTTACTAATAATGCATTTTGTGCATTGTACAAGTAGCACATGGATAGAAACGAATTTCTGAAACTATAAGAATGAAATTTCCATTTGTAGATTTAATTAAATATGGAAAAATAGTTCTTATATTCTTCTGTGAGTGCAATTATTCAAGAAGTCATTACCTGATATCTCACTGCCCCATAAACCAGTGCTAACAAAATGGGGAACTTGGCTATATGCTACGATGTACTATGCGAACAATTTTGAAGAATTTAATAAGGCTATATACTACTTTCCCGAAACGACAAGCAAACCAGTTAATGACTGTCAAACAGTTTTTATGAAACAAGAGCTTCCTTCAAAACAATTTAGTTACATAAAATCGCGTTTAAATTTTGTGAGCAACACAATCAAATCTTTATAAAAGTAGATTCATTTTAGAAAATACCTGAACGCATTGGCCAAGAAATCAAAATAATATCTAAAGAAGTATTCGGTGAAAATGAAGGATTTTTAATATTAAATAAATTAAACTTGATTTTGAATGGCAATTTTCAAATGGATCCAGCTATAATTTAAAATAAAAAGAAACTTTTCCACTTTCAAAAATTTATTAAGCGTCAGAAGTAATAATTTTTACAATTAAACCCCTAGAACAACATTTAATGATCTACTGTTTTCATGAATAGATTTTAGTTATTTTGAAATGTATACAAAATTACAATTTAATTTTTAAATACTTACATGATATTATATATTGCGTAAAGAAAGTATGTTTATTTTAGTTTTAAGCAGAATTTCTGTGTAAAATATGTTGATAAACGTGTAACATATTAAGAAAATATAGTTTTCTTTAGTGCTTTTTTTCGTATTTTTATGCTTTTTTCCTGTTTTTATGCTTTTTTAATGCTTTTTTTCTCTAAATTTTGTGCCTTTTTAAGTGCTTTTTTTCAGATTTTTTAAGCTTTTTTATCCGCTCTCTACTCATAACACAAGATCTGGTGAACAGCTACGCCCAGTCAGTAATCGACTAACTAAATCACAAAATGGTATCAGATTTTATGGACCAAAATTATTTAACCTATTGCCCAGTACATTGAAATCACTTCCTATTGAAAGATTCAAAAAAGTTATCAAGGACTACCTAATTGAAAAGGCATTCTATTGCATTGAAGAATGCGTGTCACTAAAATTTGCTAATATTGTCAAGTGATTTAATTTTTTTACATGTTATTTATTGTGTGAACATTTTAATTTAGTTTCGATAAGTTATGTTTCAATATTTGTCCTACTATTTTACTTTTATTATTGTATTTATTTTAGTTTATGTGTGTATATATATGTATATTTAATAGTATTGATATTATTCGTGTAATTTTATTTTAATCTATTTTATATTTACATCCTTTTATATATGAACATTTTATCTTGAATTTTATTTTGTACATGTGACTTAATTATTTTGTGTATGTATTTTTATTCTGCATGTTAAATTACATTGTAGTTTTAATTTTCCCTCTAGTTTATCTTTATAAGGTTTTCTTCTAATTTTATTTATACACTTATTTTAAAATGTTTGTTTTTGTTCTTCATATTATTTTATCATTTTATCAACTTAGTACAGCATCTATCTCACCGCTAATATCCATGCGCCAACATTATACATTATTTTAATTATTGTATTTAATTGCCATTCCTGACCTGTGTAAACTAATATGTAATGCACCAATAAATGTATCTTATCTTATCTTATCATTTATTTTTGATGTATTATTTTTATTATTTTCCTCATCCACCATCACCTGATTTGGGTGCGGGTTTTTCCTTCAAATTTTATCGCTTTTCCTTATCAGCTTGTGTTTCTTGTGCAATAATTGATACTCTGTGAGTGTTCATAGAGTGTGAATTTATGTTCTCATTTGTACTATTATTTAAATCGTTAATAATAGAGGGCGTGTTTAGTGGTTGCTGTATAGCTGGTTGTCGCATTAGAAGATCATTAATAACATTAATTTGTTATTTTAGAAAACGATTATCATCAATTAGAATTAATATTTCATTTTCTTTCTCCACAATGATCCTTTTTAAATATGACTTAATTTAATTGTCCAAATTATCCGTAATTGTTAAACCACTTATGATGGATGAATTGAGGACCTTCTTTTCACTATCGATGTTAACATTGCCATTGCCACATTTCTTACTTTTGTTTTCATAACTAATTATGTAGGTTTCGTCAATTTTTACAATGTCCGGAAAATAACTAATACATCCACGATGCATCATTTCACCACACTTTATACATTTAAAGCCAGGTACCGGGATATTATGACATTTACGACACTTTTTAGCCGGAACAGAAGACTAAACATCTATATTCGACACCATCTTTATATATTAAAACCCTCACGTATGTTTTACTGATTGGAGGGTGGGATAGAGGCCACCCACCCACCCAACATATACATGATAACTTTAAATACTAATTGTTGATGATTTTGCTGCTTACCAAAGAATAACACCTTGTATGTAACAAAAAATAACGCATAATCCAAATTTAAGTTTAAATATAAATGATTTTCTATAGCTAATCAAATTTTGCAATTAAAATTATTGCAAACCGTAAGGCGATCAGTAATTAAAGTTAATATGTATATGTAGGGTGGGTGGGTGGCCTCTATCCTACTTTCCAGTCAGTAAAACATCATCAAAAACTATTGAAATATTTTTATGAATAGATTAATTAAAAAATGCAATTATTTTGTGTTTGTATTTTACAACTTCTAACTAAATTATGTTTTACTGATTGGAGGGTAGATCCTACATATACATAACAACTTTAATTTGTTGATGATTTAGCTGCTTAAACAGTCAAACTCTTTATGTAATACAAAATAAAACAAAATCAAAATTTAAGTTTAAATATAAATAATTTTCTATAGATAATCCTATCTAATTTAGAGTCTGCCCACCCATCGTGCATCAAATTTTTACTAATATACTCACTCAAAAATTTTACCTTTTTATATTCAAAAGTAATTAATTTCATTGGATACAGCGAGACGATAATAATAATAATAATAATAATAATAATAATGTTTATTTACGGGAAACCACATTTTTCATATAAATACATAATAATAACATAAAATAAATTACATATAAACTCAAAACTACTATTAATTAATTAAATTAATACATAAGAAACTAAACTATATTAATTACTATTAGAAAATAAAAATTATATTAAATTTAAAACGTATTCTAAGCGAGTGATTTAAATAAATACATAGGAAACTAAATAATAATTATATTAATATTAACATATACAAAATAAAAATAAAAATTAATAATAATTATAATAAATTAAAGTAGAATTCTTGAGTGTTTGTTTTAAAATTAATACATTAGAAACGAAATCATATTTATATTAATAATTAACTTATAAAAAATAAAACAAGTATAAACCTTAAATTAAATACATATTCTTGATCAGTGATTTTTTAAAAGCTTGTTTACTCGAATTGAACAAATCAAACCACTCATATTTGTTTAAAACATTTGACAATATTAATATACGACTCATAGAATTGTTATGAGAGTAGTTGGTTGTATATGTTTAATATACGATCCCTTGTATCGCGGAGAACATTGTACTGTTGAAATTACTTTACCAAATAGTTCATAGTAACTTAGAAGATCTCATATAATAGGAGCATTTCTTATATAATAGGAGCATTTCAAATATTTATTTTAATTCTCCTTTTAATAAAATGTTTAGGTTACATACTAGTGTACAGTATTCAGTAGATATATTCAATTCTAACATTAGATAATTTTTACGTATAATTACTGAACTTATATGAATATTATCTTAAAATGCGTTTGCGTATGTATAGATTAGCACTGATTATTAATTATACATATAATTAGTAAACATTGCAATTGTTTAGATTTAGGTATATATTTGTCTTCTTGTGCATGTATATAACGTATAAGTCTATAGCTTTGAATAATATTATGCTGTAATTAAAATTTATATTTAGTTGAAATATGCCAAATAAAGCCCCAGAGTCTTGATGCTTTATCACATATACCATACGACTATCAAAAAGCACACCCAGGTCTTTAACCGAGTCAACACATTTCAATAGAGATGAATGGATGAGATACTCAACATGTAATGTACGCACACTTTAAAAAAAGAAATTGAAATACACTTATCAACATTTAAAAACAATTTATTAATAACACACCAACGGGCAACACTATCCAAATCTTCTTGTAATAATTTGCAGTCGTCAACACATTTTATAATTTTATATAATTTCATGTCATCCGCGTATAATAAGCATTCACTGAACGTAATAACCTGCACTAAATCATTTATAAATAATATAAAAAGAATTGGTCCAATATGAGAGCTTGCGGAACACCAGATCCAATAACAATAGGTTCTGATACGAAATTAGAAATTTTTACAGTTTGTAGTCGATCTGTAAGAAATGATTTGAGCCAAGATAAAGTATTTGAACTAAATCCAAGTAAACGTAATTTGTGCAAAAGGGCATGATTGACTCTGTCAAACGCGTTCGAAAAATCCGTATATATAGTATTTACTTGATAATTTCTAACAAAGGCATTTGACAAAAAATGTTTGAATTGCATTAAATTTGTCGTTGTGGATCTACACGATTGAAAACCATGTTGCCTACATGATATTATTGACTTGGACATCCATGCAAGTTGCTCACTAATAATCTTGTCCAGTAGCTGGGGAATAACAGATTGAATGCAAACGCTACGGTAATTAGATACGTTTTCATATATAGGTTTGGATAATGAATAAGGACTTAAAATTTATTTTAATATGTAGGCTGGGTGGGTGGCCTCTATTCCACCCTCCAATCAGTAAATATCATCAAAACTGGTGATATTGCCCTATATTTATATTTCTCGAAAACTATGAGGTGTACTGAAAAAGGCTATTCTTAATAATTTGCTCATTTTTTTTTCTTTAAAATTACTTATTATATAAATTTCATTTAACTATTATAGTTTATGAAAAACATGTTTTAATAAGAAGAATTCAAAATTGTTACGAATAGCTTTTTTCTATAAACGTCATAGTTTTCGAGAAAAATATGGTGGCCACATCACTATTTTTTATTTTACTAACTTTTAAGAATTTTAATAGGGATTTTTCAATCCATACTTGTTTTTATATAATTGTTGAGTGAATAAATTAACGATATATTTATATTTCCACTAAATTATTTTTGAAGACCGTTAAAATTTCCATTTACGAATTAATTGCGCGTTACTAAATACTCAACGACAATAATTGAAATTCATAATAATGAATTCGCGGGGTGGATATTGTAGGTGGTCGTTGTGTCGGATAGACGGCGGCTATATTTATGCAATCAGAGCGTGTCGTGATTGATGCTCTCGATGATGATTTGCGAATTTTCGTTATACAACGGCCACAATGTATAATTCATAACGAACCGCACCCTAAACCATAAAATCACACAATTATCTACTTCAATATACACCGGATGTAATCAACAGATTCAGGCAGTGAGAATTTAAAAAAAAAAAACACATCAACAATTAATGGAAATAGGTTGGTTGTTTAAAAAATTAAATAGATTCTTTATAAAATGATATTAATAATAATCATAATAATACGATTAATTAACTTCTCACTTAAACCGTGGTGAAACATTTTTATGTGAATAAAAGGATTAATTAAGCACTTTGTTATATTTCACTATTTTTATATCTCTCCGAACAACTGTAAAAACTAGTCAGGGAAATATAAAAATAGTGAAACATAACCAACTATAATTTTGAATATAATATTATTTATTTTAATTATATAAAACTTTCATTATGTAGGGGAGGTAAGTAATAAATTAATGTACACTTAATGTTAATAATATATAACTATCACTATATATGTTTAAATTATTCGTTTAGTGTTTACTTTAATTTTGTGTACGTGTCGTTCCCGGCGCATTCACCATAATTGCCGCGCGTATTATCTCCTACGTTATGGAGGGCGCATTCACCACACGGATGTAAAACCGCTAAAAGCCTGCCCCCGATTGCAATTCTGATTTATTTCCCAGCGGCTGCAATAAGGGGGAAGTGCGTGCAATAATAAAAAATAAAGGGAATTGAAGAGGAAGTCGGACGTTTCATATTCATGCCCCGTGCGCGATTTATCAGCGGGAATTCGAAAGAAGGCTAGATAGAGAGAAGGACAGGAGAGGGTGTTAATGAATAAATTCGCAGTATATATCGCCGAAAGGGGGGTCAGCAAAGAGTGGGGCCCTCAACAAGTGTCAGCGGTGGCATGCGTGTGCATGTGCGGCGAGGGGGGAGGGGAGACGCGGCGTACCCCGCCGCCGCCTCCAATGGAAGAAGGGGGCCGGCTGGAGGGATATCAGCGGCGAGAAGGTGTCGCTCGGTGTCAGTGTCAGTGTGGGGGCGCAATCGCGGGACTCCAAAACGGGAAGAGACGAAGGGACAGAAAGGCACTTTGGGGTGCTGCGGAGGAACGTCGGCCGGCGTTCATCCTTTCGCGGTGAGTCAGAGGCGACGCGCACACCAACCAAACCAGAGGCAGCCTCAGCGGCAGCGCCTCAGCCCCCAGCCCCCAGCCATGGACTAGCGCCAGAACACCGCCACCTGTCCACCTAAACAAGTAAGTCGCTCTCCGCTACTTGTTGATCGCACTCTTCACACACAAACACCTACCTGTAGAAACGGGTAAGCACATAAAGACATAATTATCATCATTCAAACAATAAGATTTTTTCCAATTTTTTAAAAATAATTTAATAATCAAATAAGTGTTTAGTTTTAAAATTCAGTGGTGAAATCGCTTTATTATTTTTGTATTACTACGAAAAATATTAAACGCGTTTTTTTTTTAAATACAGTGATGAAAGAGTTTTTAATTGTTTGACGCAAACTCTCAACAGATAATTAATTTGTGGGCTTTTAACTTCTCTATAAATTTTTAAATATGATTAACTGATTCACTCTTTTGTCAGTTAGTTGTTGCTATGGTTATTTATACAGTGTAAACAAATATATTTCTTGAAATTGGCTTTCTCTCTTTTTAAAATATGTTTTGCTTATTGGGTTGAATGTTATTTTTGGAAAAAAAATACTTAAAAAATAAGTCAACAGTTTAATGATCAAACATGTGTTATTTACCTACTTATATAAACTTTTTAAACTCAACTAGCCTGTCTAAACTAAAAGTTAAAATTTAAAAATAGACTATTTGCAAGAGCTGTATTGTAATTTCCGTATTTGAAACCACAATTGAATAAATATTACATTTTAATCAATTAAATTAAATTAATAAAATAAAATATTCGACCTAGTTACCAAAAAGATGGCGCTTGTATAAACAAGAAATTAAAGTTCAGAAATTGACTTTTCTTCAGAATATTTCTGTGTAATTTTCATATCTGAAAGGACAATTGAATTTAATGACAAAACAAATGTCTTATTAAATCGCTTATATAAACTTTTCTAACTCAACTATAAGAATGAAAACGCTTGTATAAACTGAAATTTAATGTGTAGAAGTTTTGGGGGAAATTTCAATCTAATTTTTATGTAGGAAATGATAACTTAATAAAAATTTGATAGTTTGATTCACATAGTATGTGTTGTATTATATTACTAATACAAACTCTTTTAACGCAACTACAGAAAAGTTGGAATTTATGTAAACTTTTATATAAAATTTAGAAATAGACATTTTGTAGAAATTTCAGTGTAACTTTCATATCTGAAATGATAAATTAATACAAAAATTGATAGTTTAATGATGAAATGAATATCTTATTTAATTATTAATATAAACGCGTTTAACTCAACCACAAAAAAGATTGTGTTTATCCAAACTGGAATTTATAGTTTATAAATCGACCTTTTGTAGATATTTCAATGTAATTTTCATATCTGAAACGACAGTTGTATAAAAAGTTTTTGATAAGACCTATGTCTTATTAAATTACTAATATAAACTCCTTCAACTCAACTACAAAAAAAGATCGCTCTTATCTAAACTAGAATTTCAATTTAGAAATTGACTTTTTACAGAAATTTCGCTATAATTTTCACACCTTAATTGATAGTTTAATGATGAAACATATGTCTTATCAAATTATTATTATAAACTATTTCAACTCAACTAGAAGAAAAATGGCGCTTGTCTAAACTGCAATTAAAAGTTTAGGAAGCGCCGAAATTTCTCTATAATTTTTATAATATATCTGAAACGAAAATAGTATAAATATTTGGCAGTTTAATACTAAAACCTATATCTTATTTAATTGTTATAAAAACTTTCCAACTCAATTACAGGGAACGTGGAGCTTGTTTATAATTAGGAATTAAAAATCCTAAAACTGATTTTGCAATAATTTTACTGAAATTTAAATCCTACTAAATTAATAAATGTAGTATTTACGAATTGTTGATAAAACGATCAAAGGCACGTTTCAAGAGGATTACATTTAAGATCAAGTAGTCGAAAACAGATACAATACGCATAATACTAAAAATAAACGATGGACAAAATAATTCAAGGTTTTTGTCTGTTTTATTGATGTAAGTTCGTACGAAAATATCTTTAATAATCATTTTCCTTAATATATTTATGCGCACAATTTTTATACGATAAACGTATTATTAATATAGAATCATTCAATTTGTGAGTATTTTATTTTCATTATTTTATAACTTATTTATTCGATAGCTGAATTTCATATCTCAGACGTAGTTTTAAAAATCCAGTAAGTAATTTTAATAATACATTAAATGGATGTTGATAGTAAACGTTTTTTCTTATTACTAAAAAATAAAAGTACATAATTTGAATATAAATAACACTGTTATATCCTTTCTTTATATTATATATTTATATTTATATTGATATACTCTTCACGAAACCCAAAAAACAAACACATAATTTGATTAGTTAATAAAATACTGACACAGTATATAGTTTCAAACACGTTTTGAAATCATATACTGTGTCAGTATTTTATTAAGTAATATGGGGTTTCAACAAGTCATCATTAATCCAGTGTTTCTAACTAGATTAGTTGACAATCGAATTATAGGTAGGTTATTTAATAATTCTAAAAATGTGTAAATTTTTGTTTTGAAATAATAAGAAGCGAATAAGAAAACTAGATAAGTAAAATTTTAATTAAAAATGTCTTACGCAAGTTTGAACTATTTTTTTTTCTCTGCTCTCCTTTCGGTCTAGGAATAAAGTGGCATATTAATTTAACCTAGACGGTGCCGCTTTTAATGTTCTGCGGAAACCGCCTACGGGCATAGTTTACTGGAATTAAATCCATCAGAAACTGCACGCAGTTGAAACAAATCCGCACGGTTTATACAAACGGGAACGTTTAATGTTCCTGCATTTAATTAATTCCACTTTACATAGGCATGCTTTGTAAACAAACGAATGTTGGGCAACGATTCGTTATTTGGCTGATGAGACACCCAGTATATGGCACATAAATGATTACAATGGCTAAAATTTTAAAATTACGTAATTATTAATAGTGAAACAAATTCTTAAATCCGGTCAATAATTTAAAAGGTATAACCAAGAAATAAAATTAATAATGATAATAATAATAGACATTTATTCCTAACAGACATTACATAAGTCTTACAAAAGGAATATTCACAAGAAATGCAAAACTAGTTAGTAGTTTGTATGTGGTGTACGGTATGAAAATGTTAGTGAGTTTCTGGTTTTACATTGAGGCACTCTGAAAAATAATTGTTTAAACATATGAGCAACGTTCAGAAGGTTGTGCACTAGTTTATATAGAGTTACTACGTTTAAAAACTAGTGTTGGTTAGCTATTGAAAGCATACTATATTCCTCAAGTAAATCTTTATATGGACAAAAAATATACAAATTTCAAAAATCTTTTTTGGATAGACTCAACATGTTGGATATAATGTTGCGTATAAGGACTCCATACCGTGGCGCAATAAATGGTTTTGCATAGTACTAGCGATTTAAACATTAAGACTAGAGTATTTTGATGACTGAAGTCCCTCGACATTCTTATAATAACCCCCAAGTTGTTTGTTACAGTTTTTGACTATGTTATTAATATGGCTGTTAAATGTTAACTTTTCATCAAATAACACTCCCAAATCAGTAATGTCACATGCGCGATATCACTCACCATATAGTCAAATTTTACAGGAGAAAAGTTTCTAGAGTAGTTTACCCCAGAACATTTATCAGGGTTAAGAGGAATTTCATTATCAATGCACCATTGATTTAATTTATCTAAATGAAGTTGCAAAGCAATGCAGTCATAAACAGAGTGAATAGTATTTGTTGAATTTGATTCTCGTTTATCACGTGGTGAAACATTTTTAATATTAAGGATTGTTTATAGAAAGGCACTTGGTTGGTTTCACAATTTCATTAGATAATGATGTAAAAATCGAAACTAGTGGGAATAAATCTTTGAAACCAATCAAGTGTCTTTCTATAAACAACCCTTAAGAGTGAATGGTTCTATAAATTTTATATTATCTGCGTATATTAATCAACTGTATCAGATAAGTCATTAGTAAATAGTACGAACAACAGAGGACCCAGATTTGACCCTTGTGGTACCCCACTTCTAGCAATATAACTCTTTGACGTGTGACCTTTAATAACTATTGTTGTGGTCGCTCTGTTAGATACGACTTAATAACTGTGACCATAGTGTGAGGTAGCTCAAATAACTGAAGCTTTCTAATCAACATATCATGTGACATTCGGTTAAAAGCCTTAGAAAGATCAACATAAATTACGTCAGTTTGGTTCATGTTAGAAGATATAAATTATGCACATTAGATTAATTAATGTAGTTCGTTTATGTTTATCCATGTTGATTGGCTGATATATTATATTTTACTGAAGCATAGATATAAGTAGCTAAAATCCGCTCTAAAACCTTAGAAAAATTACATAGTAAACAAATTGGTCGGTTGTTAGTAATGTCAGATTTATTACCTTTCTTAAAAACCGGGATGACTTTTACTATTTTCCAACACGAAGGAAAACACCAGTTCGCAATATATTACAAATATGAGTAAGTGGTTTAGCAAGAATGATAACGGTATCCTTCACAAAAAGCTCAGGTATATTATCTGCTCCCATGGTGAATTTGATCTTGATTCTTAATAAGTTCCCCATACAATCCATGTGTACATCATCCGATTGATTGGACGCCTTACTGTAATTAGTATTAACATGATCAACAAAAGCTTGAGCAATCCGAGGACCTTGATCTAGACACATCCCCTGCCACGTCATCACTAATGGTACCTGGTCAATTTTTCTTCTATCATTAAGAAAACTCCAAAATTTAGTAGGGTCAGAAGCAATGTTTTGTAGAGTAGACGAAGATCAGCCTTTCGAAAATTATATTTATCAGTTTTCCGAAAGTAAAAAAACTGGGCATTTTGTCAGTTGTACAGTTGACGACAATTTTAATTGGTGGGTGATACGGATCAGCATTTATAAGTGGGTTCACACTTCTTGTTACTCCAACCTCAAACTTTTTGCTAGCAATAACAAAATCAAGAATTCTGTTAATGCTGTTAGTTATATGATTGTATTATGACAAGTCATATGAGTCGAAGAAACTTGTGTATGATGTTAATGTTGGGGTCGAAATGGTAGGATGCGCTGAGCTAATTTTGTATTCATGTATATTGAAATCACTTATTAGAAAGAAATTGTCAGTATCAACATTTAAACAAATAAAATCCAGAACAGTAGCATAATCTTCACATGAAGTGCAAGGTGGCATATATATACACACAACATATAAAATATTTCTTCCAATATTTAGACGACATGCAACTGAGTCAATGGAATTAACTGGTGAGATTAGTTTTAAATCTACAAAATTAAATTAAAAGTGCTAATAGTGCGCCAATCCCTTTTACTGCTTTCTATCCGAACGTATAATATTATAATTCATTGGAAATAATTCGCAATCATTAATAGTGGAATCTAACCAAGTTTCAGTAAATGCAAAATATCATAATCTAAATTTAATTGTAATAGGAACACTTTTGTGAAAGAATTTTAAAAATTAAATAATCTGATTAAGAATTATAATGAAAAACTTTTCACAGAATCTGAATATAATTTCCCAGAGGAACTCATTGGTAAACGAATGTTTAAAAATCCAATTATGTAGGAATTATGATGAAAAAGAAAAAAAACAATTGAACTACGAATTTAAGATTTACAATTAATTCAAATATAATTGATAATAGGAACTCATTTGTAAAAGAATTTTTAGAATTTAAAATGTTCAGATTGGGAAAAGTCGGTGATACTCCACGTCCTATTAAAATCATCCTGGACCAACGCTGTAGAGTTACTATATTACTTAAGAACAAAATGAAGCTTGGTAATAACTTTCAACTCAAACATGGTTTAACGCCGATGCAGCGTAAGGAATTTTAAGTTGTGTTGGTGGAACTTAAACGACGTAAATCCTGTGGTGAGAAACTCTTCATTAAATACGTAAATAATACTCTGAAGATATTCAACAAAGTTGTTCAAAAAAAAAAACTAGATTCTATCCAACACTCACTTAGCCTTCACGTACAGCATCAAAATGTTCGAGGAATATATTCTAAATTTGTAGACGTACAAAACAGCTTACATAACAATGATTTCGACATTTACTTTATAACAGAAACGTGGTTGCACAGTGGTGTTAACAGTTATGAATTCTTCCCGTATAAATTTGATGTCTATCGATATGATATATTATTGGTTCTCTTCTGAGCCCATTAACCATAATTTTCCATACTCTGATTACACGCAACTTACTGCTGCTCAAGCTACAATATAAACAGTTGGTTCTAATCTGTGTCTATATCAAACCTAATGCTCCAGTTAATGAATACTCTAGTGTGTTTGAATTAATTGAAAATAAGTTCCACGGTAAGCAAATTAATCATTATGGGTGACTTCAACATTCCCGAATATCATGTTGGTAACAATACAACTTTGCATGCTTTCATTAATTGCAATGATTTATGCCAGCATAACAACATCTTGATTGATAATGGAAGAATCCTTGATCTAGTTATCTCTTCAGCTAATGAATTTAAGAATGTTGAGCGCTGGAATATTCCTTTAGTTAAGGAAGACTCTCACCTCCTATGCTCAGCATCTCTGTTGTTAGTGCGTGTGCGGATAATCTCATAAATTTTACTCAAACTGGCTATAAGTGCAACTTTAGGAAAACAAATTTTATAGGCCTCTACAATGACCTCTCGAATTAATGCTGGAATGAACTCTATACATGTCCAGATGTAAACATTGCCTGTGACATATTATATAAGAAGTTTTTCCAATTGTTTTATAAGCATGTACTTATATACCCTGCAAGTTCTAAATCGTATGGCAAACCTCCTTGTTTTAGCTGCTCAATTAAAAGTAAACTTGCAAAGAAGGACAGAACTCGTAAAAAATATGTGCGAAAGGAGAGTGATAATGATAAATGTGTATTTCAAGACCTACGAAGATCCTGTAATAACGACATAGCACTTGCTCACTTAAAATACACTGCTCAGGTTGAGAAGAACCTCAGTACCTCTCCACAACTTCTCTCGCAATATGTAAACCATAACCTTGACTCGCATTCCAGGTGTCATGACATTAGATGACACAGAGTTATCCAACTGTAATGATATAGTTAATGGTTTTGCTAATTATTTTAGTAAATCGTTTGCTCCAAGCTCATTTTCTGCTCATGTGAATGTGAACAAACTCAGCTATCTAGCCGATGATTTTGTGTAGCAGATGTGAGAAAACAACTTAGTGGCCTCAAACCTAACTTAACTATGGGCATCGACTTAGTTCACTGCCTGATCTTGAAGGATGCTGCAATTGTGTTATGTGATCCTTTGTGTTTTATATTTAATCTTATATTAAGTAATGGTAAAGAGTCGCGTATCTGTCCGGTCTTTAAAAAGGGAGTTAAAACTGCAATCGAGAATTATCGACCAATTCGAGATCCAGGATTATATAGTAAGATCGTTTGAGAATAGCTTCTCAGTTGATGCTATTTATTTAGATATGTCAAAAGCATTTCATAAAGTTTGCCACGAAAATCTATTATTTAAAATAAAATCTTTAGGTTTTAATCACTCTATTATATCTTGGCTTCAAAGTTTTCTATCCAACCGTAGCCAATGCGTAAAAATTAGGAATTATCTCTCAAATGCTTTCTGGGTCCCATCTGGTGTTCCGCAGGGTTCCCACTGCGGCCTCTTACTATTCCTTTTATTTATCAATCACATATCTCAATCAATATATCACTCTCAATTTTTGTTGTTTACAGACGATCTCAAAATCTTTAAAGAACTATGCACTATCGATGATTGCTCCTTACTTAAAAGTGATCTGTGTCTAGTAGCGGATTGGTGTCATTCCAACGATCTCAATTTCAATCTCAATAAATGTAACTGCATTACCTTTTCTCGTAAGAAATTTATGATTAATTTCAATTGCATGATTTAAGAGAAGATGATAGCGAAAACTGAATGTGCGTCTTGTATATGGTCACCTTATCAACAAACGCATATAAGCAAATCGAGACTATTCAAAATAAGTTTATTAAACATTGTAGATCTAAACCCGATTATAACTCCAATCTCAATATTTTGTCAAACATTAATAATCTGTGCTGCAGGCGTCAGTTCGCAGATATGTCGTTACTATTTGGTATTGTGAATGGAAATATCGATTGTCCACAGTTACTTCTTAAAATAAACTTTGCATTTAAGTCTGATGGTCGCACATGCCGTAACCCTCCGCTATTTCGCATACCTTTCCACCATACCAATTATGGGTTTAACAGTGATCCATCAAATTTCACGCGTTTTGTAAAATGGTAATGCCATTATTGTCATTTAAGTTAGTAGTATACATATTATTTCTTATTTTTTTGTATTTTTACATGTACATGTTTATCTTATATTTGTAAAAAAGGGTTTATTCCGGTAAATAAATAAATAAATTTCCATCTTGATCAACTTGTCTCAGCAACTATATTTATAACAACTCTCTCCATAAAGATTTACTTGGTTTTATGAGGAAGTGCTCTACGACTACCAACTTAACCAATTTTACACATATTATTCTAAATTTTAATATCTCTTAATAAATAAGAGAATTATCCTCCCCTCACAATACATCAACTCATTTGTACGAATCACCATGACAGTTAAGCTAGCTAGCAAAGATACCTTTTTTTTCTCACCTTAAATTCAAGACATGGGCTGAAAGACCTCAGGTCTATAGCCCAGACGGACTAACACCACATTATTTGTTTTTGCTTATGTATATATAAATGTAATTATGTAATTGTCCGAATAAAGATTATTTTTATTATTTATTATAAGAGAATTATAATTATTTTCAATAATTCAAACTTGTTTATTTTTAATTTTAATTGTATTTTTTTCTTTATTCAAAATTTTTAAACAATTATATTTTTACGAATTTTATAATGGTATAATTTGTTTACTTGCGCCTTAAACTATTTTAAGCAAAATTTCAATGGTTTTTCATGTCAACTGTTTTTTGTAAATATTTATTAAATAACTTTTTTTTAATTAAAAAAAATAGTTTTCAGTAGAGACTATACAACTATTTTTTTTGGTTTCTTCATTTTAAATTTTAACATTCAACCGTTTTTGTTTTTAACAATTTTTTTGGCATGTTTTTAAAAACAATTTCAACAAATTGAAATATTAATACAATTAATTATTAATAATTTAAACCGTTTTTAGAAAATGTTCCAGTTTTTAATTTTACTTGTGATTTTTTCTTTATTTAAAAGTTCTATTCAGTTTTTTTTTACAAACTTTACTATTGTTGTATGATTTGTTGATTCACGCCTTCAACTGTTTCTTCGAAAACTTTCAATTATTTTTACTCATTTTTATTAATTTTAACTGCTTTTTTTAATGTTAATTTATGTTTTTAGCTACTTTTCAAAACGATTTTTTCTAAAATTAAAACAATTTCTCGTTTTATTTTCAATGATTTTTTTTTGGTTATAATAGAAATCATGCAATAACATGAAAAAATCCAACGACTTTTCAAATCCAAACAATTTACATTTACAATCTAGTTAATTTTGACTCTTTAGAAAATGTTCAATTGTTATATTATTTATCAATTGTTTATTCAGAAAACTTTAAAGTATCTATACAAATTTTACAATTTTCTTTATTTTCATTTTAAATTGTTTTTAAGCAAACTTTAAACGTTTAATTGTGGAGGCGTTTACTTGTGGTTTATCTTGAATACAGGGTCCTGCAACAGTGCGTCAGGCTTTCCTACCGCCTTTCTCGTAAGAGGTAGAAAAAAATGTTTCGTATAAAAATTTATTGATTTAAAAATCTCTATGCCGTAAAATTATTTTCAAATATACAGGGTGTCCCAATTTTGCGGTATAACAAAAGCAAACATTTTTTTAAATGGAACACCCTGTATATTCTTTCATTTTCTAATTTGGATAATATTTTATAACTTGAACCTTTTTCTGGTTTTTAATTTCGATATGGCATTTCCGAGTTATTGACGTTTTTCTGAAAAAAATGTAAAAAGCGGAGGTTCATAAAAAAAAATATTCTGATGTTCTATTTAAAATTTAAGAAATTTTCTTTTTCCTATGGTTGGTCATAAGTACTGTTTAGGTACCAGTGTTAAAAATGTTCACTTTTGAGGAACCCTGCCTTTGTATCAGACACGCCATTTTCTAAAATTTCAAATTGTCGTAACTCTTGTTTTTTAAATGGAATCATATATTTTTTTAAATTTTATATTATTCTGCATCTAATTTCCTACACAAAACATTAAGCATACCCTATACCTAAAATTGATATTTTTCAAGATATAAAAGAATGTATATTTCAAATGGTCCTTGAATACGAATTTGTTTTTGAATAGATAGCCATGAATGAAAATATGCATCTGTCAATTAAACAATTAGTTTGACATGTAAATCTCTCTGATATTTGCTGCAAAGTGATTCTCTCCGTTTCGCGGTATAAGTAGACAGCAAATTATCATCATGGATTTCGAAAAGGGCGTACGGAGGAGAAATGTTTTAGGAACTTACTCAATAGATTTATTGAAATGGGAAGTGTGAATTACAAAAAACAAGAAAGAAGAAAGCCTATTATCAAAAACCAACTTTCAGTGCTATTAACAGCAACTGAGCATCCCAACGTAAACCAAAAAGACATTGGTGAAGGAACTGGCATAAGCGAGAAGTCAGTACAAAGCATTCTGAAGAAAAATCGATATCATGCATACCATATTCAGCTACATCAAGAACTGTTGCAGGACCCCGTATACAGGGTCCTGCAACAGTGCGTCGGGCTTTCCTAGCGCCTTTCTCGTGAGAGATAGAAAAAAATGTTTCGTATGAAAATTTATTGATTTAAAAATCTCTATGCCGCAAAATTATTTTCAAATATACAGGGTGTCCCAATTTTGCGGTATAACAAAAGCAAACATTTTTTTAAATGGAACACCCTGTATATTTTTTCATTTTCTAATTTGGATAATATTTTATTACATGAACCTTTTTTTGGTTTTTAATTTTAATGTGGCATTTCCGAGTTATTAACGTTTTTCTGAAAAAAATGTAAAAAGCAGAGGTTCACAAAAAAAATTATTCTGATGTTCTATTTAAAATTTAAGAAATTTTCTCTTTCCTATGGTTGTTCATAAGTACTGTTTATGTGCCACTGTTAAAAATTTTCACTTTTGAGGAACCCTGCCTTTGTATCAGACACGCCATTTTGTAAAATTTCAAATTGTCGTAACTCTTTTTTTTTAAATGGAATCATATATTTTTCTAAATTTTATATTATTCTACATCTAATTTTCTACAAAAAATATTAAGCATACCCTATACCTAAAAGTGATATTTTTCAAGATATAAAAGAATTTACATTTCAGACGGTCCTTGAATGCGAATTTGTTTTTGAATAGATAGCCATGACTGAAAAAAATGCATCTGTCAATTAAACAATTAGTTTGACATGTAAATGGGAGGTGTGAATTACAAAAAACAAAAGAAGAAAGCCTATCATCAACGAGGAACCAAAAAGACATTGGTGAAGGAACTGGCATAAGCGAGAGGTCAGTACAAAGCATTCTGAAGAAAAATCGATATCAAGCATATGATATTCAGTGCTATTGGTGATTCCTTATAAACAATCTCAGGTTTTGTTAGATCCGGAGATCTAGCAGGTCATTTGGTGGGTCCACTCCTACCAATCCACTGGTTGGGAAAAATGAAATGCCCTCACGTCTTGTGAAAATTGGGAAAGTGCTCCGTCTTGTTAAAACCACACCGTGTTTCTTGTTAGTTAGGGTACATTAGCTAACGTTCCGGGTAATTCAATTACAAGAAGTACAAATACATAGACCTACTGAGATGGCCCTCGAAGAAATGTTGACCTACTACATGGTTTCCAAAAATTCCGCCCCAGACATTCGATGCTGATGATCAACTTGTCTCATAACATGCGGATTATCAGTTAAATAATAGTGAAAATTGTACCTATTGACAGATCCGTTGTTATGGGATGACGCCTCATCCGTGAATAAAATATATTGGAAAAACGCAAGATCCTCCTGTATTTTCTGTCTTCCCCAGAAACAAAATTCGGAACGAAATTGAAAATCAGTATTACTCAGTTATTGATGTAGCTGAATATAATATGCTTGATATCGATTTTTCTTCAGAATGCTTTGTACTGACCTCTCGCTTATGCCAGTTCCTTCACCAATGTCTTTTTGGTTCCTCGTTGATGATAGGCTTTCTTCTTTTGTTTTTTGTAATTCACACCTCCCATTTACATGTCAAACTAATTGTTTAATTGACAGATGCATTTTTTTCAGTCATGGCTATCTATTCAAAAACAAATTCGCATTCAAGGACCGTCTGAAATATAAATTCTTTTATATCTTGAAAAATATCACTTTTAGGTATAGGGTATGCTTAATATTTTTTTGTAGAAAATTAGATGTAGAATAATATACAATTTAGAAAAATATATGATTCCATTTAAAAAAAAAGAGTTACGACAATTTGAAATTTTACAAAATGGCGTGTCTGATACAAAGGCAGGGTTCCTCAAAAGTGAAAATTTTTAACACTGGCACATAAACAGTACTTATGAACAACCATAGGAAAGAGAACATTTCTTAAATTTTAAATAGAACATCAGAATAATTTTTTTTGTGAACCTCCGCTTTTTACATTTTTTTCAGAAAAACGTTAATAACTCGGAAATGCCACATCGAAATTAAAAACCAAAAAAAGGTTTAAGTAATAAAATATTATCCAAATTAGAAAATGAAAAAATATACAGGGTGTTCCATTTAAAAAAAATGTTTGCTTTTGTTATACCGCAAAATTGGGACACCCTGTATATTTGAAAATAATTTTACGGCATAGAGATTTTTAAATCAATAAATTTTCATACGAAACATTTTTTTCTATCTCTCACGAGAAAGGCGCTAGGAAAGCCCGACGCACTGTTGCAGGACCCTGTATAATAGAGAAGGGGATATGATCACTTTGATTTATCACTTTAGCAATAATAAAGTTATTAATAATAATATAGTGGTGAAACAAAATAATCGTGTCTCCTTCTTCTTTAAATCTTGATCTATTTTCTTAGCTTTCAACTGTTTCTTCTTAGCATATTTTTCATTATTTTTGGAGAAATGAGGAATTTTGTTTAAAATATTTTTGGAAAAGTTCTCAAATGTTTTATAATTTATTTTTCGACCTTAAAAAAATCAACTATTTTCCTTTTATTGTCCTGTTTTTAAAGAACATTAAAAATGACTGCATTTCTTTTAGAAATTTTCGATTTGTCTCTTTTTTATTAGCCATTTTCCGACTGTTTAGATGGTAATTCATGTTCAACACTAAACTAAAACACTTTCTATGCTTTTACTATTAAAAAAATATTTCTTAGCAGATTTTGTAAACTATTTTCTAACAATATTTACAACTGCTTTTAAGTACGTTTTCGACTATCTATTTTTTTTAATTTTCAATGTTTAAGAAAATAAACTGTAGCTTACTCGAATAAATTTCTCCTTAATCTAATTAGATTTAAATGTTTTTTAATAGTTTATAGTATAGATTTTTTAAAAATATTTTGCCTTTGACTTTACTTTAGTTTTGGTTGTAACGGTATAGCGTAAAGTAATAATAAAAATAATATCTAGGTATTTAATAAAAGCTTAATATTTTACAGGATTGTCTTATTTAAAAAATAATAATACAACAGTTTTTTCTTTCGTTTTTCGCACGCTAAGCTCTTCTGCTTAGAGATAAGGCGGCGTGCTTATCTAATCTTGGTCGTGTGGCATCCACTTCTTGAATTGAACATATCCCATCAGTTCAATTGGCTACACCTGGATCATCTTCTTCTTTGTGATGTGGAATCATGTACCAGACTGTTTTTGAGTTTTGGTTATCCAAGTACTCTCTTTTACTGGCCAATGTCTCACTAAATTCTTGCGTTGATGAGTAAACAGTCTCTAATGGTAATGGAGAAGGCTCGCCAAAACTGATGTCTGATTTGGTAAACGATTGGGATTCCTATACTCTGTCGATCGAGCATCTACTTCTAATTTGTAGAAGTTGACATGACCTAGTATGTTGGCCATCTCTTTCTGCCATCCTTGTTTAAATTGTAATTGTAATAAACATCCAGGTATTGGCTGTAAGCATAGGCTTCCATATGAGAGTATTCAAAGAATGTTCAAATATTTTGTATGAACTTGACCCTCAATATTTTGATGCAATTTTTCGATAAGAAAATTCTTCCTGGCACCTAATTTTCTTATTGGAGAAGATACTTCAGCTGTTAAGTATCTGCACTGAAGTCATCTTGTGTTAACTCGAAGTACTACTGTGGGATGTAGTTTCTTCCAATAATTCTAGTTATTGTTTCCAACGTATCTTCGTAATACCAAACGCTGTGATAGTGAGTTGCATTAGGTTATATGGTATGGCGTTTACAATGAAAAATATCCCAGAACTGTAATGTATGTGTTGTTCATAATGACAGCTCTTTCTAGTATCGTTGGATGAATCTGGAGATGCGATAGTAAGTCTTGGCTTTTGTTTGCTAGTCAGAAACTTGCATAGTATAGACAAGAAAGCTACATGTTTTCACGTACTGGAGCTTCTGTAGTGTTGCTTAATTTCATCCATGTAGATTATTGCTTTGCCATTGGAAAAATTAAGTTGCATCAGGTTAGTTGTTTTTTTTTCTCGATTAATTGATTTATGAAACTCTATGATAGATATGCTTGTATAATGTTTATTGATAGTACATCGCTCTGTCTGTTCATTAGTGTTTATTGTTATTGTGTTTAAACTGCTTAGTTCACTGCATCTTATACTCCTGATAGCGCATGATTGTCTTAGCTCCACGCTGATGTTCTGTTTGTATTAGAGGGAATTCACGAAATTTATGACCTGTTTCAGTTCTGCTAGCTGGCTGTTCAAGTGTCTTGCCTGTATTTACATTCCACGATGTTGATTCATATGCCAAAATAGACCTACATTACTGATTCCGCATGGCGGACGTTTCAATTTGGGTTTCAATCTAACAGAGTAACGTATTCTTTAAATGTTAGGGTTGTTTCATCCAGTACTTGCTTAATATGGTGTTATGGATTTCAGTCCGGCATGCCGTAAGCCACTAAAATGAGGTTATAACGCAGAAATTAACTGCCATCTACCTCCTAGTTTATTCATTTCGTTTCCTAATTTTCCTGAGTTTTCTATGATTTTTAGTTCCGTTATAAGTAAACATCTAAGTGGGCTGTCCTTGGAAACAGTAAACCTTCAAAATGCTGCTAAGAACCTCTTTGATGGCATATCACTAACGACTTCTAGATGAATTGCCTTCATATTACTTGTATGTTTAGTCTCTTCTTTCACTCGCAGATCTAACCTAAACAGGACCAGCTACTGTGTTAGTAAATGTTTTTGTGGGGTAGTTGTAATTGGTATGCAACAGGAACTTCATAACGTATACATGAGATGCACTCATCGTCATACGCTATTAGTTATCCTTGGGTTCCAATATTTTCCTCGAATATATGCCATTATCCTTTGGAGGGTGCTCATCTGCTATTAATTTAGATAAGTGATGTTTTGATGGCAGACTGTTTGGATTTTAGATTTTTTAAAAAGCTTCTACAGCTGTCGGTGCGGTTTAATTTAAATATTTTAAATATTATAAACAATAGCTCGAAACGAAGGTCTGAGTATACATTAATGAAGTAAAATAGTCTCGCTAACACGCCGTAATACGCTTTACTTATTTTGCCACATACTGAAATGATAAGGTCTCATCAACATGGACACCCAAAAAAATTCGCGCAATCGTAAGGTTCATAGCTTATACTATTTAGCTTAATTAGAACCCATGAAGTTCTACATTTATTAGATTTAAAGAAAACACAGTTTGTCTTATCTTTATTTAAAACCAAGAAATTTTCTGTGAACCAAGCTTCTACTATTATCATACTTCTAGTTGCCAACTGCTCTAAAGCCTTTAATATACTTTCCTTTATAAGTACGGTCGTATTGTCCGCGTATTTTAATATTTTACTGTGCGAGAAACGTTATTCGGTATCATTTACATAAATAATGAACAAGAGAGGACCGAATATACTTCCTTGAGGAATGACATAGTTTATAACAAGTTTGCTTGATGCTCCAGTTAAACCCATTATTATCAGAAAAATGTGTATAGTGGACACTGTTGGTTAAATATGATTGTATGAGGTCATGTGCGACCCCCTAAAACCATAATTTCATGGTTATCTAGACCAGATAGTACCCAATTCGTGAACTCAAATAGTGCAGTTTCAATTCCTCGACTTTTCAAAAAGCCATGGTGAGATTGTGATAATAAATCAAATTTGTTTAAAAGTGTATAAATCGCAGGTATATCACACGTTCAATTACCTTAGAAACGGAGGGTAGTATACATATCGGGCGATAATTATCTAACTAATTTGAACCCCTTTTTAAAAGTAGGAATTAATTTTGAGCATTTGCATTGTTCAGGCTTTATTCCGGTCTCTAGTATAGTGTTAATTATATGACCTAGTGGTTCGGCATATATACAATGCTTTTTTTAGAACCGTCAAAGGTATTTCGTTGTATCCCAAGCTAGTTTTGCTTGGTTAGAGTCAACAACAGTTATGAATTCTTCAGACGTGATTGGTTGTAGGAAGATTGTATATCGATTAAAGGGGGTGTTTGGACTATCCGTTCACGACTCAATTTACGCCATTACTTCCTCCTCTACTAACTCTGAAAAAAATCTGCCATTATACTGCCGCCGTCTTTTTTAAAATACAAAAAGAAAAAAACACTATCTGGAACAAAGTCCTCATTTTTTAGCTCCACCACATAAACGGCCTTATTCATCTCATACGCATAATCAAATCCTTCCTACAAAATCGCTTCCAGTCAGTTTCCTAATATTCTGTCCTTTCTCTACTTTCTTTTCACATACGACATCCCTCACCCTAAATACTTTATAATCCAAACCTATCCAGAGGACACAGTCTTCTGGTCCTCCAATAGAATACCCCGCTCAGCCGTCTCTATCCTCCTTTTGGAGATGTCAACTCCTTTAATGATTGGACTCACACATGGCACTTCACTATTAACCCCTCCAAATCCCAATACACCATCTTCCACCACTAAAGCTTTTGGAAACACTCACAAGTTCAGACTACTGAAAAAAGCAAATAAAATACAAAAAGCAGACATACCAACGCGTCCGGTTGTGTCATACTGTCAATCTCCATGCTATAAAATTTCCTGATATTACAAAAGAGAAGAAAGACAATAAACTACATTAGTCCATATATAGAAAAGCAACCATCACCGACACCACAATACCAAACGACCAATTCCAATCAGTACAAATAAAACACTCAACATTTAATGCATGTATACACCGACTCCTAACAGTACCCATAACAACTGAACACTACGAAAAAGAGAGCAACACTATTTTTAAAATAGCCCAAGAACAACGGTTACGAGAAGACGAAAACTAAATTAATTGAAAAGAAACGGAGGAAGTTAAAAACTAAATTATTGTACAATATTCTCACAGAAAACGATAAGCATACGTATGCAGTGATTCCATTCCTTGAAAACGTCAGCTCAAGAATTAAAAAAAAACAATTGTAGACAGGAACAATCTAGTTAGAAATCTTATTTTGTACTAGTTATTTTGGAGGCTATTTCGTTGCAATACTTATTGAAGTCTTTCGCTAATTTGTACAAATCGAAAGTATGGGGAACTTTGTTGTGATTTCTTTTACCTGAGACTTCATTTATTACTTCCCATGATGTTCTTGATTTATTACGAGATTGAACAAGTTTATATTCGATTGATTTATTAATTTGCGCAACTAGTAACTTATTAGGCTCTCTTTGCTTGTCTTTATAAATTGAATCACACTTTGGCAAGTGTAATGCTAGTGATTGATGTAATAACAGCGATTATTTTGGAGATCGGAGGGCATCAGTTTCATATAATTTAGCTTTATATCGATTTATAATAGTTTTCACTAGAAAATTTGCAGAAAATTTAATATATTTAAAAAAGTGATATATTTATCATTTTCTGACTTTGCGTCATACAAATTTTTGCCAAGACAGTTCTCTAATTCGTTGCTCGTGTAAAAAGTTATTTTAATTTGAAAATGAGTAAAATATCTGAAGAAACACGGTGTGTGATGTTTTTTAATATAAAAAAGACAAAACCGCTGCAAGAACATGCCAAAAAAATGCTGTTAGTGAACGAGGTACTCAGATGTAGTTTGCTAGATTCCGTTCCGAAAATTTGGATGTTAAAGATACACCTCGGTTTGGCTGGTCAGTAACTGAAAAAGTCGATCAAATTTTGAAACTGGTGAAGCAATCCCGAGATTATGATGCCGGTGGACAATATCCCTCGAAAATACATTTTCAACAGGAATCTTCAAATAGACCTGAGATTCGAAAACTCATGAGTAGGAAGTAAGCACAAAGACATCCATCATACACTGATGGGTCGTCAACGAAAAAGGGGGCTGGTATAGGAATTTTCTGCAAAAACCTGTCCCTAAAAAACAGTACTGCTATAGGTAAGATAATGAGTACATCAACAATAGTGGAACTCGTGGGAATACTACATGCAGCAAAAGCAATCTCTAACAAGAAGATTACGGGTAAAAACATACACAGTATAACGGACAGCAGTGCTGCAATTCTGTCGATTGCCCACTGCAAAATAACTTCAGCATTAACGTTGGAATGCTGCGAAGCGCTGGGTAAAAGGACACAACAATACCAGAGGGAACAGATTAGCAGATGGTTTGGCGAGGAAGGCATCCGGACAAACGATAAACGGACCGAACCCCTCCCTGCTGCCCTCTCTGCTAGATATGTATGCAACTATCCAGAAAAATCCCACGGAAGGTCGTAGGGCTTCTTACAACCTAGTCCTATCTGCAGAGGGTATGAATCAGAAGAGGAAACCGCGGAGCATGTACTTCTAGACTGCCCCGTATTATCCAACCTACGAAAATCCACAATGGGAGAGGGATGTCTAAATCCATCTGACATCCTCAGAGTCTCTCTTGCTGCAGTTCTGGCATTTGTCAGTGCCCTGGGTTAGCTTGGCCGTGGTAAGGAATGAGGACTCAGATGGGAGGACGCACATTGGGGTCTACGTGCCCTCCCATCGATTTAAACCAGAACCAACCAGAACCTCCACAAAATTTATTGGTAACAAGGGTCAACTTCGATTACCTTAATCTGTTGGTATACTTGTTCAATGTCTGCACTGCACGCAATTTTATGTTACCGCCATAGAAGTAATATATTGGTGATTTGATGTTGCAACTGTGGACTAGTAAACATTTTATGATTCATATTTTTTTCATTGACATCATGGTTGGAATATAGTATCCAGATTGCTGATGTGCTTGTGGTTCTAGCGGTCTTAAATGGGCCAATTCAAGATACTCTTGCATTATTTTGAAGGCATCTACTTCATTATAGATGTTGAATATTAATAAAACACTTGAAACTTTCGTGTGTATAATACTATTCTACGATGAGTTTAGTATCTTTTTGCAGCAGTGCAGTGGGTAATAAGCCTTCAGTTTCAAGACCTTGTAGTGTCTGAGAATTAGTTGTTCTATTTTGTTTTTGTGGTCTGTGCTGATACTAATGAGAATTTCTATGTACGCGATGTTAGTCAACGGGTCACTGTGCTTCTTGGTGATCCATGTGTAGTATGTACTGTAGTGTGATAGTAATCCTTACATGTGAGGTATTGCAAGGACAAGTAGCACGGTTGATTAACAGAGTGTACCAAACAGTTTTTACACAATCATCGATCTTTAATTACCTTTTGTCGATCTTGAACACTACTCGCTGTACGTAGGATACTGGTAAATGTGATATGTTCCATGATATATTCCAAATTGTTTGCTATTGTTAGATTAGTTGGGGTATACTGATTAGTTCCATTCTGCATTTTTAGATAAGAAATGTTTCTCTAAGAAGGTGAGGAATTGTATCCAGCTCCGACACTTCCTGAGAGATGATTTACATACCCTTCTAGATATTCAAATTTTCCACTGAGGACAGTGTACTGTTTTCATGTATCAGATTTTGAAAAAGTCCTTGAAAGTTTTGG
This sequence comes from Ontholestes murinus, assembly GCA_963969525.1. Taxonomy (NCBI): domain Eukaryota; kingdom Metazoa; phylum Arthropoda; class Insecta; order Coleoptera; family Staphylinidae; genus Ontholestes; species Ontholestes murinus. The sequence continues at coordinate 32,660,401 of OZ018392.1, read as the reverse complement.
TAGGTTTCATATCCTCCGTTGAACTGTGGTATACTTTTTACATTCCAAAGTCTGTTCAGACACCTTCAACTTTTCAAGGTGTGCTTGAGCTGCTTCAGATTCGTCAGGATCGAAATATTGTCCTATTTCCATGAGTTTGTTATAAAAATTGCTAATATCTATAGTATTAACTTGAGGTTTTTTAATGTTTGACTATAGAATCGTTGCAAAGATAAGTCATCTATTTGGATTTCGTTTATTCGTTTATCTAATATTGGTGGTGCGGTGTCCTGTTCACTTCCTGATTTAAAGAAATGTTATAGTTGCGTTAAATCACAAGTATATTCCGAATCATTTTCCAAATATTATTTCAGCGATCTGACCGAAATTATTATCAGCGAACAACGGTTTTAGGTCAAGACAACCGGCCGATTAAACGAAAACATCCCCCGGAGTAAATCCGGCCGAGAGGGCTGCGAAAACATCCGACGTTCTCATCCCGTGGCCTAGCGCGATAAATCAAAATCCACAAGTGCGCCGTCCATCCATTCCGGCTTTCGGCTTTCATCCCGCCGGAATAGATAAACTAGAATTATGATTTTTTTTTCCTCATTTTCTTTTTTCAATGACCGCGCGTCGTCTCCATTCGGGCCGCGGTGGAATCCAATTTGCGTGCACACATTCAAGTGTGTGCGAGAGGTGAGCGGATCAGGGCGTATAATGGGGGAGGTAGCGCCTCACCACCCCACACGTCATTATCGACCCTGACATACGCGTCTGCCGCCCCCTTCTGAACACGTACGCAGCCGAACCTTTCGGTCGCGAATGGTAAAAGAGTCAATTTATGTCGTGTTTGTCTTCGCGTCCGTCGTAAATCTGCGCGCGGATTTTCCACACGTGTCTTTAACAAACAACAGCTGTAAATCAGTTTGATTTGCCAGAATTTTATTGACAAAACACATTCGTTTAATTAATCCGACCGGGGATTAATTTCACTTGTTTTATTGCAGCTTTTTTATCGTATTTTTAAATGTATTTAATTCATTAAAAAATACTTTAAATTACTTAAAAGTAGGACACACTTTAAAGCTACTACTATTATTTAACAGAATACACTTTTCATAGGAGTTTTAAAAGCAGGAATTTTCTTCACTGATACACATCATGCGCTAGAGCAATTAATTTTGTGGTGTCATGGTTTTTATTTTTCGAGCCTCATATTAGAGGGAGGAGTTGGCTTAAAACACCCCCAGTCCCCAATTTTACCAATAAAGGTCATGTCGATCAATATATGTGTCAATTAAATTAAATTTCCCTACCGATGTTTTCAATATTTTTCAATGTAAATTTTCAAGGTCATAAAAAATAAAAATACGCCTAGGATTTCTTATCTACTATGAATAATTATTAAAAATTTTGGGTAGAATTAATTGAAAAGAAATTATTTTTATATGTTAATATTTTGGGGTAGAATTGGCCAAAAAGATATAAACTCAGATTTATCTTAATAATTCTTTTGTATAAAATTATAAATTGAAGGAAATTTAAAGTTTTAAACTAATCCACTGAGAAATTAATTTCTTCTTTATAATAAAAGCTTATTACGTATTAATTTAAATGATTTAGAAAATGCGGCCTAAATCCATAAATGAACGTGATAATTAAATGTGTAAACAAATAATTAATTTAAATATTTGATTATATGCGGTGGATGTGCCGGGAAACATTTCACTAATTCTATTCAATGAATTAGATTATTCATCTTAGGATTTAAAAGTAATTAAAATAATTGTAAATTCGTGGAAACACCAGGAAATTCCTTCCGAGAATAATTAGTATATAACAGTTAAACTGATTATTAAATTTATAAATAATTGAGGCTTCTACTTCATCATACATTTTGAAATATAAATACTTAGTTGATTTGTTCGTATAATAATTGGATTATATTTTCGGATACGTAACTTATTACTATCAAAACTCTTATTTTTCAGATCCGTTGCTCATGTTATCGGAAAAGCAAGAACTTAATGTTTTGGCTTTACTACTGCTGCAACTGTATTGCAGCCAATTAACGTCCAAAATAGATTTTGTAATTTCTAAAAGACTGCACTTGTGTTTTCTAGCAGTTCTTATAAATTATTTGATAATTTTGATAAAAACCATCAACAACCTTCCATTGACTACTTATAGCGTTCATTTTAAGGGTATTTTAAATTTTCTGATTGATATTTATAGCTGTAAATTTTTGGAATCTCCTGAAGTTTATGAAATAACCTTTAGTTTCATTGAAACTACCATAGTAACCCCTACAGCTCAAATATATTTAGAAAGTGTTAAACTAAAGTATCGACTAGGATATTACCATAAAGGTGCCATCTATTGTCGATGGTTAACCCGTAGAGTTAAATACTCCTAAGTAAATCTCAATTCCATGTCTTCAACTGCGCTACACTGATGAGATCCAAAAAAGATCGAAACTGGTCCCTGGCTGTTTTTAACGGGGAACAATAATTAATGTTTAAACTAAAGTAAGTTGTACTAGTGATACCGTTTTTTTTGGCTTCTATACTGATACGGATACGGGTAAAAGGGAGCGAGTATAGACACAGTATTCAGGTCACAGAATGGGTCCATTATACATCTCCAGTGATGGGATAACTATATCTTTAGCCACTCTACTCCTTTGACTAAGTTTAGGATTTTTCAGAGGAACAGGCCGGTTTTGGCCATAATATCCCCAGCAGGATCTTAATTAATGTTGCTAGAGCGGGGCAGTAGTTCAAGGTATGCTCCGCCGACTCCGCTTGCACCCTCTGCAGTTGAGATCTTCGACGACTACAAATACATGGAGGCATGTATTTATCTGACAGGGTCCAGTTAGGATACCAGTCAGGGATTTTATGTTTGACTTGGATGATTAACAATATTGGGAAACTTTAACGTGTTCCTATTGTGTTTCTGAAATGTGCACAAGTGTAGACGTTCTTCTTCCTTGCTTTACTAGAATCTGCCGCATTTTTTAGAGATAGCTTTTGGATAGGGCACAGTGCTCTTGCCGATTTTTAAATATGCTTCCTCTTTTGCTACAGCATCTGCCCTATAATTCCCTCTCGTGTTTGAGTGTACCTTGATCCAGGATAAGGCAATTCTGTTATTTAGAGATGCCGTCTCCAGTGCCATAACACATTAATTTGCCAGCCTTGATGAGATCATGGGATGTATTAAGATAGCATAAGTGGTTTTACCATCTGTGTGGATGCAGATGTTTTCTCATTTTATCCCCAGTTTAGATATTTTTGGGCACTAACAAGTATTTCTCTGAGTCCCGCTTGGATGGTTGTAGAGTTTTCCTCCAAGGGTACAATATATGCCTGCACTTGTTATTTCCTTGATTTTTTGCTCTATTCGTGAATATATGTATAGTAGCTTCAGAAGGCTCAGACGTGTAGTGTCTTTCAAAAAGGTAGGTATCACTATTCTGACTCTGAGTCGCTCTTCTAAGGATTGTTCCATGCCTAGTTCGGTCCGCCTTTGGACACCAAGGGCCGTTATCCTTAGTCTTAGCGCTGTATTTAGGGCCACTTCTTGTCTGTGTAAATCATTGCTGACGTGGTGCACCTGGTGCCAGTAATTCCCATATATGCTAGACGTTAAATGTGCTGTAGCGTATAGGTTATATATATAGGTTATAGGTTAAGTAGGGTCTTATTGAGGTGTATTAGCCTCTCGTGAACTGCGACCTAACAGATCTATTGTTCTACCCTTAACCAATCACTTAACAAGCAGTCCCACGTCCACCATGAACCTGGTCACTATCTTGGAGGTGATACTGCTCACTTCTTCGGGGGATAATCGGTCCCTGCCTAAGTGTGAAAGACGCTTGTGAGCAATAGCGACACAAGTGCATAGTATGTGCTCGGTAGTTTCATCTGCCGAATCACATAATCTGCAGTTTCCACTTTCTTCTTTTCCCATTTTCCACAAATGGTATCGGAGGGCACAATGTCCTGTCATGAGTCCGGTGAAAGTCCTTAGCTAGTTCCTTGTGAGTTCAAGCACCTTGTGGCTGTAATCGAGTTTCATGAGTCGTTTTGATTGACGTAGACCTGGTACATTGTTCCAATGCTTGTCTTCTGTCCTCTTCCCATTTTTGCACCACCTCTCTTCTATGCGACATGGGGAGTCCACAAAACGGCTCGTGTCCTATACGAGTGGCATTTGCACCTTTTTTTGCGAGTTCATCGGCCACTTCGTTGCCTTTAATATCCCCGTGCCCTGGGACCCACATGAGGGTCAACAAGTTGCTCTTCGCCAATTGCGAGAGGGATCTTCGACATTCCCAGACAGTCCGTGAGCCGTGACTATAGGCTCGAACGACCTTTAATGCGGCTTGGCTGTCTGAGCAGATGTATATATGCGCGCCATTGAGGTACCTATCCGAGCATTCTCTGGTGCACATATCAATTGTAATCGTTTCCGCTTGCAAAATCGTGGGCATCGTGCCCAGAGCCATGAAGCTCCTGTGGTTTTGGTTAGGGCCATAAATGCCTATTCCAGTACCTCTGGTATTTTTGGTACCATCTGTTTACTAGGCTAATATCCCTCGTCCAAACTCATCAAAGCCGTTTTGGGATCCTCGATCGACACCTTAAACGGTAATTCGAATTCGAGCTCTTGGACATAATGTCCGTCGGTTTGGACAGAAGGGCCGGGTTGATTTGCTGCAGTATTTCTAAGTATCCTGTCCAGTCCCCCGGCAGAGTTTTCTTCCTCTTTTGTAGTCGGAGGGCTGCCATAAGTCCCTATTTTTGTACCACTAGATGGAGCGGTGTGAGACCAATGATTGCCTCCATTCCCCCTGTGATGCTTAGACATGCTAAGCGTTGAAGCCTACTCACCTCCTTTTGCGTGTCTAGTTTTTGGGTCTTCGGCCACCACACGAGGGCAGCATAGGTAACAATGGGTATCACCGCCGTTCTATACAGCCAATACGTGATCTTGGGCTTTAATCCCCAGGTTTTTCCCATAAGCCGCCGACAAGCCCAAAGCGACATCGTTGCCTTCGCCATGATTTTGTCGACATGCTGATTCCAAGTCAGCTTGGTATCCAGAATTATACCCAGGTACTTTACTTCATTGCAGAGATTTATCTCTATTCCATACAGCGAGGGTGCCCTTATGTGCAGCTTCCTCCTACGCGTGCATGGAACTATGATCGTTTTATTCGGGTTGATAGTTAGTCCTTCCCGAACACACCAGTTATTGACGCTATTCAGTGCTTTTTGCATTAGGATTGTAAGAATGCCTTAATGCTTGCCCCTGATTATATCGGTGATGTTATCTGCGTAGCCTTGGGTTATAAAGCCCTTTCCATGCAGTTCATCCAGAAGTCCATCCACCACTATTGACCATAGTGTGGGAGATAAAACTCCCCCCTGAGGATACGCCTTTGTTACAGTCATAGATACTGTGGATCCTGCTAGAGAAGCCGTTACTAGTCGGTTTTGAAGCATTGCCTCCATCCATCTTATCGTGGAAGGATATAGTCCTTTATTTATAGCCTCTCGTTTTATTGCAGAGAATGAGGTGTTGTCAAAGGCTATTTCCTTGTCTAGGATGGCTCCTTCTGCCTCTTTGACGAGGTGATGTAGAGCATCGACGGTGGATTTACCAGCTTGAAATGAGAATTGCTTGGTATTTTAGGGTGTTCTTATAAGTGAGTCACCCTTTATGTGCTCATCGATTATTTTTTCCATGGCCTTTAGGAGAAAAGAGGTTAGGCTGATTTGTCGATATGATTTAGGTTCATCTAGAGGCCTATTGCCTACTTTAGGTACAAATACCACTTTTGCCTCCCTCCACAACCGGGGTATATACCCTAGTGCATAGCTTGCATTCTCCTGAATCCTGGAACAATTGTATCCAAGCCGCGCTGTGGTAGCGCGGGGAAGATACCGTCCATTCCTGGGGATTTATATGGTTTGAAGCTGTTTTTGGCCCAAGTCATTTTGCTGAGCGTGAATATTTTCCCCTCCAAGCAGCGGCTGTCACACTCAGTGAGCCACTGAGACGGTACTAGCCGCAATTGTGTTTTTAGTCACTACTTTTGATCCCGGAGTACCTAGGAGTAGCTCTAAACATTCCTGTTGATTTTTGGTGTGACTGCCGTCAGTTCGTTTATATCCTGAAGCTTACTTGTTGCAGTTTTGAATTTAACCCTACCATACAACTGCTGCATATCTTAGGGCCGGTGTTACAACGACAGTTTACAGCCACTTGCTGATTCTGGGTGATAATCCCCATGATCTCCGACACTGCCCGAAAGCCATGTTCGCCATCTGTGCCTTGCTTTGAAGATGATTACTCTAGTTCATTTTAGTGTCAAGTATAACCCCCAAATACTTTACATGTGAAGCTAGAGTTAGTGTGGTGTTGAATATCCAGAACAGCTTCATTCTTACTTCAGGTTCCTTTTCTTTCGGTGAAGAGCATCATCCCCGTCTTAGTTAGTGCATTAGTTCACTGAGAACACCTTCATAGCGGCCTTTAGCCAGAATTATTATGCCCTCTGCTTATCATATGGCTGGGAAGCCTGATTCATTTAGTTTCCTTATCAAGTCGTCTATCACATTGTTCCACATGAGAGGAGATAGCACTCCTCCCTGTTTTATCCACTCACTAGTGCGACTAAAGTGCCGCATATTGAGAGAGCTTGTTAGAAAAGGCTTTGTCAAAAGCTCTTTCTATGTCGATATATAGGCCAATGCCAATATTTTACTGACTTTCTTATGGCTACTTAAAAATAAAAATAATATTAATATCTAAATTTTATGAAGTTATAATAATTATAGTTATATTATAGTCTATATGAGTGACTAAATTGATTTTATAATTTCTAATAGACTGCAACAACGTCTAATAATAATTATGTGCAGCTTTCAATAGTTCTTTAATGACAATATATACTATTAGATGGTTTTGATAACAATTATAGAAACAATTGGCTATTTAAAACTATTAACTCTTGAGGTAATTTGTTTCATATTTAAAGCTGTTATGTCATCTTTTAGGAACTTCCTGTTTTTTTGGAATTACCATTATAGCCCCTACAGTTCAAATAAATTAAGGAACAATATAAAAGGTACACCTCCTAAATAGATTTTACAATTTCTAATAGACTGCAGTAACTTAATTTCTAATAGACTGTAGTAGATCAAGAGTACGCTCAAGTCATGAATAATTTATTGGGGTAAGTCAAGAGTACGCTAGGATAATAAACAATTGGTTAGATTAAATCAAGAATAAGCTAGCGCTCTAAACGAAATGCTGCTGAAAAACAAAGAACAGTTTATACTAGTGCATTAGATCAATTGTTAAATAATAATCACATTAGCAATCATGACGTTTGTAAAACAGATAACTCCAGGCTGTAAGACCGCGGGTCGATAGCCGTTTGACAGGAAAAATAAATTATTATATAATTCCATTGTCATTTTGTTAATTATATGTAAATTATTTTCTTTTTTTTGTAAATAAAGATGTTTATTATTATTAATCACAAACCTTAAGTTGCCGCTATAATTCCGAATGGTAACATAAGAGTATCGTACGCATGTCGAAAAGATGACAACAATGCACACCTTCCTACATCTGACAGTTTACAGCAGGGGGGAAATGTTAACAATCAAAGAGTTGTGCATTCGGTCTTTAGACGACGCAGGCGAAATGTGAATGAGGATGATTTAAAAACTGTAGCCCAACAATTAGTCGATTACTTACCCACTCTAACATTGAAAATGTACCAATTATTTGTTCTAGTGTAAACTAAGCAAAAGGGGTAAATTTTAACTTAACTAAAAACTAAAAAGTTTTCAGTCTCGTAACATTTATGGGATGACGGTGGGAATTTTAAAATCCATAATAAATGTAATCTTTAAACCCTCAACAAAATGAATGAATTATTTCATTAAAACACATAACTTTCCTAGTGTATTAAAGATAGGTTGTACTATTTTTACGTATACAAAGGCTGTAGTACTAATAATTATCGCACAATTAAATTACTTCCCATTATATCATAAGTGCTACAAATGGTAGAATATTTTAACATGCATAATATATTATCCAACGTACACTACAGTTTCCGGAAGGGGAGGTCATTGCTTTTGTGGATGCTGTTTTGGAAGGATTCAATTTGAATCTGTGGACAGCCTCATCCTTCATTGACCTGAGTAAAGCATTTGACTGAGTTTCTCATAGCATTTTCATTTACGAAAACAGTATTTCTAAAACTTTAGCACGCAAAGAAATGATAAACTGTTGCCTTATCAAACAGACAATTATCATTGAATGTAACAATTTCACATGGTGTTGCACACTGGTTTATATTGGGAGTGTTACTTTTTTAATAGACATCAATGGCTTACCTAAAGGTGTTGACTGTTCCATAATACTATTTGCCGATCACACAACCTCTCTAAATAAATCAGAAAACATACAAACTGCAATAATAATGCATGGAGTGAAAATATTTGGGAGTGGTTTCCTTCAAGTAAATTACCTTTAACCTCTGGAAAAACCGATAATATTATTTTTACTTTCAAATGCAACAGTAAATTATCGTCTTCAAAATTTCTGGGAATAACTTAAAATGACAAATTAAAATGGCATAAGCACAGTGATGTTACTGGAGATAAACTTTGTAAGGTATTCTATCTATTGCGACAAATAAAAGTTTACCTCTGCGAGTTAATTTTCTGTGCCAAGCTCAGTGGCAATATTCACACGGATTTGTTTTTTACTGGTTTATCTAACCGTCAGTATACATTTTTGTCTACTTATAATACTTTACTTTTAAACGGAATATGTGACACTTTCTAATAACAGAAATAAAGCATAATAATTATAATAATAATTATTATTATAAATAATTGATTGTGATAGATCAAGGACAATTAATATTTTATTAGGATAGATTAAAAGTAAACGAATTATTTTATTTAATATCTATTTTATATAGAATAAGTTAAGAGTATGACAGGATAGCGTAAATTACTTACCTATCTCGAGTAAGTTAATGTCGTCTTAGCATAAAGTTACTTAAGAAGTTTGCTAGAATAATGAATAATTCATCAAAATAGGCCAACATTATACTATGATAATCAATAATTTATTGGGATATTCCAAGAGTACGCTAAGATAAAGAACAATTTATTGGGATGGGTTAAAAGTATACTTAGACATTTAATAATTTATTAGAAGAGGTAAAATCTGTGTAAAGGTAGTAAAATTTTAATTTGGACGAGTCCAGAGTATTCTAAATACGAACCTATCCAATATTTACAACATGGTTTAGATTGCAATTATTTTTAAATTATTTAATATTACACACATTTAAGAATAGGAATAATACTGGTAGTAACTTTAATAAAAATAGTAACACGCACATACTACGTGTTTTTCTAACCCACGCTTTAATTTATAAAGCATACGCACAAGTTATATTTGAAAAATCTTGATTACAAAATTAATAATGTTATGCACTTTATCAGTTAGTTAAATATTGTGTCCTGTAAATAACATCCACGGACCGGTTTCGATCTATTTTGGATATCATCAGTGAAGAGCAGTTAGAGAAATGGAAACGGGGTTTTACTTAGGAGTATTTAACTCTCCAGGTAAATCGTTACTTAAGATATAACCATGAAGGTGCCAACTACTGTCTAAACAAAGCACTAGATCCATGTTGTGGATAACTGACAAATTATAGGAAACTAGTGTAGTTGGATACTGGGAAACGGAGTTTTATTTAGGAGTATTTAAATCTTCGGGCAAACCGCCAGTTCCCTGATTTGTAGGTATCCACCAAAGTAAGGATCTGGTGCAACGCTTAAACAGAAGATGTCATATTTACAGACAATTGGATGTTTCCTAAAAAATCGATTTTTTAAAGATTTCTGAGAGAGAGAATAACATCTTTATTCGAACACTTATATATACAATTTGGAAAACTTATACAAATGATAAACTATTGGGGTTAGTCTATCCGTTTGGGCTATCGACCATCGGTCTTTCTGCCCTGTCTTGACTCTAAGTTATGTTTACACCCGTAAATACCTAGGCGTCCAAAACTATCCTTCAAAGCCCACGCATAATCAATAAGATTTCTGATTATTTGTATATCGGTAAAATTTGAGCTGTTTACGCATGTTTTATAGAAAAAAAACGATAGTTTATTTTAGCATATATAAATGTTTTTTTATAGAAAACTGCTTAACTGCTTATTTAAATAAATTCTTGAATTTTGGAGGTGTTCACTTCGTGGTACATTTTCGATTGTTTTAATTAGGAAAATAAGTGGTATAAAAAAGTTAAGTATTTTGCTTATTTAAATATTTCTCATGAAATTTTCAATTGTTCATTTTTTTTAAATTGTTTCTTGGTAAAATTTGAAGTACTTATAAAGAATATATTTTTAAGAAAATGTGCAATGGTTTTCCCTTTTTTTTAAATAAATTCTCTTGCCTTTTCTTTCTCTAGAATTTTTTTTAATCTCAACAATTTTAAAGTAAAATTTAAACTGTTTTCTTTTTGAAACAAATCATCTAGCTTGTAAGGTTTTTGACCATTTTATAATAAATTTTCCATCTTTGTTTCCTTTCCAAAACTGTATTTTTTGATAAGTTTATAAATGCTTTTAGAACTCTTATTAGTAAAAAGTTTTAAAATATTTTTTCTTTGTTAAGATTAATTGCTTTAATAAGTAAAGAATTCAATAAATTCTTTACCTCTTATTTCACCAAAAGATAAGTGAGAACATTATTCAAGAAATATTAATCTTTTTTTAATCCAACCGTCTTTAAGTAAATTTTAAAGTGTTTTGTTAGAACGTTTTCAACTGCTTTGTACTATATTTTGTTGTTATTTTTGAAAAATTCTTAGATATCACAAATAAATTGATCGGTCTAAAAGAGATTTAAATTTACTTAAAAACAAATAAAAGTAATGCTCTAAAAATTAAGTAAAAATTTTGTCCAAAACTGGTAATCAAAATAAAACGTAAATAACAATAAATGAATATTTACATTTGCTTTATAAGTTACAAAATTTATTTAGAAAACGTTTTAAAACTTTCTGAAGAAACGGTTTTAGATTTCAGTTGTATTTTCATACTAAAAACTGAAATAATAATAAGCAAATCAACATTATTTTACTAAACGAAAATAATTATAATTTTATAAATTAAATATTAATTTACAGGTGGAATGTTAATGAAATAAGAGTAGTAATTAGAATTAATTATTTTGAGCGTTTTTGCACCACATTTTTACATTATTACAATGTAAAAACTAGCAATTAACAGTTAAATATTAATTATAGTTTATTTAATCATAATTTTATTTTCAAAAGTTGTATTAGAATAATAATTTTCTGAAACCAGTTGCAAATTATCAAAAAAGAACAATTTAATATTTTATTTTAGTGGGGTAAAGAACGCAAGCTATATGTGATCCGTGTATAAACTGTATTTTAGAGGGAAATACTTATTAAATATTTGTGAACACTGTAGTGTATACGTTATATTTCATACATACGGCGAGTGAATATCAAACAATTTCGTCTTATTAGACGTATATTTGATATTGTACCACCGCGTGTGCAGATGCTACGGCCTTGTTTCGCAAAAAGGTCATTGAGCAGATTATTTTATTTCTATTGATTGAATCCTAAGCCTTATTTTTTTATCCAATATTATTTTCTATGGTCTACCCTGTGTGTTTCTAAAGTCCTCACAAACGACCCTGTGAGGTGAAGAGTGTGTCCCCTGTCTTTAAAATACGTTTTCCCTGTTATTAATTAATAATCAATTAATATGGCCAGAGTTCCAACATTTGTAAATTAATTATACGTCCACATTCAGACTCTCTCATATGCCACAGAAAATGCGGCAAATGGTTCCATGCATACTATCTTAATTACACTATCGATTTAATTGACTATTATATTAGTAAGGGGAAAACGTGGCGGTGACCACTGGATTTGTCACATCTGTGTACCTAATGATCCTTCAGCAAAGCCACGTGATACGGGCACATCTTCGTCAATTAATGATACAATTAGACATGTTTTAAAAAAGGAACTGGCTTTTACTCTTAAAGGAGGCATTTCAGACAACAATGCAGAGTATTATTAATGAAATTAATGAATTAAAACAACGTGTTTGAAAAGGATAATGATAATAAAAACATTATTTTAATGGAATCAACAATTGTCAATAAAATGGAGGAACGCCAGTGCACTCAATGCGCTTGTGTTTAATTTAGATTTAAATATTAGCTTAACAGATTATGATGTTATAATGATAGTGGAAACATGTCTGCATTTGTATGTATCTGATAATGAACTTGGTCTTCGTAATTACTATCCCTATATATTATATACAGGGAAAGTATTGTTTTATTTTATATCGGCGCGATCGATTTGATATTGTCACGTGGACTTTTAATTGTGGTCCGCTCAAACTTAAATAGCAATATTGTGATTGTACCATCCAATCTTGAGGATTTATTGTTTAAAGCGGGAAATGACTTAATATTATCATCGGTTTATATTCCTCCAGGTTTAGATTTAACATAATATATCGATTATTGTTCTTCAGTTGATTATATTTGTAATTTGTATCCGATTTTAAGTTCATTTTTGTGGTGACTTCAATTTACCTCGAGCATTGTGGAATTATGATTGTAAGAGTATTTTATTGTCTGCTAATAATTTTACATACGTTCATATTTTAGCGGAATCATTTGAGTTTATAACCTACGATAAGTTAATGATGTTCCAAATAATCGTAGCGAGAACATTACCCCATCTAAATCAGATGACCTTTTTTAGCGACAGTTTTTACTACGTGCCTGGTTATCCGTTAATATCAGCGATAACCAAGATTCTTTAGATTAGAGTGATATTGTTTATAACTTTAAAGCTGCTGATTATACTAGTATTATGCATTTTTATTCGATATATCATAGCAGGAATGTCTTGAGCATGATGATAAAAATGTCATTGAGGATAAATTCTATCATGTATTATGTATGTATGCCATAGATAAGTTTGTACCAATTAAAATTTTGATGTCATCGTCGTATCCAAAATGGTTAAATTCTCGGTTAATAAAATTAATTAAAATAAAAAAGAAAGCTCGTATCCAATACAAATATAGTGGCAATTATTCAGATTATGAACAATTTCCATCTCTTCGATCTCAGTGAAAAACTCTAAATAGGGGATGAATATCGCAAGATAACACATTTCCTGTGTTGAGAAATTTAAAATCTAACTTCACAACTAGACGTAATTTGGACATAGACAACTGAAATAAAAACTAAACATGTTAACATACATGCGACGGCTGGTCTATTTGCCAGCGCTCCACACGGTGCAAAGGGGTACTACTTTCCCACTATCCCTCGTAATTAAATAAATAAACAATTTGTGGAAAATTTAATTATAAAAAAAAATAGTTTAATTTTTAATACAGTTAGAAATTTAGGAAAAAATATTGAGTATTTTACATATTAGTTTGAATTTTAAAAGAAACAAAATGAATTCAATTAAAGAAAATCACGGAAGACTTTGTAAAAATATAGTACAACCTATTCGTATATTTTGTTTATTTATTTGTATTGATTGTATTATGAAATAGAGGACGCCCACCCACCCTGCATACACAATTATTACTTGGACAAAAGCACCAGTTTTACTTTCAAAAAACTATATTTTAGCATTTTAATCTACATGGTGATAAAGGTTGCTTTCTGTTGAAGAGTGCTAGAGTTTAGAATGCCCATTGGTTGCTATCTGGAGTTACTCAGATTTATATCTATATTTATGCACTTCACTGGTTTCATACATCTATTAGGGAGACTCATAGTGTCATTAGATTCAGAAGAACGAACTTCAAGTATTTAAGCTGGAGGCACCTGGGGGATGATCCTCTTCTTCCTCCATATCCTAGAAGGGTTCTTTGACCGGGGTGTAGCCTGCAGGTGCTGGTTTCATGTCATCCTTATTCTTAGGGTGCTGTCTCCTAACATAGGTTAGCTATCATTATGGCAATTTTCACTTTAGATGCAGCAGCTCTAAATAGTTCGGTAGATGTCTGTCCATACTACTCTCGTATGTTTTTGAGCCAGGAAGTTCGTCGCCCACTTGATCTTTTACCGCCTATTTTTCCTTACATGATCAATTGTAGAATAGAGTATCTTTCCCCCCACATGGCATGTCCAAAATATTCTAATTTTCGTTTCTTGATAGTCTGAACAAGCTCTTTTTCTTTTTGGACTCGGTGCATAACTTCTCATTCACTCATTTGTTATATGGTCTGTATATGATATTTTTAGCATGCGCCGATAGATCCACAATTCAAATGCCTCTATCTTTTTGATGTTATTTTTCTTAAGCGTCCACGCCTCCATTGCATATAACAAAATTGAAAAAATATAGCATCTCACCATGCGTATTATTGGCTGTAGATTTAGGTTACGATTAGCAAGGAGCTGTTTCATATTAACGAAAGCCGCTCTTGCAATCTCAATTCATTTACTTACTTCTGTAGTTTGATCATTGTTATCTTCAAACCAGGTGCCCAAATATTGTTATCCTTTTACTCTTTCGATTCTGTTGGTTTCTCTAGTCAGGTCTTGGATATTACTGTTATGCGTCTTGGTCACAATCATATATTTAGTTTTCTTTATATTTAGCTTCAATTTGTAGTAGTTTGATAAAGTATTGACTTCTTAAAGCATTTTTTGAAGATCCATGTTACTGGTTGCTATTAGGACAGTATCATCTGCCTACCGAAAATTGTTAATCGTTCTTCCGTTGATTATTATCCTTCCAAACTATACGTCCATCTCTTTTTATTATATAGAAGAGTCCATGCAAGTTATCGTTGATAGTGAATGGTCCTAGCTATTTCAAAGCGTATTCTACAGGGTTTTCGAAGTCGCTTATAGCATGATTACGAATAACTATTTGTTTTGTGAATCGTAGAGGCGGAAATATTGCCGTTGTCGCTCTTGAATATTTTTTTAAATCACTTCTCCTCGGTCATAATGGTCTACTGGGAGTAACCGCTCTACTAGGCGTGGTAGATTATAACTAAATACGGATCGGGCTGGTATGTCTTCTATTTCTTCATTTGTTACTTCTACGAATTTTATAAACTGGAAATGCTCCGATCCATTTTGTAAATAGGTGGTTATGACCACAATTGACTTCTTTCTCCCAACAAATCCACTGCTACAGTATCGAATTCTGCCATGGACATTTGGGCTTCTTTTAATTTTTACCGCGCTTTACGAATAGTAGTTAGTGTGGTCCAGAAGTAGCGATTGCGGATTTTGTGTAAAGTTTTATCGCGGCCTGGATGTATTATCTCATCGTGCATCGCGTTGAGAACTCTAGGAATGATCGCGATGAGAACGGAGAGAGTCCTGTGACGTCTTTATTCGATCAGCGGTAGAGGCATCCGGCAAAATACAATTTGTTCAGATAGATTAAAATTTAAAGAAACTAAATTAAATTATTCAATGAAAGCATTACCCGTTGCTTTCTATAACTTTAAAGCACCTTTTAAGAAGGTAATATATATCATCTCGGAAAAATGTTTCCTCTTTGGGCGCAATAAAGTCAACAAGCCATTTTCAGATCTCATCTACTGAGTGGAAATGAATATAGGACAAGGCGTGTTGCGTTGACTGGAATAAGTGGTAATCGGATGGTGTAATGTCTAGTGTGGCGGTTGCTACAAGGAGTCCCAGCTAAGAGTCTCTATGATGTCTTTTGTTTCGGAAGCAATGTGCGGCTTAGTGCTGCCATACAACAATTTCATTGGACGCTCTCCTTTGCAGGTAAATGGCCGTTTTCGTTCCAATTCTTGAATCAAGTGACATTGGTAGTAGTCCACAGTAACTGTTTCACTCGCTTGCAACAAGTCATAATAAAGCGCGCCATGTAATACAGAGAAAAAATCCTTTCTCCCATCACTTTCTGCGTTTCGCAGTGTTATAAAGTATCTATTTCTAATCTCCAGTAACGATTCTTCATTAAAAAAGACTTTCGACGCTATTTAAGAAGCAGTTTATGCGGAACCAAATTTCCTTCTTTCTGGATCTCATGTAACCATTTGAAAATCAATTGCGAGGTTACTCTTAATTGTTCTGGAAGCTCTTTGTGCGATTGTACCGAATTTGCACCGAGCATCTTCTCCAAATCATCGCTGTCGCACTTTCTGGGGTCTCCAGGGCGTTGTTTGTTGTTCAGACAGAAATTATTGCTTTTAAATTAGTTAAATTATACAATATAACACTTTCGTTGAGAAGGGAACGAATCGATTCACACGCTCTTCTAGGATTTTTTTCTTGCTGAAAGTCGTTCAGTTTTGAACCACCTTATTTCTTAACATTTACGACTGTACTGAACTGTACTGAACCATCTGCACCGTATAAAGAACGGCTGGGAGGGGTTTGTGAAGTTGAAGTGGCTCCTGGACTTATTGTTTAAGAGCCATAATTGCATATATTGCAGCCTTTGTCCACTTGAATGAACAAGTCAAGGCAGTTAAGACGTCCAAAGCATGCGACGATGCGAAACACTGTGTTTAATTTTGGATCAATTTCTTGTTGTATGCAAGACAGTATGTGAGAAGGGGCGAAGGCAAGAAACGTTTTTACTAAATTCCTATATATTCAATATTTATACTTTAAAAAGAATTTCTTTTGCCTTCCGTTAGGGTGTTTCTTTCTGTTCGTCGGGGGTAGAAGCGGGTGCGCAGTGTGGCGGTAGCGAGCCTCCTTTTTGGAACGGTATCCCAGTTGTGGGATGATAAAAAATATGTAAAACCATTTCTGATAATTCCAAAACAATAGGGATGTGCAGCACTCTACAAAATGCTTGCAAGTCCGAACACTCCGTATATACATGGTGGCGCAAAAGTAATGACATAGTTTGAATTATCTGTCATTTTGTTATAAATTAATAAAAATGGCTCTGTTTCAATCAAAAATTTATTTGAAGGTATATTATTGGTTACATTACTTGGAAAATATTATATCGCTCAAATGGCCACCTCCTGAGCTGTTGCATAATTGCGCTCGTTTTACTGCATTTCGAATTGTTGCTTGCAAAACATTTGACTCCAAATTGGCGATTTCTTCTTTAGTGTCAGCATTCAAGTCTTTAAAGGTTCTTGTTTTGTTGTGGTAAGTGCGAGATTTAAAAAATCCCCGAAGGAAGAAGTCTGGTGCAGTTAGATCTGGTGATCTGTACGACCAGTTGAAATCTCCAAAACGGGATATCACTCGACCTGGCCATTAGTGACTTCATAGTTACCCAAACTATATGAGCGGTTGCTCCTTCCTGTTGAAACCAACAGTGATCGAGACTCAATGCAGCAACTTGCGATAATAAAACATCTGCCTTCGGCGTCTTCAAAAAAGTAAAGACCAATCACCTTTTCACTGTAAATGCCGCACTAAAAAGTCACTTTCAGGGGATGCAATGGATCTTCTTTCATTACATGTGGATTTTATGTGCCCTAGAAACGCAAATTTTGTTTGTTAACATAACCACTTAAGTGGAAACGTGCTTCATCGCTCATTATGATTTTTGATACTGAGTTATCATGTGTATCGCTCCATGTATTGTTGACAATTAATTCACTATATATCTACATCATAAATATAAAAGCACACTGACATTTGGGGCCATCTGCAAAAATGGAGGCTAATTCAAACTATGACATTACTTTTGCGCCACCTTGTATATATTGCCTAATCCAGTTGCGCAGGTCTAAAATTTACGTAGTTGGTATGATGTCTCCGGTATGGTATGATTTGCTGTCTAATAGATGTAATAAAATGTATTAAAGTCGTAGTTCCAGATTTACGAAATATTTTCGTATTTTTAAGTTATTATTTAATCCATATGTTTTCTGAATGCTTATGTTCGGTCGACTTCGACCATGTGCCCTAAATAATCCAGAGATGTCTTCCCAAAGGCACATTTGTCTACCCCCTGTCGCAGGTCGAATTGGTCCAGGCATTCAAAAACCAGTTCCAGGTTTCGTATGTGATCTTCTCGTGTCTTGGAAAAGATGATGATGTAATCAAGATACACCATAATGAATTCATGTATCATTCCTGAAAAGATCACTGATAATGACCACCATCTGTGGTAATATATGATTTGGAACTCTCCTCCATGGATATTTGTCAATGTCGACTTTGAGTTTAGCGCTAAAAGTTTTGATTTTCTTCAGGTCTCACAATGTCTCTTGGATCACTGGTATTAAAGTCAGTTCTAATACGGTGATGTCATTAAGTTTTCCGTAATCGATACAAAATCGACTGTTACCATCCATCTTTTTGACTAAGACAATGGGTGAAGTGTACCGGCTCATACTCGGTTTGATGATTCCCTGGGTTAGGAGGTCTTCTGTCTACTTGTTTACCTCTTACTTACAAACGAGGTTAATTCGATACTGTCGAATCCTGACTAGTTTATCACTTATAAACCATATCACAAGCTCAGTTGTCTGGATTCGGTGAGCGAACTGTTCTTTTACTTTAAAAGTTTGTTCGAATTTTTGTACAAATACTTTGAACTACCTCTTTAAAAATCATGGTCCGGTCCTGGGAGGTATCATCACATTCCTGGCTGCATTTTTGAGTCCACCGTATAGTTTACGCAGTCCAGTACTGAAATAAATAGGAGGTTAATTGCGTAAAGACTGCGTGCCCAGGGGAGCCACGAGGACTGAGAGGCGGCCAAGTTGAACCTTACGGAGTCTAGAAAGGCATTGAGGAGGGCGATCACTAGAAGTCAGGACGAATGCTGGAGGCGTCTTTGCGAAGAGGTGGAGACGAAAGCCTAATGGAGTGGATACCAGATTACCTTCAAGAAAAGCAGGAAGCCATTAGGATCGTGCGGAAGCTGTTACCGGAAATGGGGGCACAAAGTACGACAAATTTAACATAGATCCCGAAACGATCCCTCCCATTACAACGGAGGAAAATACTGCGGCGAGCAGTAGGTTATGCCCCCAAAAATCTGTAGGCCCAGATAGTACTTTGCCCAGGCCATTATAATTGAAAGGAGGCGGTGCTTGTTCTATTTACAAAGCAAAAAAGGATGGTATAGATACTGAGAGAAACGTTAGACCCATTTGCCTAATAGACTACGAGTGGACCAACGGGTTAGCCGAGAACGGTTTTAGGCCGGGTTGTTCCACGGTTGATGCCTTAAGTGAGATCCGTCGAGAAATAAACGCACCCAGGAAGGGGACCTGGAAAACTACATAATGGCTTGCTCTCATCACATTAGACGTCTGTAATGCGTTAAACTCAGTCAGTTGGCAGTTAATCCGAGAAGAGCTAAATATACTGTATGACGCAGTTCTCATACTTCTGAGGGAGCTAAACTGGTAGGGTTTGCTGACGACCAGGATGGAGTCAGTCCTCAAAGGCAAGGATGGAGGACCACGATTTTCAGTTGGCTCCACAAAAGACTGAGGCGGTAGTGTTCACTGGTAGGAGAAGATTTGAGGGGACGTTGTTTTAGGTGGAAGAAATCACCCCAAGGAACAGAGGTGCCTTGGTGACACCGTCACGGCCAGGGGAAATTACGCAAAGCATTTTGAGATAATGACGAAAAGGGCGGATGATATTGTCCGGAGACTGGGATGGCTAATGCCAAACGTGGGAGGACTGCGCCAAAGAAAAAGGAAACTACTTTAGCAGAAGTAGGTAAAGGCTTTTGGCAGTGAGGATGAAGGCAGCACTCAGGATATCAAGCCTATATAGGACGACCTCTACCAAAACTGCTCTACTTATTGCAGGGGTAATTTCAATAGACATATTAGCAAAGGAAATAGCCCAAGTGTACCGGGACATCAGGAGTCACCCACTAACCCCCAAGAGAGCCAAAAAGAGGAAGGTCCGGAATAATAATCTGACGGAGTGGGTGCCTCACAGGGCAGATTGACTCATCCCAAATGTGAGACCATGGCTCCAGAGGCTATGGGAGAAGGTGAGGTATGAGTTGGCCGAAATACTATCAGGACACTGGTGTTTCAAAGACTATCTATACAGAATGAAAAGAGCAATGGACAAAAGACTGCAGCTCCGTCGATACAGTAGAGCATACCATGTTTAGGTGGGTTCGATGGGGACGCATCATGAGGGAAGCGGAAGCGGAGATAGGCTGCAAGCTGGAGCCAGAAATCTTTGGAGAGAAGTTCATGGAATCCCTGGCCGACTGGAGGATCCTAGATCAGTTTGCTACCAGACAAATCCGTGAAAAGGAAAAAGAGGAACGAGAGAGGGAGAATAAGGAGCATGAGAGGAACTCGTAGGCAGAAAGAGCGCTAGACGACGGGCGAGCTATGCCGCAAGGTGGTTCACCGTCGGATAATTGTTGAGGAAACGGATCCCCAATCGCCAGCAGTACACTAGCTGAGCCCCTCCGCAAAAGAAAGTGGATGTAAATAGACTCAGCCCGGGCTGAGGTTGTGAACCCTTATGTGGGATTAAGTCTCAAAAAATGCACTGAGATAAATACAGAGTTTACTGCAATATATCACTATGTTGGGTTTGATTAAAAAAGTAACATTCTAATAATGAATGATTTTATAATTTAAATTGAACATTACTTAAACCCGAAACTACCACAGTTAAATTTTCACCCGCTAAAATCAAGATCCCTTGGAATAATTGGGTGCGATGTGTTATTCCAGAATGAATAAAACTTACTGACCCCTAAATCGGACAAACATGATAATGTTTATTCGCCGATTATTAGTGGTAAGAGAAAAAGCTGTGAGACGTGGTATAATCATGTCTTCAAGGGATTGATATCTACGATGAAGTTACTAAGCGGCGATAAAGTAGACGTGGTGATATGCCTGTGATATATTCGGGGTTTTCTTTTGGCATTCTGATTAAAGTATCGTATTGATATCCTGCTGTTAGTCCTTTCTTACGTTACTGATGTTATGATGGAGGCGCCTACATTTTGGTGCAGGTATCTAAACTTTTTTTATGGTGCTGGAAAAGATCCGTGTTTCGATTACAGCGCCTTAGTTTATTGGTTTTCTTTCTAATAGTTGTAGGTTGAAGTATTTTTTCGGAATTATCATACTGGAGTCTTGCGGTGGTCGTTTTGTATACACCGCCTTAGTTTACTGGTTTCCTGAAAGTGGTAGGTTAAATTATTTCCCCGGAATCATTGTCCTGGAGTCTTAAGGTAGTGGGTTATAGTAGCGGCCAGTGTGCTGGTTAAATTGTTTATTGCTTCTCCTACCGCGGTTTGCAGTTGCTCTGAGGCTTGGGACTATCACTAATAATTTCCTTTCTTCCATCATTAATATTTTCTTTTAATATGCATGGGAATCCTTCTAGTGCCCCTTTTGCTTCGAAAAATATTGTTTCTGCAAAGATTTAAAAGTCTTTTCAACGCATAGATCTTTCTAAAAATCGCTGGCTTAATAGTTCAACTATTTCTAGATTTCTTCTGTTCTTGTTGTTGTTGATTATAACGTAATGTCTTTTAGAGGAGAAAAATGAATGACAGGCTGAATTTAATGTGTGAAATGGTTATGGTAAATTTTAAGAGAACCAAACGCCACAATATTATGCTACACTAGATGTAGTATTTCTTTGGAGTTTTGATATAATTTCTATCAACTCACAGGACGAGTTGATAGAACTGACATCAAAACTCCAAAACCTGGTGTAGCATAAGGAATTGCGGTGTGGTTTATTAATTTGATAAAGAGTGACTTGACTTGGTACCAAGTTATGTCGTCAGTGAAATGTACCCCTTGGTTTTATTTGTCTTCTTCATACATCCTGATTAATGCATATTGATGTTTCTCTACATCCGTGAAGATTAGGTCTCTGAAGTTATCTTCCAATTCCGTAACAAATTTTCTTGAATCACGGTCGTCCAATTTTTGTTTGTCGTTGATTAACCAAGCACCTCTAGGTAGTTTGCAATGTGCAAAAAATGGTTGCAATGGTTTTGTGTAAAAATAATAAAGAGATAATTGAATTTTTTTACAAAAATAAGTAAAAACGCTCTTATAAAATCTGATTTAAATATTACCAAAAAATAAGTAGTTACAACACGCCGGTGGTAGCGCATTCGGTTGCGACCAAACTAGCGTTAGCAAGAGTGCAGCAACGTTAGTTCGGGTCAGCAGTTGGATGGGTGACCGGTACCACTGGGATACAATTAATGGTGCTTTAGAGTGACAGGGGCGATCCTTTAAAGTAACAAGCTCATTTATACACACATAAATACACAAATAGTACATGGTGGAAGGACCACGTGGTCGATAGCCTAACACCACTACTACTACTACTACTAAGTAGTTAAACTGTTAAGTTAAAAAGTTTAAAATTACCTGAATTATGTTAAATAAATGTATTAATAATTTATAAAGGCAATAAGATAATAACTATAGAGAAAGAAGTATGATGTTTACATCACCAGTTTTCTAAATGGTGGAGGCGCCAGGAAACAATTAAAACTTTCCTCAATGAAAATTATTACATTATTAATTCCAATTTAAGTCGACCATTACCTTACTCTATATAACTGCACTTGCCATTGAAAAGAAAACCTAGCCCCCTTTCTCCCCATCCTCTCGTGACTGATAGTTTAATATTTTGCTGTTTGGAACGCAAGGAATGTTTGCACAGAGTTGCTCGTTATTGCTGCCAAATTCTCAACACTTTCCAGCACCATGAAACTGCACATACACACACGTACACACACAGAGACTTGATTAATTGCTGCATTAATATTTGCTATAAGGTAAAATTTTCCTAGGTTAAAATTTGTTAATATTTTATTTAAGTAAATAATTAATAATTTGATTATTTTGGGTTATATATAAAGAATTATTACAATAATGATGAGTACAGCAGGATTGTGTTTTATATAATATATAATATAAACTACGTGAATGATACGGATGACGTTCGTGCAAGTTGTATACGTGGAGGCGGAGGAAAAAAATAGAAAGAAGAGAAGAGTAATTAATACCAGGAATTCCTACGGGAGCGGCCTTTTGTGCTCGTAAACGTCGGTGGGGACCGACTGCGGTTCGCATTGTCGTTCTCCACTAACTGAGAGAACTCTTTTTCGTTTCTTTTCGCAATCTCGACCCTCACCGGGCCTTCGGTTAAAGCTAATACAACGGATCTTACGTTCAGATAACGCACAGACTGGATGGAATTAATTACTTACAACTAATCATACAGAAATTAGCTCACAGAAAATTTAAAAGAAAAACCTGTCGACAGAAAGATTATTTATTTTTTCGCCTTCTTCGTTAAGAATGTGAACAACATCTTACTAGTTCTTAAATGAATATTTTAGACGGACTTAATTAATTGTTTTGTAAATTAAAAATAGAATAAAGGTGGTGTTTTTAAAATAATCAAAAAAATTGGACCGATAAATTTAGGAAATCATATCTTTTGATTTCGCAATTTTTTTCAACAACTATGCTATATATTGATTGATTATTGAGGCACTTAGACGTTGAAAATTCATTTTCAATATTAAGATAACGACACTGTCAAATTTGAAAATCGTTATCTTAACATGCTATATATGATATAAGATATATTATCTATAAATCTCTATGAATAAAAATTAATATAGCGTTGACTTAAAAATGTTCATTTTACAGCTAATACTATTAATATTATATGTTGATCGTGTAAAAAAATTCAGACAAAAGGCTAATTGTTGAATCAACGTTTAGCAATTGTTTCAACGCTCCTCGACAAAAGAGAGAAGAAACGGACGTGAGGGGAAAGTGTATTTAGTGGTCGGTTTGTGTTGAATTTCTGAATTTTTAAAGCACATCGAGCCCTCGTCGTCGTAGTCGTCGTCCCTCCGGGGCCATGCGGGGTGGATATTTAATTTCCTGCCATCAAGTGCACTCCTTGACCCGGGATCTGGAGTCATCTGCTCAAAAGAAGGGCGCACACGTCCCTGCTCACGATCACTCCAGTCCGGGCAAGCGACGGTCATCTTTATATTCATTCGGCTCGAAGGCTTATTAAACCGGAAACGGTTCTGCTTTTATCGTAAGAAAAGAGGAAAAACAAACGCAGCGAGTAACGGGCTCGTGGAAAAATATGCCGACTTGTACAGATCAGATTACAAAAATATACAAATGTTGATATATTGAGGTATTAGGGATAAAAATTATTATTTGAAAATTTCCATTAATATAAAGCTCAACAACAGTTGAATTTTTTAATATATACAATCCACAAAGCTTTCTAAATTTATACAGAAAACAAGACAATCAAAGTCTTGGAAAAACTCAAAAATATTCGGTGCTAATATCAGAGTACAGCTTAAAAATTAATTAAAACAGGATTTTTGCAGAGAATTCGGAATTTGAAAATTTTAAGAGTTTACTATTTAAATGTGTCTAAGAATAAGAATCTTCTGTATATGGGAAAATTCAGTTTAGAACTTTTAAATAGTCAATATTAAAAAAAACATATTAGACTTAAACATTTAAAATTATGAAGGCTTAAAAAATTAGCATTTTAAATATAACTAATCCAATTGAAGTTATTAAATTTACAAGACAAAATTGATTACATTGATAGAAGTAACGCATTTTTTTGTGTATTGAATATGCAAAACTGATTTGTTAAGAGGCTTTAAAATTTTGGGACTTTTTTAGATTTTAGATTTTCCTATTAGAATATAGTTAAAAATTAATTTAAACTCGTTATTACATTATTGATTGATTCTTGAACTAAAAAGAACGTAAAAAATATAATAATTAAAAATATTAGACTTTAATAGAAATAACACTGTAGAATTTTATAATGATTTAGATTCTAAAGTCAAAATCTAATTCAAATACAAACAATTTATTTAGTTATTAGACTTATAAGACAAAAAAGTGTAAAGGCTTTGACATTCGGTGACCTTTTTAGCTTTTTATATTAGAAAGTAACTATAAATTAATTTAAATTCCTTAAGTCGTAAAAATTTCTAGACATGAGAAGTTGCCTAAACAGTCTTGAATTTCAGAATTTTAATAAAATGGTTAAAAATATTAGATTTTTAATAGCAGCAACACTCTAATATTTGGGAAAGTTTAAAGGTTTTTGATTTTCAAATAAAAATCTATTTCAAATAAATTCATTTAGTTATTAGATTTATAAGACAAAATTTGATTTGTAAAGAAGTTTTGACATTTTTCGATTTTACTGCTAGAATAATGGTCAAGATTAATTGATTTTTTAATATATTACACTTACAAGATATTCCAAGTATGAAAAAATATTTAGAGATTATAGAACTTAACAAAAAGATTACAAAATGCTAGTCTTTTAGAGCATCATTCAAGAATTTTAGAAAATACAAGAATTTTGGATTTTAATGTCAAAATATATCTGAAATATTATCCATTCATTTAAAATTATTACTTTCACAAGGCAAATTTATTTGTAAAGAGATTTTAATATTCCAGAACTTAAAATTTAAGATTTTACTCTTAGAATATAGTTTTAAACTAAATGAATCTCTTTAATATATGAGACTTAGAAAAATATAATTTAAAGAAGTTTTTTTGAACTTTAAAAGGTTAAAATGATAACATTGTTATAGGAATATTTTTTGGCATTTTTGAATATTTAAAAATCTTGGATTTAAGCTTCATCATCTATTTATATTTCAAATATAATTCATTTAATTAAAGTCATACTAGACCTAAATTTTAGGACTTTAAAGCATATTGAAATTTATAATTTAGATATTTCTATTAGAATACAGCCTATAATCACTTGAAATTGTTGAACGTCCTCAAAACAATTAAACTTTAAAAAATTACCTTCTGGTTGTTCGAATACTATATCGAATATCGTAACGAAAGACACGAGGTTCATTAACTACTGGAGGATCTTCATTGAAGCATGCGAAAGCGCATGAACAGTTCCAGTAGTTATGTTCCAAAAGCCAGAAAGGAAAATCTGTCTTGCTGAGTAAGAACATCTGACTTAACAAGATCTAAAAAGGACCACCGATAATTTGAGCAAAACAGTTCTGTGAAAATCATAAAATGAATAAGTTAAGGCTACATCATTAATCCATGCCCTTCTCTGTAGATAGTTTTATCATGGCGATGCAATCTAATGGATAATTTTTTGTCTAGACCACCGTAAGAGGATACAGAATTTAACTTAATATCCGCGAACCTCTCAGGGTAAGATTAATTGATTTTTTTATATATTACACTTACAAGATGTTCCAAGTATGAAAAAATATTTAGAGATTATAAAACTT